>JBAIAA010000621.1:0-600000 GCA_037893245.1 Crossaster papposus
TCTTTTCAGTTCCTTTATTTTACAAAATCATGTCGGGGAAAGTATAAAAACACAATCTCTGTCCGAAACGTCGAGTTCCCCTCTGTACTCTCTGAACCACACAAACTCACAAAAGAGAATTTACCCAATGGTGCTATACAGCAAACGACTTATCTTATTGCCTTTTCACCTTGCAAATCTTCAAATCGCACCCCTTTGCAGTTTCGAACACAAAACCAAATCCGGGGAACGATTAGGCCTACACCCAACCTTGCTACAACATCAGATAATGGCGTGGAATAAACAATCAACATTTAAGTCTAAATTGATTGTCAGATTAATCGTAAGTGGATTTTAGGCTTGACAGTTGTATACACAGCACGATATAAACCCCGAGGGACTCCCCCCCCCCTATCATACCTATACACTCTCTAGACTATTGTTACCTAACGCCCTCCCCCCCCAAAAAAAACAAAAAAACTAAACAAAACCAACAAAACAAACACGCACAAAAAAAACCAAAAACACAAAACAACAAAAACCTTTTAACAAAATACGGAGAAAAAAAGACTGCACAATGACCACCACACTAAGATGGGGAGAGGTTATTCTCTCCGTCTCATTTCTTGCTTCATATGCGCAGCTGGCCGTGACCTTATCGATTTCGACTTTTGTGTTTTCGGCTTTTGGCAACAATGGACACCAACTGCCGGCGCGGCTTGTTAATTTGTTGGATAAATAATTGTATGAAATAACTGTGCACGTACATGTACTATTGTGAAGGCCGAGGTACTAATCTGTCTTGTTTCGACCCGACGCAAAAACAAGATATGACAATTGATTGCCCTTTACTTAAAGGTAGTATACACCATTTGCAGATATCGAACAATTTTACTACCGAATTATTAAGAAATATCTTACTCATTTGAAAGTAAATAATGATTCTAGGCATCTAGCAAAATAATTGCGCTAGATATCCTCTAATTATTTCGAAAAATTAAATTTTATTCGCCGGACGGCGATCGCGAAAAAACAAACATAACATAAGAATAACTGCTCGACGCCGGTTGAAAAGAATCGCTGTTTTTCGTGCTTTTCTCGGCATCAGTTAAAGGTCAGTTAAACTTCGGGTCATTTAAACGATATTTACTATAAGATACAACCCCCCTCTGTGAACCACACAAACTCACAAAGAGAATTTACCCAATGGTGCTATACAGCAAACGACTTATCTTATTGCCTTTTCACCTTGCAAATCTTCAAATCTCACCCCTTTATTTTGAACACAAAACCAAATCCGGGGAACGATTAGGCCTACACCCAACCTTGCTACAACATCAGATAATGGCGTGGAATAAACAATCCAAATTTAAGTCTAATTTGATTGCCAGATCAATCGTATAGTGGATTTTAGTATACCCAGCACGATATGTGGCAGAGGGGTAACCCCCCCCCCCCCCCCCTCTTATCTCTATACCTTATACACACTCGACACTATTGTAACCTAACCCACCCCCATGGAAACATAAAAGGAATTCCTGAGATTCCGGGAACACAATGGTCAACACAAAAGAGGGGGGGGGGAGGGGGGGGGGGGGGGGTTTCTCTGCCACATATCGTGCTTCATATGTATTTTAGGCTGACAGTTGTATACACAGCACGATATAAAACCGCTGGACTACCCCCCCCCCCCCCCCCCCCCCCCACCCCCCCCCCCCCCCCCTATGATCATACCTATACTTCTCTAGGCTATTGTTACCTAATCCCGCCCCCCCCCCTAAAAATCTTTGAGATGGGGGGGGGGAGGTTAATTCTCTCCGTCCCACAGCTGGCCGTGACCTTATCGATTTTCGACTATTGTGTTTTCGGCTTTTGGCAACAATGGACACCAACTGCCGGCGCGGCTTGTTTGTTGGATAAATAATTTTATGAAAAAACTGTGCACGTACTATTGTGAAGGCCGAGGTACTAATCTGTCTTGTTTCGACCCGACGCAAAAACAAGATATGACAATTTATTGCCCTTTACTTAAAGGAAGGATTTGCAGATATCGAAAATATTTACTACCGAATTATAAGAAATATATTACTCATTTGAAAGTAAATAATGATTCTAGGCACCTAGCAAAATAATTGCGCTAGATATTCCTCTAAATATTTGAAAAATTAAATTTTATAAAGAAAAATTCGCGATCGCCGGACGGCGATCGCAAAAAAACCAAAGTTAACATAAGAATAACTGCTTGACGCCGGTTGAAAGCAATCGCTGTCTTTTGTTCTTTTCTCGGCATCCACGATTGTAAAATACATGATAATTCAAGCGAATAGCAATGGTGTATACTACTATGCACCGTTTGGTTTTGCTGTAATTTTCAAAAATGGATGGGTTAGGGGATTTATATTTTATACATTTTTGATTCGTAAATATTGTAATGATGACCTGTGTAAAGTTTTGTGTTCATAGACGCTGGAAAAACCAAGAAAAAGTGCTGTTCTTGCAGTCTAGCTCCTGACTTCTTTCAGACGAATTCAATAAATTGTGGCGGTGTCTGGAAATTGATACACCAGGTGTCGAGTTCTCACAGGATGCCTGATGCTGTTATTCACTTGCAGTCAAGTAAGGTCTTAATAATTCAATCATTTCGTTTTTTGATGTTTGCAAATAGTGTATACGTCATGACCTTTAATTTAAAATGAGCTCAGTTGGAAGAGCGCTGGAACGCTCATCCGTAGACACAGGTTCACACCACCTCTAGTTAATTTCTTACATTTGTTATGTTTAAATTATGGATGGCCAACACCAAATGTTATAGTACAAGGCTTGCTTCAAAAAGACTTGTTTAGATTAAGCTGCAGCTTCGCTTGTTTTATCAAAAGAGATTGTGTTTTATATACTTCCCTGACATCATTAGTATTGCATGTACATGTACACTGAATGCACACCAGCTGGCGCCAGAAAGGTAGTAATGCGTCGAGGTCTTCACCTTTAAAATCGATAATTTAAATTAAATTTCAGCTTTCAACAAAATCAACTTTGTGCGAATAGAGATAGTCGATACCTATTAGCTGTTGTGTTTAAAGGTATGATGCACCATTTGCAGATATCAAAACAAATTACTCCCGAATTATTAAGAAATATCATACTTATTTGAAATTAAAGGATGATTGTAGGCATCCAGCAAAATGATTGGGCTAGTTATTCTATAATTGTTCCCAAAAAATGAATTTTATATAACAAATCACGATCGCCGGACGGCGATTGCGAAAAAAATCAAGAACCACATAAGAACCACTGCACGACGCCGGTTGAAAACGAACGCCATTTTCCCTGCTTTCCTTGGTATCCATAATCGTAAAACTTCGAACAGGCCAGTTTTTACTATAAAATACAACCACCCATTCACGATAATTCAAGCAATTACCAATGATGTACCCTACCTTTAAGGGAAGATGCGGCAACAATAATCGATTAATGACTGCGGTGTTATTGTTGCCTCGAGGGGTAATTATAAAACACGTGTAGGTCTGCTTTATAATTTAATTAGCAAAGATATGGGCCGGGCTGAGTATTAATATTACGGAGGCACTAAGAGGACACACAAAATTGTATTTTAAAAATGGTGAAGAAAACAAATTCAGGACAAAAATAGAATGTATGGTCCTTTTCGGGAAAAAATGATTTGAATTTTCGTTTTAAATTGAATCCAAGTAAGCGAATTCCAAGTATTAAAAGCTTGATTTTTTCAATGGACCTTATTCACAAAAAGCAATTTTTGTACTTTTTAAATGTGGCTTAAAATATGTAATGTTTAATCACAAATGTGTATTTATCAGAGAAGACTAGTATTAATTTATAATTAACTTTAGGTCATTTCTATCGCAAGCTCCAAATATAATGATTTTACATCACTTTCAATTAAACATGGCCGTCTCGTGAATAATGCCCATAAAACGTATCCAATTGAGAAATGCATAGACCGTTTTAAAATGCAATAGAGACTTTTTGAAACTGTTCGTTTACAAATCATTATGTGGAGCGTTTCGCAGCATTAAAACAAATGAAGATTTCAATCTAAGTTTTACTTTTATAAATTATAGATCTTGGTTTTTCCATTTATATTTTATTATAACTCACGGCTTACAAACCTCGAATCTGGTGGAGACGTATGAAAATATAATCCACTTCTGAGCCCGTATATAGAATTCCCAATCGGGCCACAGAGTAGAAAAAATGAGAATTGAAAAAAAGATGTACTTTAGGTCCCTCCGTAGAGTTCTTTATAATCTGGCTTTTTGCTGCGTGCATGGACCGTAAGGCAATTTAATACTAGTGTCAATGTTGCGATGTGGGTTCTCTACGCCGCATTTAGACGTTTGGAACCAAACGAAAAGGACTTGCGAAAATAATTACAGTGGTACACGCTAACCATTTGGAATTGTTCTTCCGGACGGAATCGAGAGAAATATTCACCAAGAGGAGTTGGAAAGAAGTTGGCGCCAATTACATTATGGCGTTCGTATGGAAATGTTGGAGCGTGTGTTTTAGGTGGGCATCGTTAGGTGTGTTCCTTCTCACGATTGCGTCTGGAATGGCTCTAGAGGTAGAGACAGGTAAACCATCCTTCAGACGATTGTTTAGTTCGCATTTATATGATTTCTTAGTTTAGTTTCTTTATCTCCCTTTCTCTATGGGCCTTTTTGAAACCGTTGCTTCGTCTTTGGCTTTGGCTTCGCCTCCGAATTCAAAATTTCTGAGAAGCAAATAGAAATGAAAGAAAATTGAAATAGTCTAACTTTGGGGTTCACATCAATCGAGTGAATGTTTCTGAAGCACATCAGGCGTCAGAATGTGGCTGGAGATCTTGCAGTTGGGAGTCAAAAATCGCCTTAAGCCAAAGACGAAGACGAAGCCAGGGATTCGAAAAGGCCCTAAGTCTCTTTGGGGCTGTAGCAGAGTTGTAACGAGTCACTGATTTTTGTGACTCGAGGCGAGTTGTGTCATTTTGAAAAAGTGACCCGAGTTGAGTCATTAGGCCAAGAAGGTCGAGTCGTGTGAAGTCGAGTCGAGTCGAGTTGGGTCGAGTATTTAGCTCGAGTCAATTCGAGTCACAAATATTTGAACCTAATATACAATAAATAAACACAAGAAAATTTTTTGTTTTTGTTTTGCTTCTACGTGGTGACATTACATTTTACTCTTTTACTCTTAAAAAGCTGGTCGCTGATCCGTTTGCTGTGTTGAAAATTGTTGGAAATTGGAATTTAGGTTTTCACATAGGCCTACTGCCGAAAAGGCTGTTTGTTGTATTTTTGGACAAATTTCATTATTAATTAATTACGGTGTAATTAATTGCCATATTGTTTTCAGAAGTTTAAAAACCCAAACTTTAACAATGTTGAACAATGCTTGTTCTTTATACTGGTGAAATTAACTACTATTAAATCGACAATTATTCCATTCAGCAAACGAGCTTTAACGTTACACGATTAACCATAATTCATCCAAACCTTGCTAACATGTGACCTAAACGTTGATTTAAAGGATGATACACCATTTGCAGATATCGTAATATTTTACTACCGAATTATTAAGAAATATTTTACCTTTTTGAAAGTAAATAACGATTGTAGGCATCCAGCAAAATATATTCGCTAGATATCCTATAATTTGTTTTATTGTTCCAAAATTTTAAAAATCAAGATCGCCAGAACGGAGATTCGAAAAAAACCAAGAACAACATAAGAACCATGCACTGCACCCGACGCCGGTTCAAAACAAGCGCTAATACCAGCCTGATAATAAATGGGGCGAGGCGCGCTGCGCCGTGCTGCGCCGTGCCCCATTATCGCTGGTATTGGCGTGTTCCAAGCTAGTATTAGCCTGTGTAAAATCCAGACTCTAACTGTTAATGGGAATGTGAACAAAAAAAAGACCGAGTACATGTACAATGAGGCTACAACATCCAGTGTGACTTATTGATGGCACCGCAAAATGCCACAGTGTGAACTATAGACGATGTGCCCTCTGACGTCACGTGTTTACATCTGTATTCAAATGTGCCCGGCAGTGATGCGCACCCATCGTGTTTTTCATAAAATTTGCTTAAAGAGTGACGTCGCAGGTCAGATCGCCTTTGAATTATGTGACCTCTGATGTCACTCTTAACCAAATTTATGTAAAACATGATGCGTGCGCATTTTGACGGGCACATTTTGAATACAGATGTAAACAGAGGCACATCGTCTATATAGTCCAGGAAAAATAATTGTTGACCTCAAACAAATTGCAACAAATTGTTTTTCACCACAGTGCACTTCTAAAAGGTTCCTAGAATGACATACTAAAATTCTACAAAAATCCAAGTGGTGGAAATATGTCTGATTTGCATAAATCGTTAATCCCTGCCATGTAATATGTTTATTCCCATATTTGGGTATATATTTTATTTTTATTTTTTGAAAAGTTTATTTTGGTGATTCTACTTACATATCCTTACTTGAATAACATTTGCTAAAGCATATAAGTGACTGAATAATTATGAGAACACAGTAATTATCCAAAATGACAACTTTGTGACCCTATAAATGTGCGCACATTACACTGTCTCCAGATATCATCATGTAGTCAGTATTGGTGAGCTTCAAATTCACCAAGTTGCTTACTCATATTAAAACCTTATGAAAAATCATATGAACAATAATAACATTGTGATATTTAGCCCAGAAAACAAAAACTGGGGGAAAATGGTGTGTCTATAAATTAGACTAAAAAGTAGTTAAAGGGTTGCCTAACATGGAAGACTTGAACAAGTTCAAGGAAATCCCCAAAATACATTTTAACGTAGATATGATTATTGTAAGCAACAAAAATCTTAAATTTGGGGGGTTTCCTTGAACTTGTTCAAGTCTCTCACCTTAGGCAACCCTTCACCTACTTGTTAGCCCAATTTAGGGACACATCATTTTTTCCAAGTTTTTGTTTGCTGGGCTAAATACCACAATGTTATCATTGTCCATATGATTTTCCATAAGGTTTTAATAGTATAACTGTGCCAGTAAGCAACTTGGTGAATTTGAAGCACTTCAATACTTACTACTTGATGATATCTGGAGACAAGGTAAATGCGTGCAAATGATAGGGTATAATTGTAATAATTTTGGACCATTACTAAAGTTTTATAATTATTTAGTCACTTACATGCTTTAGAAAATGTTATTGAAGTAAGGATGTTTAAGTAAAATCGCCAAAATAAACTTTTCAAAAAAGAAAAAGAAAATATATAGGGCCTACCCAAATATGGGAATATAAACATATTACACGGCAGGGATTAACGATTTATGCAAATTAGACATATTTGCACCACTTTGATTTTTGTAGATTTTTAGTATGTCATTCTAGGAACCTTTTAGAAGTGCACTGTGGTGAAAAACAATTTGTTGCAATTTGTTTGAGGTCAACAAAACAAAATTATGTATTTTGCCTGGACTAATAGAGGATCCATTCTTTGAAACAAATTCTGTTCCATTTGGTTGACGCAGTAATACAGTACTGTTGCGTTTCATTACTTGACAATGAACAGCAATTGTGTTTAATATTATTGTATTGGTAATGACGAGTTATTGTGTTGGTAATGATGAGTTATTGTGCTGGTACTGATGAGTTTATTAGCATTACCGGCTAATATTGTCGTGCCGGAACAATATAGGAATACGTCAGGCCTGGATTTTACTATAAAATACACCCCCCCCCCCAATCCACCTATTCGTGATCATTCAAGCATCCACGGGTGCTCGTAAAGTAACAAACTGACTAACCATTAATCCACAGAGAAGAATGGACGAATTTGGAACTTATAGAGAAGTGGAGGATATACGAGACAAAATCAATTTAGTTGGCCATTTTTAGGGTGAAGGGGTTCCTTCTTGTTTAACGTATCCCTCAATGTGCTAACCCGGTTCACATCTGTCCCTCCCCAAAAAAATGTTTACCATTTTTAAAATAAGCAAGTTTATTACGTTAACAAGGTTTATTTAGCATTCCGTATTACCCATGCTAACAATTGTATTCAACATAACAATAATGAACAGAATAATATAACCGGAACGTTCATTATAAACGTTATAAATGTGCAAATCTTGTAAACGATAACAGTGATAGTTTTTAATCCGGGGGCAAAACGGGACATATTTTTAAAAACTATAACCGTAAAATTAATTTTGTTGACTAATTTTTTTTAAATACATTCGTGGCAGTGTTTGAAAATATTCATGTTTTTCCAGCGATTGCCGGTCAGAAGTCGTTTGAAATTGATACAAAACCATAAAACACCAGGTGCCGTGATTGCATACGATGCGAGACTGTTAGTGTTAACGTTACTTGTCTTTCCCCGTGCAGGCGACTTGATTTCAAGTCTACACTTGCACAGTATCCAAACAAAATAGTTAGTTTGACCCCTCTTGAAAAATTGTTCATAACTCTTTCAAACATTGTCAGATTTGGACCATTGATGTCTCATTTTAGAGTGGAAACCAGTATCTTTGAAACCATCTCTATATTATCGATGTTAGTTATACATTCTACGTGTGGTATTCCGTTATAATTTGTTGCAATTTATTATACACCTGTACATATTCATGATGTCCCAGGTTTATAGAAAAAAATTATAACAAGGAATAATAGTACACAAATAAACCACAAGGGAAACTGACTAGGTAAATTTGCATACATTTAAAGTGAATAAAAAAATCGGAAAGGCGGGACTTGAACCTGCGATCTCCGGAACATCGGACTGGCGCTCTAGGAATAAAAGTGTTAAAATCACCGACGACTGGCAGCAGATTTGTGGACTGGTTGGAGGTAGTACTGACTTCTAAGACATTTTTCACTTGTTCTCATTTTACCTATATATAGGGCAGTTGCCATAGAATTGTCTGACCTTTCAAAACCTTTCAAGTTTCCTGGACTGAAAGGTTTTGAAAGGTGAGAAAACTGTCTGACAAAAGGGACCTATGAAAGATTTTGAAAGGTAAAACAACTCTCTGAACAAACTGGTGTAAGAAAAAAACACCTTTTAAGTTTCTTGGAATGAAATGTTTTGAAAGGCGAGAGAACTGTCTGACAAAAGAAACATATGAAAGATTTCGAAACGTAAAACAACTTTCTAAACAAACTGGTGTGAGAACAAAAATACCTTTCAAAAGGTTTTGAAAGGTGTAGTAGTGCAGTAGCAACAAATTCCGAATCATTTTGAAAGGTTCATACTTATTTACAGCCATTTTGTCCAGTAAGCAGATTTTGAAAGGTTTTGAAAGGTAAAACCATATAGGAGGGTTAATAACTAAAGTGATTGAGGAACATTTCTTACAAGACGTAAAGCCTATCTTGGGATTGTGTTGTGGGAAAACAAGGTATTAGAAGTATGCATGTAATGGACAAATCAGAACCATGGGCAACCAGAACCGTTTGGGAAAAAAATCGCTACCCAGAAAGTCACTTGTTGAGGGTATTCTATTTTTTCCGATATCGCCCTCGGCTTTACAACTAGCTGGCGCGACCCTCGACTATGGTAGGGATGCCAGCGTCACTGCTTCATCGGCTAAAACCACCGTGTCGTGCGAGGTCATCCACGGGGACTCCTTTGGCAATCAGACGGCGCGGCCCGGCGTCTGCTACCTGGTCTCTGACGACAAGACCGGGGATTTCTTCGACGCCAGGACCTACTGCCAAGGGTTGAACGACAGCCTTGGCTGGGACGTAGCAGACATCGAGGACGCCGTGGAGAACAAGCTCATCCAGGATGCCATGACGAAACTCAAGGAAGAGGGTCTACTGTCCTCGTAAGTTATGCCTATATGTGACCCACTCCCACAAAACCAGACATAAAGTGTTTTTGTGTTAAAGTGAGATATTATTTCCATTTAGTACAAATCTTCAGCTTTCATTTCGTACCAAAACTACCTTTATACCATACATGCTTCTAATTTTATGATGGTTTTAAGACTGCCTGTACATGCGATTCTATGGGAATAAAAAAATGGAAATAACAATATCTCACTTTTCAACAAAAACACTTATGTCTGGTTTTGTGGGAGCAGGTCACATATTTAAATCTAATATAGGGGACATTTTGATGAAGCTTAGGTCGTTTTCCAAACCTCAGTTTAGGCACCGTCTCTGGCTGCATTACCAGCTCTATCACCATTGCCAAACTACATGAACAAAACGGGGACGAAGCTGTGCTTTGGAAAACGGCCTTAATTAACATTAGGCTACAGCAGACACGTTCCTTAACCAGTTCGCGCCGGATGACGTATATAAACGCAAAGTTTTCCCCCAATTCAAAACGGATGACGCATAAACACGCCAAGTTCAAGTTCGGAAATGTCTGTCAGCAGCGAGCAAGGCCGGAAATGCATGGGTGTGCTTCCCGGCACTATCGGCCTGAACCCGCTTCGGATCGAGTTTTGTTAAAAATAATCCCGCCGCTCAGCTCGGTGATGTTAAATTAATCCCGGCGCGAACTGGTTAAGTATATACTATAGATAATTTGCGCTGGCATACATTTTTACACAAAGCATCTTAAACTTTATTCAAGTCGGCAGGAAAATGTTTGAATATAACAAAAAAGTGATACCGAGAAATCCACTCTAAAAATTATCTTTTTAACTTTTACATTTGGTCAGAAAGAGCAAGACAGGAAATCGGCTTACATTTGATATATGGAACAACTACGTAGTGTAATGCATTGGTCTTTTGCGATTTGTTTAACCAGTTCGCGCCGAAGGACGTATATACATGCAAAGTTTTTTCTTAGATTTAAAACGGAAGACGCATAAACACGTCACGAGCAAGGCCGGAAATGTCTTTCAGCAGCGAGCAAGGCCAGAAATGCACGGGTGTGCTTCCCGCGGTACCATCGGCCTCGGCTCGGTGATGTTAAAAATACTTTTTCTTTTTGTATAGGTTTCCCGTACAATATCGGAAAATGTGCAGATTTAATTGGAAAAGATACATCCAATTTCGCGCTGAATTTTATATATCCGGGTTCCATTTCGTTTCATTCAAATAAATGAATGTGCATAACGTTTCATTGCAGTGGTTACAAATACGTGATTAGGCTTTCGGTTTGACGGATGCGTGGCCGATTATTGAGAATGTGCAATCAAATCAAATTGTCATTGTGTCACGGCCTGAATTGAATATTCTTTTTCATTTGTTATAATTTAAATTCACACACTCTACATAAAGTTTGGTTGTATAGTGCATACTGGGAGGTTTCAACCAATAAAAGGGTCATCGTAGACAAAAAAACAAAACGTTTAAAATACCGGCTAGGTCATGTTTTATCGGCTGTTTAAAAATAGGAATTTGGACTACAAAATAGTCGAACACTAGGAAACTGTCTCGGGTATTTGTGAATTGTATTTTAATGTCTCTTCTCACTTTTTTTAACACATTGGGGATGTATGTCTGTACCATGCATGCAGTGCGTTCCGTATGTGTCACCTCTTCAATGTTTTTAAAGACTAGACCACCTTGGGCCAATTTCATAGAGCCCAAGTGGAGTCGAGTGATTTGTAGGTCAAGAATGTCGAGTCGAGTCGAGTCACAGTGTGTAGTCGAATCGAGTCGAGTCGTGTAAAAATAGCTCGAGTCAATTTGAGTCACAAATATTAAATACTACATTAAACAATAAACTACACATGTAATCAATATAGGTTTTTCCGGCCAATTTCGGCAAATAAGCAGCCAATTTAACCACCGCGCCATTCTATTTCGTGCGAAATCGAATGCAGCGGAAAATGGTAATTCGATTTCGTTTTATGAATAGTCAAATATACTGTTTTGTTATTCGATTTAACAAAATAACCGTCCAATATAACAATTCAACAAAACAGCATTCAAATACAAACAAAATACAAAAATAAAAAATAATCTAAACTAAAAAAAATCACAAGAACAACAACAAAAACAACTGGGTTCCATATAAAAGCAACAGGAAACTTAAATAAATAAAGAAAAACAAAAGGTTTGACTGACTTATAAGTGAAGATACAAAACAAATGTCCAGCACAATTTATTTGTTTAGGCCTATTTGTTTTTTCGCATTTTTTTGTCGTACTAATTTGAATTGTTATTTAGCGAAATTAATTGCCTCTTTACGAAATTTAAAAAATAAATCAGCAAAATTCTCCAGTCAAACCAGATTTGCTAAATGATTGTGCGTCACGAAAAAGAACGACGTTGTGCCAAATTTAACACATTGCTACAGGAATTTTGAATGTCTCAAAACTAAACAAATTGAATGCCCGATTTCTGAATTTGAAACACGGGATAAACTGGAGAGGCAAAATCGTTTAAATTCAAATGCACGAGAGGTGGAAGTCCACGACGGGGTGTATGTGTTGTTGTATCACGGAAGAAGGAAAACAGACGGCTGCTGTATAATGTATACCGTTGATGTACTTATGTACAAAATCAAAATAATCGTTACCATAAACGTGACGTGAACATGAACCGGCACTGGCGTAAGTCATTGCAAATAATAATTGTTCGTGTTGCTCTTATTTTGGGGACTCTAATCTTATTAGCCTTCACTCGAGTCGATTCGAATCATTTTGATGATGGATTCGAGTCGAGTCCAGCCATTTGCCTGCAGTGACTCGAGTCGAGTCGAGTCATTTACCATCGGGTCTCGAGTCAAGTCGAGTCGCCAACAAAATGTGACTCAAGTCAAAGTCGAGTCGAGTCATTGAGTCGAGTCATTGACTCGAGTCATTAAGCGGCCATTTCAACAAGGATTGTTTTGGTCCCGATAGTACCCGACTTTTTTTGGTCGATCGGCCGCATTTTTGCAAAAATAGTCGGGAACCTGCGAGCAGTGTCAAGCACTGTCGAGCACTACCCTATACCTTTTGGGGAAGATCTGGCTCGATCGCCTCAGTCCTCCGAGGGTCAGGTATACGAAAAAGTGATCGGCTACTGCTTTTAAACAGTAGCCGATGAAAAACCGTCGGCCCGTGGTCGTGTTGGTCGTCCGAGGGCTCCTTGATGACAATCGGGCCGATCAAAACAATTGATTCATCGGGGACAATCTGGTCCAGTTCGGGCCGATTGGAAAAAAACAATCCTTGGTGAAATGCGGGCTTGACAACTCTGTCTCTCTGTACATTTCAGTAACGCAGATATATTCTGGATCGGCCAGAACGATCTCAAGACTGAAAACACGTGGGCGTACGTTAACGACAGCTCTAACACGTGTAACAGCAGCGTGTACCTGAACTGGAGAAGCGGACAACCTAACGGAGATCGGCGACAAAACTGCCTCGCTTACTTCTACGACGAAGGCGGCAACTTTCAGGACCGCGAATGTGACGACTCTTACTACTACCTGTGCAAAGTCAAAGTCACTTCCGGTGAGAATAAAAAGAAAGAGTTTAAACGCATTGTAAGCAGGACGTGTATAGTGAGTTCGAATCACACCATAGCAGTTTTTGTTGCAATATGGAGTGTGAGATATAATCGTCACACAATTCACAATTACAGGAGACGGATTACTCACCCCACATGACTGTCTCGACAACGCTGACTTTGACAGAAAAATTCTAACCAGGAGACAGTGCCTCAAGTTTTTAACTTTTAATTCTTAACAAATCACTTCTTGTCAAACAATTCATGTACAACAATTGTCGGTTATTTAATGCTTCATTAATGCACCAATCACATTTCCGCCGGGTGCTGGGCGGAGAGGGGGTATTGGGCGGTCACCCGATGTCCCGGCCATCGGAGACAAATCCCGCATGTCTCAAATTGCACTTGGTCACGGTCACATTAGTTACTGGCGCCGCACGGAAACAAATTCGATTTCCGCCGATTAAGTCGAACGGACAACCTGTACAGTTGCGAACTGTTATCTATAATGATATCAATTTCATTTTCAATTTCCCTCACTTTTCGCGTTTACAGACACCGTACCCTCTTGTCCAGGTTTCGTGGAAGATACTTCTACGGAGGCCCCGGACGGTAAGACAAAATTAAAGATCTTTAAAAGCTGTTTGAGGTAACACCATGATGTGGTAATTCTTGTTTGTGAGTTGTGTGGTTTTGAACATAAAAAGAACAGAAGGGGAGAAACTCAACGTTTTGGAGAGTATATGCCCTGTTTGTCATTGGAAGACTGAGGGATTCCAACGGTGAAACGAGACAAGAAGTGTAAGAAAGATGCAACCCCAAATCAATTATTTTACAACAGGATGATTTGTATCTTTTGAGTTAATTTGAGTTCGGAAAAGCAAACTCTTTTTAATTCAACACCAAAGATTAGCATGCAAGTGCAACCGTATAATAACAACCATCCAGGGGTGCGTTTTCGGCAGACGTAACCAAGAACTGTTTCGGTCGTCGGTCATTGGTTGAGCGTTTTAGCGACCTATAGGTTGTTTCTGGTGGAAGTTGGGACAATCAAAAGGTTCTTGACGAGGACGGCTAAAAGACGTCCCTGATAGATTCTCTCTTTTCAAGTTGTATTTAATTTCATCTTATCGCTTTTTAATTGTAATTTGTATTATTATTAATGAACTCTTTCGGATGAGATTTGAAGGTTTGCATGGTGAAAAGGCAATAAGATAAGTTGTTTGAGGTAGCACCACATGGTATACTTCGCTTCTGTGAGTTGTGTGGTTCTCTAACGAATTGTAATGGTGTCAACTAAAACAAAGAATAGCAGCTCGCAAGCCTGAAGAAAACCTGCATAGAGAAGACAACGGAAAGAAGTTTTGAAGTCTAAGAAAAACCTACAAAATTAGGTAGGGACTGAAAACCCAATTTACATATTTGCCCAGGCGGAATCAGAACCCGGGTTACAGCGGTGGAAAGCAAGGAAAAACCCGCTGCGCCAAACTGATTCCCCCGAATTCTGCGTTGGGTTTAACAAAGTTTAACAGCCAATAACATTTTTTTCCCGCCACAGAATGCCGGGATATCCGGTTCTTCTCCTTCAGCAACCCCGCGGTTCCCGGCGTATGTTACGCCCATGAGAGCTACAATGCGTTTACGTTCGAGGGCGCCCTGAGTTTCTGTAGTATCTTGGAACCCCAAGGATCCTGGTCGGTGGTCGATATCGAGGACGTCGAGGAAAACCTTTTCTTGGAGAACTGGAACAGAGATAATTTTCCGTGAGTTTCGCTTGTCTACTCCGTATATAGAGTCTTTCACTCTTAAATTAACGTTCAAATAACAATCAAAACTGTATTGTAACATATAAGCCATTTCATTTAAATTAAAAACCCTGGTGTCTCGTAAGCCACGTTCCTTTTTTTTTGAATTTCGCTTTCAAAATTAATATTTTTTTTGCAATTGCTGTTTTCCTGGCAACTACGACGATTTGCATTCAACGGCGTATTAAACTATATAGTTGAATTCCCCAAATCCAAGGGGATTTTCCATTCTAATAAGAAAATACTCACCTCTGTTTACCAACATTTGCATATCAGCGCGCAAGCGCACAAACCTCGCTGAAAAGAATAGCGCCCAAGCCACGCCTACTGCATGCCCCATAAAGGACCCTGTAACACAACCACTCGTCCTAGTTTTTTTGTGTGTTTTTTTTTTTTTTTTTTTTGTGTGTTTCCCTATAAGGGAGGGATGTAAACAGAGGTGAGTATTTTCTTATTAGAATGGAAAATCCCCTTGGATTTGGGGAATTCCAATACAGAAAATACCTCACCTCTGTTTACCAACATTTGCAGAGTAGCACCGGAATACTCATAGGGTGGGGAAGGGCATGCAGTGGCTTGAAACTGTCTAAACTAAGTCTACATGCAACTGAATAAACATGAAAGGTTGTTTAGACATACGTTACCCGGGAGCTGCCTATTGTGAGGGAGCTTTGCGGGCTTTGCGGGCTGCTGATCGTGCCGTTTCCTGGAGGACTTTTCTTCCCATAAGTCCCTCCGCTTGCACAACATCCTTCAAGTAGCAAGACGTGAATGTGGATGGATTCTTCCAGCAGGCCGCTTTCATGATGTCTGAAAGAGACACTCCAAGCAGATGAGCCCAAGATGATGACACGCTTCGTGTTTCGTGGGCTAGAGATTTCGATCGTCGGTTCTCGGCAGGATTATCAACTGCCTCAGAGATCCACCGAGCGATCGTGGTCACAGAGGCCGGATGATGAGGCTGGATGGTTGTGATGAACAGCTGCTTGATGTCGCCTCTCAAAGGCCGAGTGCGAGCAATGTAGTATTTTAGGGCTCGAACGGGGCACCACCACTTATCCTCTGCTGTAGAAGAGAATGATGTTAAGCTCGGCACAAAAATGTCAGGAGGTGTGAAAGTGGCCGACTGATTTTTGGTAAGGAACTCTATATGTGGAATTAGGCGAACACCACCAGGTTCCCAGCGTATGTGCCCGGGTTCTATAGAAAGGGCATGAAGCTCACTTCTGCGGCGAGCTGTAGCAGCAGCCAGTAGAAATGCCGTTTTAATTGTCAGCTGATGGAGGGAAGAGCTATTTGCTGGCTCAAATGGAGCTTTCGCAAGTGACAGGAGAACGGCACCCAGATCCCAAGATGGAATTAATTTTCTTCTGGGAGGTCGACTGTGAAACATACCACGCAATAAGTGCGCGATGGATGTGTTATTTGAGGTAGTTGAGCCATCCTGAAAACCTTGATGAAGAACACCGATTGCTGATCTGTAACCTCGGATAGTCGAAATTTGAAGCCCCGAGTTAAAAAGGTGGAGCAAGAAATCCCCAATAGAAGCTAGAGATGCTGTATGGGAATCAATAGCTCTCTCCTTGCACCATTTGGTGAAGTGGAGAAGTCTGCTATCATAAGTTCTCCTGGTGGAAACTCGTCTGCTCTTGACTGCCAGGGCAGTAGCCTCCTCCGAAAGGCCAGCTGTTCTGAAGGAGACTTGGACAGCATCCAAGCACAAAGATGAAGAGTGGTTGGATCTGGGTGTAGGACTTGTAACCTCACTTGTGACAAAAGATCTGGTCGGTTGGGGAGCATGAGAGGTGTATGAACAAGTAGGTCCAGGAGACGAGGAAACCATGGTTGTCGGGGCCAAAAGGGGGCCACGAGTAAAATCCTGGAGAATTCTGTCTCGATCTTTGTCAGAACCCGTGGTAACAGGGAAGTTGGAGGGAAGGCATAAGCGTGAATTCCCGTCCAGTCGAAGCTGAGGGCATCCACCTTCCACGCCATGGGGTGAGCATGACGAGCGCAGAATGTTGGGAGCTGCTTGTTCAGATGTGACGCAAACAGGTCCACATGCGGTCTTCCTAGGATATTGAAGATGTGGTTGACTACTGCCGGATGAAGAGACCATTCTGTTGGAGTAGCCCGTCCCCTGGAGAGAGCATCTGCGAGGATGTTCTTCTTTCCGGCCAGATGCGTAGCTTGAAGGGAGATTTGGCGTGGAATGCACCAACTGAGAAGCTCCCAAGTGGCTAGGCAAAGAGACGGAGAATGGGTTCCCCCCTGACGGTTGATGTAGGACACCACTGTAGAGTTGTCCGATTTGACCAGGACCAGCTTGTCTAGAACTCTGGGTTCGAGGGACTGTAGGGCCCTGAAAACTGCAAGTAGCTCCAAGTGGTTGATGTGTAAATGGTTCTCGTTCATTGACCAAGTGCCGGCCACCGAAAGATCTTCTAGATGGGCTCCCCATCCCAGAATCGAAGCATCTGTTGTGAGTATGGCTGAAGGAGAGGGGTGTGGGAAAACCACTCCGTTTTGAAGATTGTCCGGAGATAGCCACCACCGGAGAAGGTCCTGGATTAGCCGGGTTACTGGAACCAAAATGGAGATAGGATCCTTGCGTGGCCGGTAGTGGTACAGGAGGTGAAGCTGCAAGGGACGCATGTGCATCCTGCACCACGGGACTAGGTCCACGAGGCTTGCCATGAGACCCAGCAAGCGAAGCCAGGCCTTGGCCGGAAGATTCTGGGAGGACATGAAAACGCTGATACATACTCGTAGTGTTTGGCATCGCTCTTTGGTGGGCATAGCCCTGCCCGAAGTCAGATTCAGAATAGCCCCAAGGTAGGTGGGCTGATGTGAAGGAGTCAGGAAGGATTTCTCTACATTGATTATAAACCCCAGATCTGTGACTAGCTTTGGCCTGATGTAAGAGTTGAGAGGACGCAGGTTGAGGATGGGGCGCCACTCGCCCGATTTCTTTGGAGCGAGGAAAAAGGTTGATGTGATGCCGAGGGTGGATCCAGCAGGAGCTGGAATGATGGCATTCTTTTCTCCGAGAGAAAGGATTTCCTTCTCCAAGGCAGCCCGATGTGCAGGGTCTGTGGGAACAGGAGTTGGTCGTCGGGGAGACTGTAAGGGAGGGTCGCTGGTGAACTCCAGACGGTACCCCACCGAGATAGTCTGAAGAACCCATATGTCTGATGTTATAAGAAGCCACTTGTGGCTGAACTCTGCCAGACGACCACCTACTGGACCCAGAACTGGTGGAATTAAAACACTGTTGTAGTCAGAAGCCCTTGTTAGCCCGCGACCCTCGGGGCTTGGAGGGCCGCACGAATCTGGGGGGCTGACGACGAGGGAACCGGTAAGCCGAAGAAGATGCAGAACCCCGGCCTCCAAAACGCCTAGGTTGTACGGCCAATTTCTGGTCAAAAGAGGCAGGTCTAGGTTTCTTCCAACTGGACTGGGTGGTGACATCGGTGGGTGGACGTTTGGCCGAGCGTCGGCGAAGATCCAATTTGTCTTCAGTTTTGAGACGTTTGGCTTCTTGCATCATGGCCTCATCAAACCTGTTGTCAAAAAGGTCGCTCCCACCCAGAGGAAGATCCAGCAAGCGTTCCCTGGAACCGACCGATGGAAGGAACAAGTTGTCCAAGACGAAAGAACGCCGCAGCAAGGAAGTAGCAGCAAAACCTAATGAAAACTCCCGAAGGCAAGCCCCCAGACAATCATCAAGAAAATGAAACATCTCTGGCAACTTACTAGCATCAATTAAGGAAGGATCATCATGGTATCTAGCTAGAGTGTCGGACAACAGCATGGAAAAGGAAGCAACCCTAGCCCCATGACGCAAATGCTTGTCCAGGGCAGAAATACTTTTATCCAGAAGTTTGGTCTTGGAATCGAAAAACTGCGTACGGGATGTTGAATTTTCATGCCTGAGTAAGTCTTTGGCCTCAGAAGACAAGGTAGGGGTAGAAAAATACCTCTCGGAATCATGCTGATTAGTTTTAAACAAATTAGCCTGGCTACGTTGTATCTGCGGGAGAGATTGCTTCCGTTGAACCTGATCTAGGGACATATTCATGATATCGACACACAAACTATCTACAGGAAATGTGGGTTGGTTAGCTTTGGATGAACCACTACCAGTAACTCTACGGTAAGAGGGTCGAGAGGGCTCTACTGGGGAAGCAGGGGGAAACTGCAGAAGCTTACCCACTTCATTCATGGTAAGAAAGGCTCGCTGAGCGATGGAGAGGTTATCCTCATCAACTGACTGAACAGAGGAAATGGAGAACTCTGAAGAAGATCTGGAACGGGTGTGTCGACTCCGATGTCCAGATTCATGCCTTGAGTGGTCATCAAAAGACCGATGATGAGCCCGGTGTCGATCTCTGGAGCCCGAATGGGAGCGCGAACGGGAGCGCGAACGGGACCGTGAGCGGCCGCGGGTAACACGCCGCGATCTCCCGGTAGTGGAGTGGCCGCCATGATCGTCAGACCGATGTGGATTTTGATCCCTGAGCCCAGTAGTGTCATTGAAAGGCACACCGAAATCCCTCGAAGAATTTTCATAAGGGCGTGAAAAGCCCCCTGGAAAGGCCGAAGAAAAACCACGCTGGTCGAACGTCGGAAAACCGCGTGGAAAGGAAGTGCCGTAGTCGAACTGACGATGGTCGTTCGGAAAATGTGACCACGCATGCGGTTGATCCGAGCGGTGGAGAAAATCTCTAGGCTCAGCCGTAAAACTGGGCTGTGTATACGGCCAAGGTGCGTGGCTGAAAGTCCGTGAAGACTGTGATGTGGGTGGTGCCCCAGGCCTCTGTGACCGGGCGGGGCTGGTCGTACTGAGGGACTCAAAGGTATCTGACGCCATACAACCCCGCCGTTCCGTTGGCACATGTGGGTCGGTCTCCACTTCCGTCGCTTGCATGTGCTCCTGTAGGCTACCGAAGGTATGCGGGGTTTCTCGGGGAACTGCAGTCGAGCCACGAGTGCTTGTTCCCGGAGGATTTCCGACCGCCGAACCCGGGGGAGTAGGCCCAGTCGCTACGGTAGGAGTATCATGCTTGGACTGAGGAACGGAAGGTGATTTTCCTGATGAACGGCTTGAGATTACCGCTTTCTTTCTTGTTTTGGCGACGTCCGCCATAGCTATTTATAATAACGTACACGTGTGTGTAATTCAATATGGTTTGACTAGCGAAGTGCACTGAACGCGTCGCTGAAAAAAATAGGACGAGTGGTTGTGTTACAGGGTCCTTTATGGGGCATGCAGTAGGCGTGGCTTGGGCGCTATTCTTTTCAGCGAGGTTTGTGCGCTTGCGCGCTGATATGCAAATGTTGGTAAACAGAGGTGAGGTATTTTCTGTATTGGAATTTATAGGGGGCACTCGGGGTGCACCAATTTTCCGAAGGGGGGGGGGGGGGGGGGTGACTGAATGGCAACTTATCATATAATCTCAATGAAGTTCAATCAGTGCAAAAATGTTGAAAAGACATGAATCTTGGATTGAGAAATAGGAAATTGGTCTCCTCAGAAACTCTTCTTGACTCCACTATACTTTGTACACAACCGCTGCAGTGGCGTCAGAACACTACACATTATTACAATACATTTTTTTGTAATGAATTGAGTAAGAAATTTTAAATGAGAAAGTGATATTTAACAATTCTGTCAAACAATTAGCGATTGTATATAGCTGGTATAGAAGTTTCAGTACTGGAATTATTGTAACTCTTATTTTCCCTACTTAATAAACAAAAATCACAGTAAGAACAACGGTTACTGGGTCGGACAAAACGACCGGGAGCAGGAAGACGATTGGCGGTACACGTCGAGCGGGCAGTGCCCGGTGTATCTCAACTGGGACTCCGCACAACCCAACGGCGGCAGAGAGCAGAACTGTATGGTCATGTTTAAAAAGTTCGAAGGAACGTTTCAGGACAAAGCTTGTAACGAGAAATATTACTCGCTGTGTAAATACAAGAGAGGTACGTATTATTTTTTGAAGCTTAAGATGTTTTTCTTTTCAATTTTAGGGCGAATCAAGCGTACACTGTAAACAATATCTGTAATTTGTTCTGATTTGTAATGTAACTGTTTTTTAAAAAACTTTTACGATAGTAATTTTACCAAATAAGTGTATAATTGTTTTACACAAATTTGGCAAAACTCCTCTACAGCATTTGATGTAAAAATAAAAAAACAGCAAATCTTCTGGCATCTCTGCTGCGATCACTTTTAATGTAAAACAACGGATATTTGTTTTCAGAAATTACGTGTACAATTATTTTTCGGCAAATGTTGCCAAAAAAACACACAGATACAGCAGATGATATAGGAATTAAAAAAAGGAAAATGTCTGGCGACTCTGCTGCCAGCAAATTGATGTAAAATGACGGATATTTTTTTACAGTGTACAATAATGTTTAGAATAAAAGGGTTTAGTATTAGATTTGCTAACAATCAATGTGCCTGTGTTCACTGCAAATAACCTAAATTTGAAATCTGAAAATATAGTACATTTCCCTTTTGTCATGGTTATCATTTATGCACACGTGTATTTAAAACTTCTTTCGAGACACAACTGTATGGTGGAACATGTCAATCACAAGTCAACACAAGTCAATCACAAGTCAATCACAAGGAAATCATAAATCAATCACAAGCCAATAACAAATCAATCATAAGCACATGTTAATGTCAAATCGATCACAGTTAGGCAATAACAAGTCGTATTGCAATTCAGGTATCAACAAGAAACGTATACAACCATGTTAGTTTTTAACACTGTTACCCATTGGCTTGTGGTCATCGTTTGATTAAACTGTGACGTTTTCTATACCGAAGCATTGGAACTGTTTTCATTGCAGCCTTGCCGTGGTTAAATAATAAGTTGCGTTCTCATTTTGTTTTAGACCCAGGACCCACCCCAAATCCAGAGGTTATTAATTGCAACGGTTCCACTCTACCTCTCGAAGTCTCAGGTATTTACTTTCTGTTTACTGCGAAGAGCAAATAATTCCGGTGTATGGTCTCACTTATCCGGTGTAACTTCTACGGACAGATTCAGCGGACAATTGAGCAAACTAATAATAGTGAGAGCACGTACTCATTAATCTGCCGCATGCGCGTTGAAAGGAAATGTTGCCACCGGAGAAGTTAGCAACCATACCGGAGAAGTGGGTATAGCTCTATAGTTACATGGGCCAAAATACTGTAGTGCGCGAATAGTATCGACTGGCGCCGACTGAAGTTCCAATGGAATGGTAAATACCGGTAGGTCCCAGACTGTCGGTGTTAAAGGTAGTATACACCATTGGTAAATGCTTGAATTATCATGAATGGGTGGATTTTGGGGGTTGTATTTCATAGTAAATATCATTTAACTGACCTGTCTGAAGTTTTACAATCATGGATGCCGAGAAAAGCACGAAAAACAGCGTCTGTTTTCAACCGGCGTTTGGCAGTTATTCCTATGTTATCTTTGTTTTTTCGCGATCGCCGTCCGGCGATCGCAAATTTTTCTTTATCAAATTATATTTTTCGGAATAATTACCGTAGGGCCTATATCTAGCGCATTTTGCTGGATGCCTAGAATCATTATTTACTTTCAAATGAGTAAGAAATTTCTTAATAATTTGGTAGGCCTATAGTAAATATTTCCGATAACTGCAAATGGTGTATACTACCTTGGAAGTTGTGAGTCGAAAGTTATGTTGAAACTCGAAACTCGAAATGTATCGAATGTCACTTAAAATGTCACTAATTCCCTTTCCTATTTTTTACTCACAGAATGCAAGAGCTTTCATTCTGACGCATTCGGCAGCGTGGATAACCCGGGACCGTGTTATTATATAACCGGTAATAAGTTTTCGTGGGAATTTGCCGTTGACAACTGCCAATCATTGGGCTGGGAAATGATGGACATTGAGAATGCGCTGGAAAATGAAATACTGGCGGCCAGATTCAGAGATTTCAGGCCGTAAGTATAATGCATCATGTATGATGTAGATGAAAATATAATTTATAAAAGTGCCATGCTAAGATTTCCGACCCAACTTGGGTTAAAGTTATACTGTATAGTCTATGGGCCTTATTCACAAGGATGCTAATCAGCAAGTTCCAAAAATGAAGATTTTACCTCACTTTCAATGTAATATGGCCGACTCCGCGACTCGTGAATAAAGCCTATACCATTTTGTCAGTTGTGTATTTTCATCGTTTGAAGCAAGTTTTAGCTCTGTGAATTATGTATTTTCCGTGAAAATAATATTCTGAGATTTTGATTTTAAACCAACTAGGCCTACATTGTGTGATTTTCAAAATTGCGTCTCTGAGAAGAATTTTGGGACTTTTTGGGACTCCACAAAAAAACCGTACTTTATTATTATGTCTCATCTAAAGATTGAACATTTACTATTTTGTAAAAGTTTGACCTGTAAAAACACAAACAATCGCCGTATTTTTATTCATACGGATTTTGGACGTAACATTACGGTGTGCCTTGTAAATATCACCTCCAAAATCCGTTGAAATACAAATACGGCGATTGGTTTTTTTACAGGTGGAAAACCCCGTTATTTTACGGTATTTTTTTTAAAGTGTAGTTGTGATTCAAAAGAAACTCGGTAAAAATTAATTGACAGTTTGTATTGCTTTGTTTAAATTGTTGATAGTAATGTACAAGAGTACTGGGTGGGACAGAACGACATACAGACAGAGGGAGTCTGGCAATACTTCTCCAACAGCACGCCTGTCACACACGATGGGGTGTACCAAAAATGGAAAGCGGACCAACCAAACGATCCGGACAGCACGCAAAACTGCATCATGATGGACGATACGGGCGAATGGGAAGACAAATCGTGCACCGATGGGTACTACGTAACCTGTAAGAAACGGGTTGGTAAGTATATAAACTCATCATAAAAAGTATCGAGACACAGAAATGATCCAATAATTAACGGCCCGAAAGGGTATGGATTAATCGAAGCAAATAACCCAGTGAATAATTTTGTTCTGCGTATTTTGCAGGGTTGTAGTCGAGTCCCTGCAAGTCCTTTCACAAGTCCTTTTTCGTGAAGCCAGTCACAAGTCCCTTCATAAAGGCAGTCACAAGTAACTGGATGAACAATGACAAAGGAATGCTTTTGTCAAAGCTGATTTGAATAGCTTGTGATTTGAATTATAACTGAAGAACTTGTGATGGACTTGCAGGGACTTGCAGGGACTTGTGATGGACTCGACTACATCCCTGGTATTTTGACACCTCGATTGTTGAGATACGATGTTGCGGAGCGGATTTATTGTCATTTTAATGGGCGTAGGTGCAGTTTGAAAAGTGACAATCATCCCTATAAAACAGCGGTTCTTAACCTAGAGGTCGTGACCCCATGGAGGTCGTTTGGGGTTTTCCAGGGGATCATGAAGGGGTCATAAATGAGGGGTCATAAAATGCCGGCTGCGAAGCAATAATAATATGACGCGTTAGGCTTGCCCCGAATCACGTGATATAGCAACAGTGTCTTTGGTCTGGAGAATTTAAAGTTAAACTGTGCCAAGCTGCGTGAGCAAGTCAGTGTACCAGTGTCTCCACAAATTCAAAATACGCCGTGCGGCTACACTAACATAATGTGACTTCTACAGTACGTGACCGTAGAAATGCTTCGGCGGCCCTATAATTGCTATTGACCGTAGATATTTTAGACCCCACGACCGCCGCGGCAAATGTGACATAGGCTTTACTTATACTGAAAGACGACCTTGTTTAAAGGTTACTCAACACAGTTTGTTTTTAATTTGTCCGTTGCTTTTAATTAACTGGTACTAAAGATAATGCAGATGCATCTAATTTCGAAAAAAAAATTTATGGTGCCGTTTTGCCCCTGTACAATTTTCAATCAATAAATACATGTATTGCTGCTGTCGCAAAAAAAACCCCACCGCACCGAAGCTTTCAATAGGAATAATACCGTTTTAAAGGAATATTTCCTTCATGATTGATACAATTAAAGTGTTCATTGTAACCATAGAGCTATATTAAATTAATATATAGCTCTATGGTTGTTACGCATATACGTTATTGTTCAAGTTCATTTAGAGGCAGCGCGTGTGTATGCGCGCAACCTTCGTAGTATTGCTTTTTGCGCACCGAGATAGTTTTACGCTGATGGTACATCAACATAATCGATACTATGCGTGCTAATATTGCGTCTTCGGCAAAGGAGACGCGAAGGGCATTTTGGTGTTGGGCACTTCGTCTCGAACATTACCTCAACTGTCATGGGTGATGAGCACGGTTCCAAGATGCACGCAATTATCCACACTATCATCGCTTGTGTTTTCTTGTATATTACAGGACAAGTACCTACAACCACCGCTGCCTGGACTGATCGTGAGTGTTGTTTTTATCATAATAATTGTTTTCTCTTCCAGAATTGCCTTGTTAATTATTATAACTTTTCGTTGGTGTCTGAAGAACCTACACCCGTATTTGTTTTATTTAGGTCTATATATCAACGCTTTGAGGTAATTTTTGCTAATGTATTGCGCACATGACCCCGTGGTATGAATATCAGACTCCTTCGCGCAACATTTTAATTTTTCGAAAACATGGAATAGTAACATGATAACTTTTTAGTGAATAGTGTTAATTGCGCGCATCGATTAAAGGTAGGATAGGCCTCAACACCATTTGCAGATATCGACATTTTTACTACCGAATTATTAGGACATATCTTACTTATTTGAAAGAAAATAATGATTGTCATGCATTCAGCAAAAGGATTGCGCTAAATATCCTGTAATTGTTTTCGAAAAAATGAATTTTATGAAGACGGCGATCATGAAAAACAACCCAAGAACAACATAAGAACTAACGCCTGACGCTGGTTGAAAACGAATGCCGTTTTTCTTGCTCTTCTCAGCATCCATGATTGTAAAACTTCGGACTGGTCAGTTAAATGATTTTTACTATGAAATACAACCCCCCAAATCCATCTATTCATGATAATTCAAGCAATTACCAATGGTGTATCCTACATTTAAGTAAGCGCATTCGTCGGCTGTATTAATATTTGTTTAACGTATAAAAGGAAATCATTTTTGTATCCACACTTATTATGATTGTCGCTGGCATTGTGGGTTTTTTTCAGACGGTGATGTGGGTTTACAGTTTAATAAAGTGTTTGCAGTTTTAATAACGTTATAAAAACGAAAATGTCTTGCTAAAGGTAAGATACACCATTGGTAGTTGCTTGAATTATCATAAATGGGTAGATTTGTAGGGTTGTATTTTATGGTAAATGATTTAACTGACCTGTCCAAAGTTTTACAATAATGGATGCCGAGAAAAGCACGAAAAACGGCGTTCGTTTTTAACCGGCGTCGAGCGAATTTGTCTTTATAAAATTCTATTCTTCGGAATAATTACAGGATATCTAGCGCAATCATTTTGCTAGATGCCTAGAATCATTATTTACTTTTAAATGAGTAAGATATTTCTTAATAATTCGGTAGTAAATATTGTCGATATCTGCAAATGGTGTATTCTACCTTTAAAGTACGCCCCGGTGATTTGTTGGCATTCAAAGTCTTTGTTTTCACTCAAATCATCGTGTGGACACGTTTCAAGTTTGGTGGTATGTTACTGAGGTTGTAGACTAGTGATAACACTCTTTATCGTGTACAAGTACAGTCCAATTCACAGACAACCGAAGATCGCCAGGTACAATTATCTATTCCACCCGTTGTATAACTTGGAGAGGCTGAGATTTTGCAAAGCCTGTGTGCGCGTGCGTCTGTTTATGGTGTAAATGGAGGACACATAGCCTACCTGGCGACACGAAGTTGAATTGGGGTTAGGGTTAGAATCGAGGACGACCTCGATTGAGATTCGTGTACAAAACCAATGAGAGCCGTCGGAAAAAGTTGGTAGTACAAACAAAGGAAATTTTCGAGAGGAACAAAGGAAACTCCTCGATTTACACCATAAACAAACGTACATGTACTTGTGGAAGTGAAGTCATACATGTATGACGCGGTCAATTGCTACACAAAAACAATGGCGATGTATTGGAAGCGGACAGCCAATTTGTTACGGGTAAAAGTATTTGAAATAACCGCTGTTTTGTATTTTGTCCTGTTTATTTTATATCTAATTTTTTCATCACAAAATTCGCTGATGTCTCGATGTATCAGAGCAACCGACGTATATCAAATCAACAACAATAGTGACACACCCGTAAACATGTCCAGTTTTACTGCGATCGATTTAATATTTCCACCGCATTTACTCTCGACTTGTGGACACAAGTCTACGTTTACTCATGCAAGCGACACCGTTCGGTTTAACTCTCTAGTGAGTTTTCGCGCTTGCCTGGCCCTAAAACGCAACCGACCAAAATGGTCGGCAATCGATACTGGTGAACAAGAACAATAATGACTGTCACTGCAAGGTATCCAACTTCTGTTTCTGCTCTATTTTTTTTGTATAATAAATGTACACAGCGTCGTGAGTGGTAAGAGTCTTTATGACGAAACTGCTCAATGTTGCTGGATTACTACGGAGCTCTGGAAGAGCCACCCGACTTGTTTACATCTTGACATATTGTATCTCAGGATGACGACATAATAGAGGCAAAAGTAATGGCGACATCCTGAGATAATTCGCGTGATGACGACATCCTGAAAGTACGATGACGACATCCTGATTTAACATATCGCGGGATGACGACATGTTGAAAGTGGGATGATGACATCCAGAGATAATATATCCCGGGATGACGACATGCTGAAAGTGGGGTGACGACATCCTGAGATAATATATCGCGGGATGAAGACATATTGAAAGTAGGATGACGACATCCTGAGATAATATATCCCGGGATTACGAGATGCTGAAAGTAGGATGATGACATCCTGAGATAATATATCCCGGGATTACGACATGCTGAAAGTAGGATGAACATCCTGAGATAATTATATCGCGTAATGACGACATCCTGAAAGTACGATGACGACATCCTGAGATAATATATCCCGGGATTACGACATGTTGAAAGTAGGATAACGACATGTTGAAAGTAGGATAACGACATCCTGAGATAATATATCCCGGGATGAAGACATATTGAAAGTAGGATGACGACATCCTGAGATAATATATCCCGGGATTACGAGATGCTGAAAGTAGGATGAACATCCTGAGATAATTATATCGCGTAATGACGACATCCTGAAAGTACGATGACGACATCCTGAGATAATATATCGCGGGATGACGACATATTGAAAGTAGGATGACGACATCCTGAGATAATATATCCCGGGATTACGACATGTTGAAAGTAGGATAACGACATCCTGAGATAATATATCGCGGGATGACGACATGTTGAAAGTAGGATGACGACATCCTGAGATAATATATCGCGGGATGACGAGATGTTGAAAGTAGGATAACGAAATCCTGAGATAATATATCCCAGGATGACGACATGTTGAAAGTAGGATGATGACATCCTGAGAAAATATATCGCGGGATGACGACATGTTGAAAGTAGGATGACGACATCCTGAGGTAATATATCCCAGGATGCCGACATGCTGCTGAAACTATGTAGGATCTTGATTAGATCAGCAATACGGAAGCTTAAAGTGACCCTTACACAAACGTACAACAAAAGTTGGAAATCTAAATCTCTCTAATGTCACAGGTAAATGTCGTTGTAAATAACCGAAGGAAGGCAATTAGTCAAAACATGTATTTATGTTTTTCATCTGTCCCCACCGTTATAGCTTGCCCCGGGTACCAGGAAAATGCCTTTGGGGACGAGGCCAATCCGGGCGTGTGTTATATCCTGACCAACTCACAGAATACCTTGCAAGAAGCACAGAGTTCCTGTCGCTCCATCTATGGACCGGGATGGGTCGTCCCTGATATCGAGAATGATGACGAGCTGCAGGCGCTGGTGGACAAGAACGAATTGTTGTTCAGGTAGAGTCATATAAAATAAGTAGTTTGCGGTAAGACCATATGCATGTGGTAATTCTCTTTAGTGAATTATGTGGTTCTGAAAGGAACCAGAGGAACTCAACGTTTCGGATAGTATGCCCTGCCCGTCATCAGGTGACTCCGGTTCATTTCAGAACCACACAAAACACTAAAGAGAATTACCACATGGTGTTACTACTTATATTGTATTGCCTTTTCGCCATGCAAACTTCAAAATATCATCTAGTGTCATATAATTATCATCTCTTAGTCCGTTGTAAAATCCCAGTTATAGCATCGCGATAGTGGGTCCTCATAAACGCATTATTGGGCCAACATCAGCTGCCAGTCAACATCAGCTGACAGTGTAATTTTGCTCAATGACATGTTAACCCAATGTAAAAGTTGGCCCAACGTTGACCAAATTACAATTCGCTCAACATTCGACAACTGTTTTTTCAATCTGCCAAATAAACATTAATCCAACATCGTACAACTCTAAATAATGTTATGCATAATGCACAGACACAATGAACCAATTTACATAACAATGGGGTTAATTTGCATAGCGTAGAAGGGTAACGTTTAAAATGGGCCAATCGCGTTGAAGGTCGTCACTGTTTGAAATGGAGTAAAGTGCGTAGTTTGAAATGGACCAATCACAAAACGTATGAGAACATAGGCGCTAGGAAACAATTGAAAACAATGGTGCACATACAAAATATGGTGCACATATTTTAAATTATTGAAAAGACATCTTGTACGCTGTGGTTAGAATTGAAAGGGGCTAATCAGAGTAAAGTGCATCGTTTGAAACGTTTGATTTTTGGAGCGCAAATGAAAAACGGACAGAACAATCACAATCCATAATTGTATTATTTAATACCAACGGATTTACAGTTGGGTGAACTTTATTAGGTTTAAGTCAAAATAAAAAAAAGGGGGGGGGGGGACAAAAGATATCCCCCATAAGTGTGCGGTCAGTTGTAATTTTAAACAATAAACTAGTAAAATAGACCTGTTTCAGACGTCCCGCTAATGCCGTGTCGAATGCAATTTAATTCATTTGCATTTGACACGGCAGAACCGCGACGTCGGAAACAAGCCTGTAAAACAGGTTTTTTTAGGGTTGAATTAAAGAGTTTTATGTATGGAATCCTAACTTTTAAAGAGTAGTCACTGACCGCATACTTATAATGCTGATTCAACAGATTCAACAGTGTTAACCAGCCCGCGCCGGGATTATTTTAACATTCCCGAGCTGAGGCGCGGGATTATTTTTTAACGAAACTCGAGGCGGAGTTCAGGCCGATGGTATTAAGAAGTACACCCACGCACCCCTGGCCTTGCTCGCTGATGACAGCAATTTCCAGCCATGCTCGTGACGTGTTTATGCGTCATCCGTTTTGAATCTCGGAAAAATGTTGGGTGTATATAGTCCTCCGGCGCGAACTGGTTTTAGGCATGTATGAACGTTTGCTACAAATGAACAAACTAACTAACGGAGAGACATGGTGATTTCATGAGGCTAAACATATTATTCGTTGATCAGCACGGAGATCATAACTTTAAAAGCATTGGCCTTTACCTACTAACAAATCAATGCATTCGGAAAGACAAATGGGAATATATATAGTATACAGCACCATTGAGTTCGCTCCAAAGGCCACAGTTATTTTGATTCAATGAAGAATGTATACACATTATTCCATGTCCAAATTTGTTATATTTTCTCAGTTCCAATGAAGGTTATTGGATCGGCTTGAACGATGCAGCCAGGGAAGATACGTGGGTCTACCTAGACCCCGATATACCGGGCCCCGTTTTCGAAGAGTGGGATTCCTCAGGCGTAAACCAACCCGACGGCGGTGCATCGGAAAACTGCGCGGTCTTTCAATTAAGCCGGGGTGGGAAATTCAAGGATGTTCCCTGTGAAACCGCCGATGCATTCTTCATCGCTTGCAAAAACAGTGAGAAATTGTTGGTTTTGTTTTTAATTAAAAAGAATTTAATTTAAATTTCAAAGTTAACAAAGTAGTTGGCAAGGCGGGATTTTAACCTGCGACCTCCGGAATACCAGACCGGCGCATCCCGAAGGTGGCAGGTTTGAGTCCAGCAAATCCAATAATTTTTGCAGGAGAGAAAGTGTTTTGTTGTCGATTGTTGCAGACAGGCGGACATAATTTATTACATTATAATACTGTAATTGTTATATATATTGTTAGTGTCAAAGCAAGAAGGGTTTCCCCCCCCCCCGGATCCACTAACAGAAATAACAGTTAAAGATTTTTGATCACGCAGGAAACGCTTATTCCGTCAATAGTGCACCTACAACACAACAACCGACGACCGACGCCGCCGCTACCCAATCCCAAACAACAGAGGGCGCCACGACCCAATCTCTGACAACAAAGGGCGCCACGACCCAATTTATATCAACAGAGGGCGCCACAACCCAATCTCCAACAACAGAGGGCGCCACGACCCCATTTTCAACAACAGAGGGCGCCACGACCCAAGTGCAAACAACACAGGGCGCCACGACCCAATCTCCAACAACAGAGGGTGCCACGACCCAATCTCCTACCACAGAGGGCGCTACCACCCAATCTCGAACAACAGACGGCGCTACCACCCAATCTCCAACAACAGAGGGCGCCACCACCCAATCTCCAACAACAGTGGGCGCCACGACCCAATCTCCAACAACAGAGGGCGCCACGACCCAATCTCCAACAACAGAGGGCGCCACGACCCAATCTCCAACAACAGAGGGCGCCACGACCCAATCTCCAACAACAGAGGGCGCCACGACCCAATCTCCAACAACAAAGGGCGCTACGACCCAATCTCCAACAACAAAGGGCGCTACGACCCAATATAAAACAACAGGGGGTGCAACGTCCCCACCATCAATAGGTAGGATTAGAGCCGGCTTAGAGAGAGTACCAAAACAAATATATTTTTATCCTAATGGCTAAGAAGATATTTGAAATTGTCCCCTTTCCTGGACTCCAAACGGATACCAATAAATGCATACATCTTTAATTTGCTATTCCTCAACATTACAGCTAGAAATTTTTAACATTATTGTTACCATATATCGGAAGGATTGACAGCCACTCGACAACCAACGAAAGAGGGCGCTACTACTAACCAGCCAATAGGGCCAAGTTCGATCAAGGACTATAGTTAACTATAGTTTGACTAACTCTGATCGAACTCAGGCTAGTCGATAATGGTTGGACTAGTCTAGTCGACTATTCACGACCAGCCTACCGCGGTTAGTCAAATCGATGGTAACCAATAGCTTTAATAGCACAGTACAGAGAGGACCAGTTTGGCAGTTATCGACTAGAGTCGTTCGCACTTCAACTTCACTGCACATGCCCTAATAACGTCACGAACTAACCACTAGTTAACTATAGTTCCTCGATCGAACTTGGCCTAGGTTGGCGCCGATGCTTAATTTTGCAACAAATGACCTTGCCATTGCTTTATTTTGGCTTGTGGCGTTTTTATAGTTCATTACGAAAGCCCATTAGCGCCAAGAAAACAAATCGAATCCGTTATTACGGATTCATAATCCGTTGTTACATATTCACTATATTTTGTATTATCAATGCGTTATTACGAATTCACAATCCGTTATTTTGGATTTGCAATCCGTTATCTCATAAAGTTAAACTCTAAATTGTAATATAAGCAAATAAGTTTCTTATAAATCTGTAGAAACAAAATCTTTAATAACGGATTGTGACTCCGTAAAAACAGATAACAACGGATTGTAAAGCCGTAATAACAGATTGCTAGTCTGCAATATTAGATTAAAAATCTGTGATAATGGATACGATAACGATTTGTTTTACTTGGCGCTATTACTGTACGTATTATATTAATTTCACCCTTTAAATAAATAATAAGATTATGGTTTTGTGGAGCGATACCTGTCATTGTTTCTTCCTTCCGTGCAGATTCAGCTCCAATCACTGGATCCGGTCGGTTTGTCTACAAGTCCGCTAACGTCACGTGTAGCAGAGCGACCACCTTCCAAACCGCCACTGCCAGAGACCAATTCGTTTGCGCGCGGAAGTGCCTGATCCAGGGTAACTGCCGTAGCTTCTCCTTCACGGACTCTTCGAAGGAGGACGCGTGCGAACTGTGCAGCGAAGCCCTGGATGCCGCCAGCTTGCAGCTCAAAACAGGAAGTGTTTACTACCTTGAAGTCAATTAAATCGGCAGTGATAGGCCTAAATGTCCGAACTTTTGAAATTTAATAGAGACAAAAGACTTACAAATCTCTATGGTGTTCGAGTCACACATCGGATATTAAATTTTCTGTTTTGGGGGTGAATCTGATGACGTTTAGGAGAATTGTCCATCCATAATGATCCCCTCTAAAAATATAGTCCTGAAGCCCATCGACATTTAAAAAAACCAAAACTTCAAGTTCATGGCCCCCAAAATGCTTTAAAAGCGGAGAATTTGAGGGCGCGAAAATCGTAATTTGGCCGGCGGAGGAAATTTTGTGTGTTTCCTGGGGCCAATTTCAAAGAGCTGCTAAGCACAAAAGTATGCTTAGCATTTGTCCTTGGAAAAAACAAGGTTACCGACCAAATTTTCACGTGATCTTTATTGTTTTTGATTGATAATCAGCTGGTTTTTTGCTTGGCATGAAAAACACGTAGAATTTTGGCTGGTAACCTGATTTTAATGAGCAAGACTTTGTTGTGCTAAGCAAATTGTTGTGCTTAGCAGCTCTATGAAATTTGTCCCTGGTCTGCAAGCATAATAAGGTGTCCAGCACGTTATTGTTACCCCAGCACACATGATCCAAAATGGCGACCTGCAGATACAGACAACCACATCTAACCATATTAACATTATTCTGTTTCTGTATGCAGCATAACTTGTTCGCAGCACATTTCCGCCCCCCCCTCACAATTATAATAGTATTGACAAACTAGCAAGGCAACTGCATAACGTCACTAGCACTCTTTGTCAAAAACCAAACAATTAACGTTTCCAATATTAGCTCCAGACAATTATTTTATTTTAGATGACATGACATCATTGTGACTTTAGTGTATAAGATTACCAAAATGTCCCCCCTCCCCTCAACAAATAATAATAATAATAAAAATAAATAAATATATAAAACATTAAAATAAAATAAAATATAATACCTAGTTTATTAGTGTATTAGAAGTACTGTATATCTACGTGGAAATGTCTAAATTATATTTTGTGCGCTAAACATTTATTTTTCAATGTTTTATATTGAAATATGTATAACTTTGTATATTCGTTGTAGTAATCAAAAACGTCGTACACTAAAAGGGTTACGTTTGCTAGAATATTGTGTGAGTGAATCGAATGCGAGTCACATTGCAACGGTAAGAAAATGGCCGTGAAAACATTTGTAACATTAAGGACGAAAACAATAATCGTTGATCACGACACAAAGCAGCAACGCCTGACTGCGTCCATTTCACGGCTGTTTAATGTACAATTTTTGCTGTTGGCTCTGTGCAAAGGTACCCCCTCAACGGTGAGAAAATGGAGAGTGGCGCAGTCCGCGGAAAACCGCTAGCGAAAAATCCCTGCTTACCATAGCAGACAATTCGGTGCTTACAGTAAACGAGTATTTCACGCGTTCGCGAGGAATTTTGGGCTCTGAGCTTGAGTACATACCGTAACTAAGGATTATGTGCTTGCAGGGTTAGCACATAATTGGGCCCTGGTATATGCACACGTGTCGTGTCCACTGACCTCTACACCTGGACGGACCATTGTCCATATTCTGCTGTGCTAACACTTGAAGTCGGCGCGAACTGGAAGTGCAACATGGCGGACCCGAGACGTCACTGCTGTGAGCCAATGAAATGTCCAGGTGTGGAGGACAGCGGATTTATTCTGTACATTTTGTATTTATAAACATTACGTAATACGTATCGTACCAACACCTGGACATTTCATTGGCTCACAGAGTCACGTCGTGGGTCCGCCATGTTGCACTTCTCCGCATGCCGACTTCAAAATGAAACAATGATGATCTGTCCATGTATAGAGGTCAGTGGTCGTGTCCCTTCGTGGCCTCGTGAAGTTGGGTTTGCCGTATCCTCACATAATTAGGGTATAAAGCGAGTTACAACCACAATAATTTAGCAGTACCGTGAAATTGGATTCGACCAGACTACTTTATATAATAGTGTTTACTAATACTAATATTTCAATAGCCTTTTATTGTATCTATTGCACAAAATTATTTTATTTATTAATATTTTATTGTATGTTAAAAAACATAATGGAATATAATTATGCTAATAAATGAGTGACAAAATGTGTGTTTCAGATTTGAACGGTTTTATACCGGTGTGATATGCAAATCAGACTCCTGTGAAAGTCGGACTACTTTTTCCTAGTTGGTTAAACCCTCTCACGTGACAGGTTACTGTCCTATAATTATCCACTTAATCATGCGCAATGCTACCAGTGAGGTTTTAGATCAACGTTACTAAGCAATCGCTCGTCAACCAGCGAACCTTTTTACGAGTAGAAGGTGTTTTGTGCGAAAAGCCACACCGATTTGGTAAGATTCTGAGACTGAGGGAGAAGCTCCCCTTATTACAAGCTCATGCAGACAACCAAACGGCCAAGCTGAAAGACGTGCACGGAATAAAACACGCAAATTTAAAAAACAAAATCCCTCATGGAACATCCAACGTTCAAGTACTTAGTAACCGCGCTGTGTAGCTTAACCCCTTAACGCCGAGAAGCGGCTATAGCCGCGGCCCGTTAATCCGTCCGGAACTGTGGCCAGCTGTGCTATGCCGTAGAACACGGCTTGTGAGGCAGCTGCACGCTCGGTCCATTGTGCAGTGCAGCTACTGGACAAATGATGTTGTACAGTCATGCGTATAATCCGGTGAGTAAAGAAGAATGGGACGCCAGTCATACCGGTGTGATATGCAAATCAGACTCCAGTGAAAATCGGACTACTTTTTCCTAGTTGGTTAAAAACCCTCTTACGTGACAGGTTACTGTCCTATAATTATCCACTTAATCATGCCCAATGCTACCAGTGAGTCCAGATTTCACAGTCTGAAATTCACGCTACACTGGCGTCAAGGGGTTAAGAAACCATCCATATTAAACGAGATGATGACGTCAGGGAAGCTCTTATGAATATGCATTGGGACATTCCCCAACATGCAGTTTCACAACCCCAGCCCTGTGAAGCTGCTTCAGATACACGAACTCGTCCGGAAGCTCGTGGAAGCGCCTGTAGCCATAGTCGAACTTTTTGCCCACCCGGTCGGGGGCGTGGTCGTAGTGATAAGGGATGGGCTTGCCGTTGAATTCTGGGAAGGGGTAGAACCCGTACATGTGAATCTCGTCGCAAAGGGCACTGGCCATGTTGTACATCAGGAGACCCGTGCTGATTCGCTCCTCGTCAACGCCTTTCGATGCCCAATAACTGAGAATTAAGCAAAAGAAATGGGCTTTAATATTGGGTAGTGCATTTTAGGCACTAAAGTCCCGTCTTAGGGCGATTGTGTGCAGTGTAAAGCCCTTCTTTTAGTTTTGATAAAAAAAGAGTCGGGTGTTTTTATCATTCCACAACAACTTTTGCAACGAAAGCAGACTTATAACGTTCTATTCAGTATTTGCCATGCGAAATAACGCGGTTTTGCATAATAATAATAATAATAATGCTAGTTTTTATATAGCGCTTTAGACTCCCACAATGTGGGTGTATCAAAGCGCTTTACATTATTATTATTACCCCGGTCATTGGGCCCATGAAACATTCCAAATACCATCTCAGCTCCCTGGGGAGTATACAGCTCGATGCTGCCATTTCGGCGCAAAGTACCTAAATTCAACCACAATAACCATCTCTGCCCTCACGGGTACCCATTTTACTCCTGGGTGGAGAGAAGCAATGAGTGACAAAGTGCCTTGCCCAAGGGCACACGTACCATAGTCCCAGGCCGGACTCGAACCCACAACCTGTAGCTTTAATTTAACTGGTACTAAAAATAATGCAGATGCATCTAATTTTGAAAACAAATTTTATGGTGCCGTTTTGCCCCTGTACAATTTTCAATAAATAAATACATGTATTGCTGCTGTCGCAAAAAAACCAAACCCACCGCACCGAAGCTTTTAATAGAAATAATTTCGTTTTACAAAATGAATATTTCCTTCATGATTGATACATTTAAAGTGTTCATTGTAACCATAGAGCTATATTAAATTAATATATAGCTCCATGATTGTTACGCATATACGTTATTGTTCAAGTTCATTTAGAGGTAGCGCGTGTGTATGCGCGCAACCTTCGTAGTATTGCTTTTTGCGCACCGAGATAGTTTTATGCTGATGGTACATCAATATAATCGATACTATGCGTGCTAATATTGCGTCTTCGGCAAAGGAGACGCGAAGGGCATTTTTTTGTTGGGCACTTCGTCTCGAACATTACCTCAACTGTCATGGGTGATGAGCACGGTTCCAAGATGCACGCAATTATCCACACTATCATCGCTTGTGTTTTCTTGTATATTACAGGACAAGTACCTACAACCACCGCTGCCTGGACTGACCGTGAGTGTTTTTTTATCATAATAATTTTTTTTTCCTTTTCAGAATTGCCTTGTTAATTATTATAACTTTTCGTTGGTGTCTGAAGAACCTACACCCGTATTTGTTTTATTTAGGTCTATATATCAACGCTTCGAGGTAATTTCCGCTAATGTATTGCGCACAAGACCCCGTGGTATGAATATCAGACTCCTTCGCGCGACATTTTAATTTTTCGAAAACATGGAATAGTAACATGATAACTTTTTAGTGAATAGTGTTAATTGCGCGCATCGATTAAAGGTAGGATAGGCCCCAACACCATTTGCAGATATCGACATTTTTACTACCGAATTATTAGGACAAATCTTACTTATTTGAAAGAAAATAATGATTCTCATGCATCCAGCAAAAGGATTGCGCTAAATATCCTGTAATTGTTTTCGAAAAAATGAATTTTATGAAGACGGCGATCATGAAAAAAACCCCAAGAACAACATAAGAACTAACGCCTGACGCTGGTTGAAAACGAATGCCGTTTTTCTTGCTCTTCTCAGCATCCATGATTGTAAAACTTCGGACTGGTCAGTTAAATGATTTTTACTATGAAATACAACCCCCCAAATCCATCTATTCATGATAATTCAAGCAATTACCAATGGTGTATCCTACATTTAAGTAAGCGCATTCGTCGGCTGTATTAATATTTGTTTAACGTATAAAAGGAAATCATTTTTGTATCCACACTTATTATGATTGTCGCTGGCATTGTGGTTTTTTTTTCAGACGGTGATGTGGGTTTACAGTTTAATAAAGTGTTTGCAGTTTTAATAACGTTATAAAAACGAAAATGTCTTGCTAAAGGTAAGATACACCATTGGTAGTTGCTTGAATTATCATAAATGGGTAGATTTGTAGGGTTGTATTTTATGGTAAATGATTTAACTGACCTGTCCAAAGTTTTACAATAATGGATGCCGAGAAAAGCACGAAAAACGGCGTTCGTTTTTAACCGGCGTCGAGCAAATTTGTCTTTAACAGCTTCATTTTTAATTACACTTTTTCATTTTTGACAAATTTGAGAAATAACTGCATAATATTGCTTTTTATCGATGAAACCTTTATCAAAATTAAAATTTAGAGCTGCTAAATCAGATTTTCTTTTGGTTAACACACATGTTTGTTAATGTATGCATGTTTTTTCAATTTTGAGGTTTGATTATGAGAGCATATTTTTCCGGCTTACTAAAACATCATGTCTTTTTGTTGATTTTTAGGCTCATTTTATCTCTTGCTCATTGAGTTTTAAAAAGGTAACAGATTTATTAAAATATATAGCTCTTTTTAGAAAAGAATATATATTTAAATACACTTATCAAATTAGAACGCTTATTTTTCATACATTTGTAACATATTTCTCTGATCGTTTATTTTCTTCATTTCAATGCATCTTCAGTACAAATTCAAATACATTTTCTCATGTTTTAAAGTACTCAGCATATTTTTTGAAATACAAATTTCTGTTGATAACATGTTTTAAAAAAATCTTATTTTTTACAGTTCCACAAGAATTACGCAAAAAGTTGCACTCAAAGTATTTGTTATATCGTTTTGATTCCCTTTTTTTTTTTTTTGCACATTTCTACGTTTTTTGTTTCTTCATGAAATTGAATTTAAGGTTATTTAAAAATGTTATTATACTGCAATCAGTTGATATAATTTTACTACTACTGTTATCATTGGAGAGTAGATTTTTCTACCCCGAACTGTTATCATCGGACGGCAGACTTTTCTATCCCGCACTGTTATCATCGGAGGGCAAATTTTTCTATCCCGCACTGTTATCATCGGAGGGCAAATTTTTCTATCCCGCACTGTTATCATCGGAGGGCAGATTTTTCTATCCCGCACTGTTATCATCGGAGGGCAGATTTTTCTATCCCGAACTGTTATTATCGTTGGTTCTAGATTCCTGCATTATTTTTCCCACTTTGTTTATGAGGCGGGAGAAACAGTCTAAGCAAAGTATGGTCGGCCATTGTCACCAAAACAATTAATGTTGGATTTGTTTTGTACCCATTAAAGTCACTGAATAATATTATTCACAAAAACTATCAGAAATGTGGTAAGAGACATCCTTCTTAAATACTGACGTCGCAAAAATGTAATTTTGAGCAAAAGCTGTTGCAACCATAGGCCTATAGTTCAATTTAAAAGCAAATTAATGGCTGCCCATACCTGGCGCTCAATGACTTGCTGACGTCATACCTGTTCAACTACATTATATGTACATGTAGGGTCGTGATAATACTGATATGCTCTACTAGCGCTAAGCTGCGTGTATACCATTGAACAACACGTGCGTGGTGTACTGGAGGGAAAATATATTTCTGAAGCATGCACCGACTAAATCAACAGTGGTAAGTAAATTTTGGTCAACAGTTTTATTTATCGTATTTCTGATATGGTGCCCATATACTGCTGGGTAATGATATGGACAAATAAAAACACTAGTTACTGGTGCCCCACTCGGGCTGCATGTGTATGCTCATTCCCCCTGGCCCATAACATTATAAATTTATATAACAAATGGCGAATACAAATGTTAGCATAGGGCTGGAATTTTTTATCTGAGGTACACCTAGGCCACATGTGATGATTCATCACCCAATTCAGCCTCAGTCATTTCTTTAGACGCATGCTAAGTTAAGTAGGTAAGTCAATTTTTACTGAAATATCATGACAGCTCAAGAAAACTAATTCCACAAAAAGAAGTGTTGTATAACTATACTAGTACAACTACAAATTTGGGGTCCTACTAATAACCATCAACAGGTCGGGACCAGCAAATCTAGCGCCGTCGACATGAGATTGCTTCCCATGGCTAAGTTGAAAAAATTAGCGTTGTCCGTATATGGAACTCTTCTCGAGAGTTAAATTTAGCCGACAAAAACAAGTTTCGCGAAAAGAATTGAGTTTTTGCTAAACTTAATTACGGAATATATTAAATGTTGGTGTTTAATGTCTTCATCGATTTCGTGTTGCAGATTGTATAATTCTTATTGTACAATTGTATGATGCACTTTTCCAATATAGCCCTCGGAAATTGTGAATAGTGTTATCGTATGTTCTGAAAAACCCGCACACAATTCATGCAACTTGCACAAGAAGATTGATAAAGAAACTTATCAGAACTATTTCTACACAGTTTACAAAAAGCTTTGTCAAAAGTTTCTTTCGCAAATCGTTTTTTGTAGTCTGCAATAGAAACTTGGAGGACTAGGAACTAGTCTAACCTTTGTTGCAGCGGCCATTTTTTGTACAAAATTGTAGTCCCATTGCGATAACACTATTCACAATTTCGGAGGGGTATATCGGAAAAAAATGCATCGGGAACTATACAATCTGCAACACAAAATCAATGAAGACAATAAACACCAACTTTTATAAAATACATACCATTTATCTTAGCAAAACTCAAATTTTTCCGCGTAACGTTTTTTGTCGGCTGAACTCACTAACATAATACAAAATAACTAAAAAATGACGTCACACGTCATAGTCGTCGCTTGATCAAGCAACGGTTGTACAATCTAGCAACGTCGCTAGATTTAGCGATAGTCTTTGACTAGTCCGAGTAACTTTTACAAATCACCTTTTTTAACAATTGGACATGCTTGGCATGTATCGCCAAACATGTCCAAATGTTAAAAAAGGCGATTTGTAGAGTCCAAGTTACTCTGACTAGTCTCCGACACCGACCTCCAAAATACAATCCAAATTGACAAAATATTGACAATTTTGAATGGCATTTCCATATGGTCCCTATAGCTCTGTAGGATAAAGGAGTGACATGAGACGTTTTGTGGTATATGATGTCTGGCATTCATCAATTTCTACCGACACGCAGTTCCGTCCCTCCACAAGACAAGCCTCGATTCCTGTTCCTGAAAAAATAAAAACATTTAGGACATGTCATTGCTTTTCATGCTCATTGACATGTCATTGGCTTAATTGTAGGTGACTGTACGGAAAAATAAGCATTGTCCGTGTATGGAACTCTTCCCGAAGTATCCGTAAATGAAATTATGACGCACAATTTTGAAATGCAAAGTTATGGACAGTTTGACCCTTGTGATATGTGGGAGTGAAATTTAACACACTGCTATTGCCGAATCAGAATTGGAGATTTGCTGTCATTAATGTATCTTACTATCTGAATATATTGTTGCTGCATTTGGTTTTATTTAATATATTTTAATAATTGACTTTGCAAATTGCACAAGTTTACAACTACCATAGAGCACGTACATGTACAGGGTGTATCAAAATTATTGGTACCGTGATATGTTCCACCTGCCATTAAAAGCTTGCCAACTATCTTGAGGTTTAAAAAGCATGTCAAGGGGCACATTTTTAATTCAAATAATCTGTAATGTGTATATTGTTAAATATATTGGTAATTTTGTTATATTGTGTTATCTTTGATGTATTTGGTGTACCTTTGTTATTTTATATCGTGCGATATTTTTATAATTTATGTTATGAATTTATTATTGCTGTATGAAAAACAGTGCTGTGCACTTATAGTTTACCCTCATTAATTTTTAACCCTAACCCTCTAGGGTATTTTGGCTAGAAACCCTGCCAGACCCAGCACAGTGCATACATTGACTTGTGTGCAGAGTGCAGCAAGGTCAATCAGTCACCACAGATGCACTGTGCTGGGTCTGGCAGGGTTAGGGAGATGATGTAAATAAATAAATAAAAATGTAATTTCTGAATAGCATGTGATATTGTCATGACGAACATTCTTAGAGAGGATAAAACTATTATTTTTTCGAATATATCATTTTTTCAGATTTTTGTTCAATGTTAACATACCGGTATTGAACAAAAATCTGAAAAAATGATCAGTTATCGGTACCAACCATTTTAATACACCCTGTACACACAATAATTAGTCAGTGCCAGGTAAAGGAGGGTTTTCTCCCCCCCCCCCCCCCCCCCCCCCTCTTCTGAAATATCTACAACTTCTTTAACGCATAGTCAAAAACATACCTGTTCCACTACACGCATCCAGTACCCAACCATCCTCTGGTGACATCGATGTCACTATGTCACGCAACAGTTCAAGAGGTTTCTGTTGCTTGTTGACAGCCTCCCCATCGTCTGTCCTGGCCAAATGGCATGGTTTGGTCAAATCAAACATATTTAAACTGTTTGAGAATTAGGAAGCAATTCAAGCAGAGATGGACTGCTTTGTGTTGTCTCACGTTTGGGCCATGCTGTTAATTTTTAACAGTGTGATAGACATGAAGTTAAAGGTTAGCATTCTAAGCCCCAATTCAGTGATGGTTAAGATACCAATGGTCCAGATATAAAGAGTAAGGACTATAGGTTGCTCAAAGTTAATCTTACAGCAACAATTTTCCACCAAAATATGGCAACATCCCCAATATTAAGTATTTTTTTCTATTATGCCGTCACTTCTTTAAATAACCTGCATTTAATGCAAATATTGTATATGTGTGCATCCAATTGCTTTCAATTTCTTAATAATTTTCCTTCCCAGATTGTCTCGAAAACACTATCATCAGTGTAGAGAGAGAGCACGCGCTGACCCATCATCAGAGAACACAGTAATAATTGATGGTATGGACCAATCAAAAACAAACCTTCCCAGTCTTTTGATAGAGGACAAGCGCACCAAACCTGCACCTCGTTTAAGATCACACATAACTGGTAGGTTCATTCAAGTGTTTTTAAATAAGCATGACAAAATACATTTACACTTAACAACATAATTATTTATACCCTTACTAACATTTCAGTTTTGTGTGATTTTCTAAAGAATGAAAGGTGGACACATTATATTTTGGCCATAGTTGAATAATTCTGAGCATGTCAGAATACAAACAATGTAGCATTCTCTTTGTTATGCAAATGAGGTAAAACCAAAGCCATTGGTTATTTATACCTGACAACCTAAAGTATTCAACTATGGCCCAAATATTGTGTCCACCTTTCATTCTTTAGAAAATCCCACACAATTTAAATTTTAGTAAGGGTATGAATAATTCTAATATCAATTGAAAGAAAATATAGAAGTCTGTTTAGAACTGTATTTCATATAAAAAGTAAAAACTTTCCGCTCTTTTTAATTAGCTAAATCTTCACAGCCAATTTGGACCAACTTATTGGGACATTGTAAAAAACTTTGAAAACTGTCTTCCCTAAATGGCCAGACAACAAACACAAATGAATAAATTAGATGAATTTTAAATGGCGAACATAAAATGAAATCGGCAAAGTATGTGTAAGTGCGCTTCCTTATTTCTTATTCTTGGATTAACTGATTTGGTTTCTAGGAGTACTCTTCCACACAGATTTACCGGGAGGTATGAAAGCTTATGCCTTTACAGATATACTGAACATACCTCACGACAGCAACTTGACTATGAACGTACTGCTGCAGGTGCTTGCTGATAATGCTTCCAACAAGGGAAAGAAACTTAATGTGCAGGTATTTAGTTTTAAATAACTTTTGTGAATAATGTTATAACATGAAAACAGGTTTGTAAGAAAACTATAATGACAATAATTTAAATGTGTATTTCACGGCATAAAAGCTTTATGCCTAAACCTTTATGAAAGGGTTTGATTTTAACTAAATTATGCTGTTTTAGTATTGTTTTCAGTAGGGGATTCGATGTATCCTAAGTTGACGAGTGTTACCTTACATTATTTTGACTGGTTTTGGTCCCTTTTTGCAGATGGACAATTGCTTCAGGGAGAACAAAAATCGTTACCTGTTGGGTCTTGGTTTCTTCATGGTAGAAATCAATTTGTACGAGCAAGTGAGTATTAAGTAATTGCTTACTTGCTTGCTCCCCTGCTCACTTGCTGGCTTGTTTGTTTGCTCGTTAAGGTGCCCTCACACCATAGCGTATGCTGAAACCTATGAGTTGCGTGTACAAAATATTTGTATACGCACCAAACGCAACCCAAATCAAACAATTTGTCAATTTCTAACCTATTCAACCTGTGGGTTGCGCGTGGGTTGCGATCACCTGCGTACGAGTTGCGTGCGAGTTGCGTGCAGAATTTACAAGTTGCGTTTGAGTTGCGTTCAAAACTTACAAGTTGCGTTGGACCTATTCTGTATGTGTTGGAGTGCTAAATTGACCAGATTAAACTGATGTCCAATAACAGCAAGAGGTATAGCTCCATGTTGTCACCTCGGAGATCCACCAACAACTGACACCGATCTAGAAAAGGCCCACTATTTATACCATTTCTCAACACGCATGTAGTACGCAACTAACACGCAAATCACACGCAACTAATAGTTTGGATACGCAGGGCACAAGTTGGGGATACGCTGGGAATACGCACAATAGGTTGGGGGTACGCTACACACGCAACAGGATCGCAACAGGCACGCAACACGATCGCAACACGATCGCAACAGGTACGCAACACATTCGCAACATTACTTAGATTTTTACTTTGGAAGTATTCTGCTCCCACATGTACGTTTAGGTTGACTTCAATTTTCTTCCAGTCGGACACACTCATGAGGATGTAGATCAGTTTTTCAGCCGTGTTGCAGAAAAGCTGCGGTTCAATAATGCATACACCTTGGATGGTAAGAAAATGCTTAAGCGTCTTATTGAATTATGCAGTACTGATAGGCTCTTGTTTTGTGCCATCCCACTTTACAACCAAATTTATTGTATCTATTGTATGTTTCAATCACATACTCAAGGGATAAAAATATGGTAACCAATGAACATTCTGACTTCAATTTTTTTGTTCACGCATAGAAGCGATTGCATACCAAAAACAGATTAACCTTGTAAATTGTTGCTTTTCAACCACTAAGGTATGATTGCAAATAAAATGGTTATTTTTCTCTTACAACATTTTTCTCAGATCTTCATCATGTCATCGAGATGTCGTACACACCCAAAGTGACAATTATGCACATTCATGGTCCAGAACTATTTAACATCAAAGAGTGGATTTCCCCGTACCTGAAGGATATCGGGAATCATTCCAAACCCCATCCCTTCCAGTTCCGCAAGGTCAATGGCATCACACAAATGTATTACAGGAAGTGGTGCTGTGACCCTTGGCGGCCCAATGATGTAGAACGGAATGATCCTGACATCCCTTCGTGTAGCTCAGAGTCAGCAGATGGTCTGATCTTATTTAAGGTATTATTTAATGCTTTTTTTTAATATGTAACCTGGAAAAATGACACACTAGCTATGATGATATACATCTCTATACACACATTTTTGCCAAACAAAATATACAAAGTATTCTGCTAAAATGTGCAGTAATTTCTTTTTACAGAAAGTACCACCTGTTGACAGTACCCCCACCAGGGTTGTACCCAGCTTGGACAAATGGGACCCAGATCTCCCCCATGTTGTGTCATTATTTGGGAGGCGACTTCCAGATGTGGCACAAACATGGTGGGCAGAATTTCTGAGAGACACGAGTGCATACACAGAGGTATACATAAAAAGGAATAAAAAGCCATAGTCTATATTTTCTATATTTTTTCTCACAATTGAGACATACAAAAGCAACATTGGAAGAACGATTTAATAATTAAATGAGTAAATAATTATGTAATTATGTAATAAAACCACCAACGTGACGAGCTCCCAATCTGAATTTTCAAACTGTTATTTACGAATACTTATTCATAAATACCTAGTACAGTACTCACCGCAAATACCATTAACTTGACCAGGGGGTGTTTCACATAACATTGGGTACAATCCGTTGATGAATTTGATTTATTTTGATAATAAGATTTTTGAATGGGAATAAGTACATACTACTTGGTCGGTATTAAAACAAGAACATTTAAAACCGGCTATGGTCTTGGACGTGGATAATGGCCCTCCCCTTTGGCTTGGGCTATGATCCAGGACCAGGCCCCTATAACAGTTTTAAATGTACTAGTTTTAAAATGGCCAATCACATATTTATTCGCTTATTATTAAATACACCTTTTTGTGATGTTTATTTTTGCATAGCCATTATATGATGGCAGCCACCGTTGGCCCCTGGAAAAGCTGCGTGCAGCAAACGACACGACGGTTGATGACCAACCCATTGACCTGTCTCATCTCCAGCACATTGAGGAAGCTGTGGTTGATGATTGTCCAGAGGTGAGCCAAAAACAAACATGACAATTACTGTACATTAGTGCTACCATTAAAATGCTGAGCTTTTTCTAACCAAAACATACATTTTGTAATCAATAACCGTAATGGTAGGAAGACGTTGTTTAAGAACTTTGCCTAATGCATCCTTCAACCTATTCTTTGAAATGTTTAGTTTTAGTATAATTAATCAAGAACAAAATAAAATGCCACAGACAATTTTATTACGTATTGCTATTGCATAAACAATTTGAATAGATTCAAAAAATAGTGAGATCATGATAAACTGTGTTATTTAAACTTAATTACAGGCTTTCTTGGCAAATATGGTATTAATTTCCGTTTTTAATTTGTCTTTAATTATTATAGGTGTTTGTTGGTTCAAGTTCGAAGAGGCAGACCATAAAACATGTGGATGACTTTGCATCAATCAAGGAAGGGATGATGGTAGCTGTTTTTGTTAAAGAATACGAAAGAAGACCACAAATTGGCTGCATAATCTCAACCGAAGACCACTGGATCCAAATTCACTGGTACACGGGCCAATGGATTGGGTCACAGAAGCCGCGATATATGGGTGCTGGAAAAAATCGCAAGGCAGTTACAGAATGGTTAGACGAGAAGTCAGCTCTGCTTTGGGACTTCCAGCTTACTGCAAAGACTGGAGCTTTGCCTAAAGCAACCCAGACCGAACTCAAAGCTAGGTACAGTGAGATCGATTTATTGTTAGCAACGGAGACAGAAGATTCCTCATAATTCGCCCTGACCTGAAATGCACAGTTGTCGAGTATTAATTAGGGAATAACAGTGCGAGGACCCGGTCATTACTGGGTGATAATGACCGGGTTGGGGGATGACCGCTGGTAATGGACCGAGCCGAATGACCGGGTCCTCGCACTGTTATTCCCTCCTTTTTAACAAGAAAAATGGTGAAATTGCTCGACATTTCGTGACTTCGCGATATTTCCAGTGTTTTGTTTTTATGTTCAGGGGCCATATTTTAGCTTATGCATGGTACCCGGTCTCTTCAATATGTGTTGCTTTGAGACCAGACTAGCTGGCTACGGACCCACCATGCATAGCAACGCGCTAGCGTTAACAGACGACACGTGCATTTTGAAAAAAGCCGCGCGTATAGATACAAACTTTCTACGCGTACATTTATAGCGCGCGGTATCAAGATTTGACACATCCTTGTTAATTAGGTAATAACAGTGCGAGAACCCGGTTATTACTGCGTGGTAACGACCGGGTTGGGGGATGACCGCTGGTAATGGATCGAGCCAGCAACTCCCCTAGGTATTTATGAATAAGGGGATAAAAGTGTAATGAACTGGTCTTTACCACGTAAATAATAACCAAGGAAGGGGCATGACTGTTGTTAATGGACCATGTGGTTTTGGGTCTTCCCCTTGATCTTTTTCCATCCACCTTGCCTTCTAGGAACATTATTCCTAAATTACCAGCACTTGCTCTTGCCACATGCCTGAAGTAGTAGAGCTTTATCCTGCTTATGCCTCATGTGAGGCGTTCTTTGTGGGCTACCTCGTTGAGAATGGACTGGTTGGATCTTTTGTCACGCCATGTAATGTGTAGTATGCGTCTGAGGCACCACATTTGTTTGGTGTTGGCAGGGAGTTTACTTTCTGAATGGTCTGTAGTCTTAGGGCATGAGATGTAGTATTCAGGGGTGGGGCCCTACTCTGCTACTAAGTTTCACTTTTCACTGTTTCCGACTAGCTAACCCTAGACGTGCTTTAGTGACCTCGTTGCCAGTCCATATGTGTATAATATTTCATTTGCATCACAGGATAGAAAATTCTACTCTTCACTGTACATATGTATCATAATTCTAATTTAATTTCGTATCGAAGGATAGAAAATTCTACCCCTCACTACTGTATCTTAGTACAGTTTGCATGGAAGGATAGACAAATCTATCCCTTACCAATGTATAATAATCTATATTTTATTTGCATCGAAGGATAGAAAATTCTACTCTTCACTGTACCTATGTAATTTATAATTAAGATGAAATAAATAACAGTTAAAAAAAGTTTAATTTGTCCATTGTGTCATTCATTAACACTTTTAAATTTCAATGAAAAGTTTGTTAAAAATACTGCATTTAGTTTAAGAAAAAACAAAAATGAAATAATAAGTGTCACTGATCTGGAAATTCTTGAGCGTTTATCTAAATCGTTCAAATCTTCTTTTCAAATAACAGATTCAAGCACTATTTGTTGACTTAACTGAACGTTTTTCAGTAAGTGTAAAAAACTCTGCTCTGTTTAAACAAGTAATCGACCTCTATAATAATGATGCTGAATATCTCTCTTTTGTAACGGTGTATGACAGTTTTAGAAAGCAATAGCTCAAAAAAACTATTCTGAAAATATTTTACGAAATAATGAGTAATTATCCGTTTCAAAGTGATTTATGAAAATAGGTAGTTTAAAATGAACCTGTTCTTTATAAAATTCTATTCTTCGGAATAATTACAGGATATCTAGCGCAATCATTTTGCTAGATGCCTAGAATCATTATTTACTTTTAAATGAGTAAGATATTTCTTAATAATTCGGTAGTAAATATTGTCGATATCTGCAAATGGTGTATTCTACCTTTAAAGTACGCCCCGGTGATTTGTTGGCATTCAAAGTCTTTGTTTTCACTCAAATCATCGTGTGGACACGTTTCAAGTTTGGTGGTATGTTACTGAGGTTGTAGACTAGTGATAACACTCTTTATCGTGTACAAGTACAGTCCAATTCACAGACAACCGAAGATCGCGAGGTACAATTATCTATTCCACCCGTTGTATAACTTGGAGAGGCTGAGATTTTGCAAAGCCTGTGTGCGCGTGCGTCTGTTTATGGTGTAAATGGAGGACACATAGCCTACCTGGCGACACGAAGGTGAATTGGGGTTAGGGTTAGAATCGAGGACGACCTCGATTGAGATTCGTGTACAAAACCAATGAGAGCCGTCGGAAAAAGTTAGAGTACAAACAAAGGAAATTTTCGAGAGGAACAAAGGAAACTCCTCGATTTACACCATAAACAAACGTACATGTACTTGTGTGTGTGAAGTCATACATGTATGACGCGGTCAATTGCTACACAAAAACAATGGCGATGTATTGGAAGCGGACAGCCAATTTGTTACGGGTAAAAGTATTTGAAATAACCGCTGTTTTGTATTTTGTCCTGTTTATTTTATATCTAATTTCCTCATCACAAAATTCGCTGATGTCTCGATGTATCAGAGCAACCGACGTATATCAAATCAACAACAATAGTGACACACCCGTGAACATGTCCAGTTTTACTGCGATCGATTTAATATTTCCACCGCGTTTACTCTCGACTTGTGGACACAAGTCTACGTTTACTCATGCAAGCGACACCGTTCGGTTTAACTCTCTAGTGAGTTTTCGCGCTTGCCTGGCCCTAAAACGTAACCGACGAAAATGGTCGGCAATCGATACTGGTGAACAAGAGCAATAATGACTGTCACCGCAAGGTATCCAACTTCTGTTTCTGCTCTATTTTTTTTGTATAATAAATGTACACAGCGTCGTGAGTGGTAAGAGTCTTTATGACGAAACTGCTCAATGTTGCTGGATTACTACGGAGCTCTGGAAGAGCCACCCGACTTGTTTACATCTTGACATATTGTATCTCAGGATGACGACATAATAGAGGCAAAAGTAATGGCGACATCCTGAGATAATTCGCGTGATGACGACATCCTGAAAGTACGATGACGACATCCTGATTTAACATATCGCGGGATGACGACATCCAGAGATAATATATCCCGGGATGACGACATGCTGAAAGTGGGGTGACGACATCCTGAGATAATATATCGCGGGATGACGACATGTTGAAAGTGGGATGACGACATCCAGAGATAATATATCCCGGGATGACGACATGCTGAAAGTGGGGTGACGACATCCTGAGATAATATATCGCGGGATGAAGACATATTGAAAGTAGGATGACGACATCCTGAGATAATATATCCCGGGATTACGAGATGCTGAAAGTAGGATGATGACATCCTGAGATAATATATCCCGGGATTACGACATGCTGAAAGTAGGATGAACATCCTGAGATAATTATATCGCGTAATGACGACATCCTGAAAGTACGATGACGACATCCTGAGATAATATATCCCGGGATTACGACATGTTGAAAGTAGGATAACGACATGTTGAAAGTAGGATAACGACATCCTGAGATAATATATCGCGGGATGACGACATGTTGAAAGTAGGATGACGACATCCTGAGATAATATATCGCGGGATGACGACATGTTGAAAGTAGGATAACGACATCCTGAGATAATATATCGCGGGATGACGACATGTTGAAAGTAGGATAACGACATCCTGAGATAATATATCCCGGGATGAAGACATATTGAAAGTAGGATGACGACATCCTGAGATAATATATCCCGGGATTACGAGATGCTGAAAGTAGGATGATGACATCCTGAGATAATATATCGCGTAATGACGACATCCTGAAAGTACGATGACGACATCCAGAGATAATATATCCTGGGATGACGACATGCTGAAAGTGGGGTGACGACATCCTGAGATAATATATCGCGGGATGACGACATATTGAAAGTAGGATGACGACATCCTGAGATAATATATCCCGGGATTACGACATGCTGAAAGTAGGATGAACATCCTGAGATAATATATCGCGTAATGACGACATCCTGAAAGTACGATGACGACATCCTGAGATAATATATCCCGGGATTACGACATGTTGAAAGTAGGATAACGACATCCTGAGATAATATATCGCGGGATGACGACATGTTGAAAGTAGGATGACGACATCCTGAGATAATATATCGCGGGATGACGACATGTTGAAAGTAGGATAACGAAATCCTGAGATAATATATCCCAGGATGACGACATGTTGAAAGTAGGATGATGACATCCTGAGAAAATATATCGCGGGATGACGACATGTTGAAAGTAGGATGACGACATCCTGAGGTAATATATCCCAGGATGCCGACATGCTGCTGAAACTATGTAGGATCTTGATTAGATCAGCAATACGGAAGCTTAAAGTGACCCTTACACAAACGTACAACAAAAGTTGGAAATCTAAATCTCTCTAATGTCACAGGTAAATGTCATTGTAAATAACCGAAAGAAGACAATTAGTCAAAACATGTTTTTATGTTTTTCATCTGTCCCCACCGTTATAGCTTGCCCCGGGTACCAGGAAAATGCCTTTGGGGACGAGGCCAATCCGGGCGTGTGTTATATCCTGACCAACTCACAGAATACCTGGCAAGAAGCACAGAATTCCTGTCGCATCCTCTATGGATCGGAATGGGTCGTCCCTGATATCGAGAATGATGACGAGCTGCAGGCGCTGGTGGACAGGAACGAATTGTTGTTCAGGTAGAGTCATATACAATAAGTAGTTTGCGGTAAGACCATATGCATGTGGTAATTCTCTTTAGTGAATTGTGTGGTTCTGAAAGGAACCAGAGGGAACTCTTTGAACGTTTCGGATAGTATGCTCTGCCCGTCATGAGGTGACTCCGGTTCATTTCAGAACCACACAAAACACTAAAGAGAATTACCACATGGTGTTACTACTTATATTGTATTGCCTTTTCGCCATGCAAACTTCAAAATATCATCTAGTGTCATATAATTATCATCTCTTAGTCCGTTGTAAAATCCCAGTTATAGCATCGCGATAGTGGGTCCTCACAGCCGCATTATTGGGCCAACATCAGCTGCCAATATGGGGACAGTGTAATTTTGCTCAATGACATGTTAACCCAATGTAAAAGTTGGCCCAACGTTGACCAAATTACAATTGGCTCAACATTCGACAACTGTTTGTTCAATCTGCCAAATAAACATTGACCCAACATCGTACAACTCTAAATAATGTTATGCATAATGCACAGACACAATGAACCAATTTACATAACAATGGGGTTAATTTGCATAGCGTAGAAGGGTAACGTTTAAAATGGGCCAATCGCGTTGAAGGTCGTCTCTGTTTGAAATGGAGTAAAGTGCGTATAGTTTGAAATGGACCAATCACAAAACGTATGAGAACATAGGCGCTAGGAAACAATTGAAAACAATGGTGCACCTAAAAATCGGTTGATATTTCGAATTATTGAAAAGACATCTTGTACGCTGTGGTCAGAATTGAAACGGACCAATCGGAGTAAAGCGCATCGTTTGAAACGTTTGATTTTTGGAGCGCAAATAATAATGCTGATTCAACACTTTAGTGTTAAACCAGTTTGCGCCGGGATTATTTTAACATTTCCGAGCCGAGGCGCGGGATTATTTTTGAAATGAAACTCGATCCGAGGCAGGTTCAGGCCGATGGTATCGGGAAGCACACCCACGCATTTCTGGCCTTGCTCGCTGATGACAGACATTTCCGGCCTTGCTCGTGACGTGTTTATGCGTCATCCGTTTTGAATCTCGGAAAAATGTTGGGTGTATATAGTCCTCCGGCGCGAACTGGTTTTAAGCATGTATGAACGTTTGTTACAAATGAACAAACTAACTAACGGAGAGACATGGCGATTTCATGAGGTGTTACCCGCAGCTAACAATATTATTCGTTGATCAGCACGGAGATCATAACTTTAAAAGCATTGAACTTTACCTACTAACAAATCAATGCATTCGGAAAGACAAATGGGAATATATATACATGTAGTACAGCACTATGGAGTTTGCTCCAAAGGCAACGATTATTCGGATTTAATGAAGAATGTATACAAATTATTCCATGTCCAAATTTGTTATATTTTCTCAGTTCCAATGAAGGTTATTGGATCGGCTTGAACGATGCAGTCACGGAAGATACGTGGGTCTACCTAGACCCCGCTATACCGGGCCCCGTTTTTGAAGAGTGGGATTCTTCGGGCGAAAACCAACCCGACGGCGGTGTATCGGAAAACTGCGCGGTCTTTCAATTAAGCCGGGGTGGGAAATTCAAGGATGTTCCCTGTGAAACCGCCGATGCATTCTTTATCGCTTGCAAAAACAGTGAGAAATTGTTGGTTTTGTTTTTAATTAAAAATAATTTAATTTAAATTTCAAAGTTAACAAAGTAGTTGGCAAGGCAGGATTTGAACCTGCGACCTCCGGAATACCAGACCGATTGTTGCAGACAGGCGGACATGATTTATTACATTATAATACTGTAATTGTTATATATATTGCTAGTGTCAAAGCAAGAAGGGTTTTACCACCCCCCCGGATCCACTAACATAAATAACAGTTAAATATTTTTGATCACACAGGAAACGCTTATTCTGTCAATAGTGCACCTACCACACAACAACCGACGACCGACGCCGCCGCTACCCATTCCCAAACAACAGAGGGCGCCACGACCCCATTTTCAACAACAGAGGGCGCCACGACCCAAGTGCAAACAACAGAGGGCGCTACCACCCAATCTCCAACAACAGAGGGCGCCACCACCCAATCTCCAACAACAGAGGGCGCCACGACCCAATCTCCAACAACAGAGGGTGCCACGACCCAATCTCCCACAACAGAGGGCGCTACCACCCAATCTCCAACAACAGAGGGCGCCACGACCCAATCTCCAACAACAGACGGCGCTACCACCCAATCTCCAACAACAGAGGGCGCCACGACCCAATCTCCAACAACAGAGGGCGCCACAACCCAATCTCCAACAACAGAGGGCGCCACGACCCAATCTCCAACAACGAAGGGCGCTACGACCCAATATAAAACAACGAAGGGCGCTACGACCCAATATAAAACAACAGGGGGTGCAACGTCCCCACCATCAATAGGTAGGATTAGAGCCGGCTTAGAGAGAGTACCAAAACAAATATATTTTTATCTTATTTTCTAATGGCTAAGAAGAAATTTAAAATTGTCCCCTTTCCTGGACTCCAAACGGATACCAATAAATGCATACATCTTTAATTTGCCATTCCTCAACATTACAGCTAGACATTTCTAACATTATTGTTACCATATATATCTGAAAGTACCATTCGACTTTCCACAGGATTGACAGCCACTCGACAACCAACGAAAGAGGGCGCTACTACTAACCAGCCAATAGGGCCAAGTTCGATCAAGGACTATAGTTAACTATAGTTTGACTAACTCTGATCGAACTCAGGCTAGTCGATAATGGTTGGACTAGTCTAGTCGACTATTCACGACCAGCCTACCGCGGTTGGTCACATCGATGGTAACCAATAGCTTTAATAGCACAGTACAGAGAGGACCAGTTTGGCAGTTATCAATAGTTCGACTAGAGTCGTTCGCACTTCAACTTCAGTGTACATGCCCTAATGACGTCACGAACTAACTACAAGTTAACTATAGTTCCTTGATCGAACTTGGCCTAGGTTGGCGCCGATGCTTAATTGCAACAAATGACCTTGCCATTGCTTTATTTTGGCTTGTGGCGTTTTTATAGTTTATTACGAAAGCCCATTAGCGCAAGAAAACAAATCGAATCCGTTATTACGGATTCATAATCCGTTATTACATATTTACTATATTTTTTATTATCAATGCGTTATTACGAATTCACATTCCGTTTTTTTGATTCGCAATCCGTTATTCGCAATCCGTTATCTGAATAGGCAACTAGATAGATGGCGCTTTACAAATGCAGATTGATTGATTGATTGATCTCATAAAGTTAAACTCTAAATTGAAATATAAGCAAAGAAGATTTTTATAAATCTGTAAAAACAGATAACATACTTTAATAACGGATTGTGAATCCGTAAAAACAGATACAACGGATTGTAAGTCCGTAACATTAGATTATAAATCTGTGATAATGGATTCGATAACGATTTATTTTTTTACTTTGCGCTATTACTGTATACGTATTACATGTAGATTAATTTCACCTTTTGAATAAATAATAAGATTATGGTTTTGTGGAGCGATACCTGTCATTGTTTCTTCCTTCCTTGCAGATTCAGCTCCAATCACTGGATCCGGTCGGTTTGTCTACAAGTCCGCTAACGTCACGTGTAGCAGAGCGACCACCCTCCAAACCGCTCCTGCCAGAGACCGATTCGTTTGCGCGCGGAAGTGCCTGATCCACGGTAACTGCCGTAGCTTCTCATTCACGGACTCTTCGAAGGAGGACGCGTGCGAACTGTGCAGCGAAGCCCTGGATGCCGCCAGCTTGCAGCTCAAAACAGGAAGTGTTTACTACATTGAAATCAATTAAAATGGCAGTGATAGGCCTAAATGTCCGAACTTTAGAAATTATAGAAAAAAACCTTTACAAATCCCCATGGTGTTCGAGTCACACATCGGAAATTGAAGCTATATTAAATATTCTGTAACAAAAATTGTTTTGGGGGTGAATCTGATGACGTTTAGAAGAATTGTCCATCCATAATGATCCCCTCTAAAAAAAGTCCTGAAGCCCATCGCCATTTAAAAAAAAAAAAACTTCAAGTTCATGGCCCCCAAAATGCTTAAAAGCGGAGAATTTGAGGGCGCGCAAATCGTAATTTGGCCGGTGGAGGCAATTTTGGGCTTGTTTACTGGGGCCAGTTTCATAGAGCTGCTAAGCACAAAAATATGCGTAGCATTTGTCTTTGGAAAAAGCAAGGTTACCGACCAAATTTTCATGTGATCTTTATTGTTTTTGATTTATAATCAGCTGGTTTTTGTGCTTAGCAGCTCTATGAAATTGGCCCCTGGTTTGCAAGCATAAGGTGTCCAAGCACGTTATTGTTACCCCAGCACACATGATCCAAAATGGCGACCTATACAGACAACCACATCTAACCATATTAACATTGCTCTGTTTCGGTATGCAGCATAACTTGTTCGCAGCACATTCCCGCCCCCCCCCCCCCCCACCCCACCCCCCCCCACCCCACCCCCCCCCTCACCCCCACCCCACCCCCACCCCAACCCCTCACCCCCACCCCCTCACAATTATAATAGTATTGACAAACTAGCAAAGCAACTGCATAACGTCACTAGCACTCTTTGTCAAAAACCAAACAATTAACGTTTCCAATATTAGCTCCGGACAATTCTTTTATTTTAGATGACATGACATCATTGTGACTTTAGTGTATAAGATTACCAAAATGTCCTCCCCCCCTAAACAAAAATAATAATAATAAAAATAAATAAATATATAAAACATTAAAATAAAATATAATACCTAGTTTATTAGTTTATTAGAAGTACTGTATACCTACGTGGAAATGTCTAAATTATATTTTGTGCGCTAAACATTTATTTTTCAATGTTTTATATTGAAATATGTATAACTTTGTATATTTGTTGTAGTAATCAAAAACGTCGTACACTAAAAGGGTTACGTTTGCTAGCATATTTTGTGAGTGAATCGAATGCGAGTCACATCGCAACGGCAAGAAAATGGCCGTGAAAACAATTGTAACATTTGCAACAATTGTAAGGACGAAAACAATAATCGTGGATCACGACATAAAGCAGCAACGCCTGACTGCGTCCATTTCACGGCTGTTTTACAATTTTTGCTGTTGGCTCTGTGCAAAGGTACCCCCTCAACGGCGAGAAAAGGGAGAGTGACGCAGTCCGCGGAAAACCGCTAGCGAAAAATCCCTGATTACCATAGCAGACAATTCGGTGCTTACAGTAAACGTATTTCACGCGTTAGCGATGAATTTTGGTCTCTGAGCTTGCGTACATCCCTTAAAGGGATCGTATACGTTTGGTAATTACTCAAAAAATTAATGGCAATAAAAACCTACTTGGTAAGAAGTACAGCAGCTTTGGATAGTATAATGCATTTTTAGAAACTTGTCACTTCGAAGTACTGCGGTTATGACAAAATATATCACTTTTTATCCCCACAAATTTGAATCTGAGAAGCGTTACTGCAGTGACGTTTCTCAGACTGTGTATTCCAATGCAGATTATTCTTTCTGCGTGGACATAACCGCTCCAGATTTTCGGCAATATCTCAAAATCGCTACCACCTTTTGAAATGAGATTTTTACAGGTTAGTTTTATGGTATAGATCTATAACTATATAGGATTGAAACAAACAGTGGGTTCCAATTACCAAACGTATACGATCCCTTTAACTAAGGATTATGTGCTTACATGGTTAGCACATAATATTTCTGCTAGCGCGGTTAGCGAAAAATGGTGACCGTAAGCGCGGAATTCTGTGGTTAGCAGAGCCTATCCATGAAATTGGGCCCTGGTATAATGCACACGTGTCGTGTCCCTTCGTGGCCTCGTGAAGTTGGGTTTGCCGTATCCTCACATAATTAGGGTCTAAAGCGAGTTATATAAACAACCACAATTTTAGCATTCCCGTAAAATTGGATTCGACCAGACTACTTTATGTAATAGTGTTTACTAATACTAATATTTTAATAGCCTTTTATTGTATCTATTGCACAAAATTATTGTATTTATTAATATTTTATTGTATGTTAAAAAACACGATGGAATATAATTATGCTAATAAATGAGTGACAAAATGTGTGTTTCAGATTTTAACGATACATTTTTAGATCAACGTTACTAAGCAATCGATCGTCAACCAGCGAACCTGTTGTCCTTTTTACGAGTAGTAGGTGTTTTGGGCGAAAAGGCACACCGATTTGGTAGGATTCTGAGAGGGAGAAGCTCCCCTTATTACAAGCTCATGCAGACAACCAAACGGCCAAGCTGAAGACGTGCATGAATAAAACACGCCAATTTAAAAAAAAAATCCCTCATGGAACATCCAAACACCATTCAAGTACTTAGTAACCGCACTATATGTAGCTTAACCCCTTAACGCCGAGAAGCGGCTATAGCCGCGGCCCGTTAATCCGTCCGGAACTGTGGCCAGCTGTGCTATGCCGTAGAACACGGCTTGTGAGGCAGCACGCTCGGTCCATTGTGCAGTGCAGCTACTGGACAAATGATGTTGTATGCGTATAATCCAGTGAGTAAAGAAGAATCATATGAAGCACGATATGTGGCAGAGAACCCCCCCCCCCCCCCCCTCTTTTGTGTTGACCATTGTGTTCCCGGAATCTCAGGAATTCTTTTTAGGTTTCAAGGGGGGGGGGGGGGGATGGGTTAGGTTACAATAGTGTTGAGTGCGTATAAAGTATAGGGATAAGAGGGGGGTACCCCTCTGCCACATATCGTGCTGGGTATAAGAAGAATGGGACGCCAGTCATACCGGTGTGATATGCAAATCAGACTCCTGTGAAAATCGAACTACTTTTTCCTAGTTGGTTAAACCCTCTCACGTGACAGGTTACTGTCCTATAAATGTCCACCTAATCATGCGCAATGCTACCAGTGAGTCCAGATTTCACAGTCTGAAATTCACGCTACACTGGCGTCAAGGGGTTAAGAAACCATCCATATTAAACGAGATGAAGACGTCAGGGAAGCTCTCATGAATATGCATTGGGACATTCCCCAACATGCAGTTTCACAACCCCAGCCCTGTGAAGCTTCTTCAGATACACAAACTCGTCCGGAAGCTCGTGGAAGCGCCTGTAGCCATAGTCGAACTTTTTGCCCACCCGGTCGGGGGCGTGGTCGTAGTGATAAGGGATGGGCTTGCCGTTGAATTCTGGGAAGGGGTAGAACCCGTACATGTGAATCTCGTCGCAAAGGGCACTGGCCATGTTGTACATCAGGAGACCCGTGCTGATTCGCTCCTCGTCAACTCCTTTCGATGCCCAATAACTGGGAATTATAAGCAAAAGAATGGACTTTAATATTGGGTAGTGCATTTTAGGCACTGAAGTCCCGTCTTAGGGCGACTGTGTGCAGTATAAAGCCCCTCTATTAGTTTTGATAAAAAAAAGTCGGGTGTTTTTATTAGTCCACAACGACTTTTGCAACGAAAACAGACTTCTAATGTTCTATTAAGTATTTGCCATGCGAATTAACGCGGTTTTGCATGTTCACTGTGCCCGGCGGTGATCGCCATCTCTAATATTTTCATGTTGCGTCTTGTCGTCTTTATTGTCGTTTTACCCCAAAACATCCCTCAAATTAACCATGCCCTTTATCTACGGCATACCTGTTTGTTAATGTCGCTTTTAGTTTGACAATTTTAATAACCTAAAAGTGGAAATTTAATAAGCCAGTTCAGTATTCCATCGCGTTGTGCACAACAAGATTTGGCAATTATTATACATGTAATAGGATAAACGCGGCAAATATGCACACAGGGCTATGGGGGACGTGGTAACTTAATTTGGATTCGTTGCAATTTGTTGTGCAATCGAAAAAAGGAAGTATTTTTTTTTTCGAACAAAAGTTTGGTCACACAAGATAGCTGAAAACACTTCGCTGTCCAAGCGAGTTTTAGAACACTTCAGAACACGACTATCTCTGTAAATTCGCTGGTACCCGCTATGCATTTGAACGCTTACAATTAAATGTGTTTTTTTCCAAAAGAAAATTCGGCGAATCTTGTTGAAATACTGAACTGGTGTATTGGAACAGGGCCACACGACACAATCGCCAATCTTAGTACTTTAAAGATGGACTACAACGGAATAATGATAAAGGCTGTGTTGCTGTTTTTGTTCGAGAAATGTATAATGATTACTAATATATCATTAGTATTCAATAAATCTTGTTCCTTCATGCAAAAAAACAACAAAATTGATCGGCGTTCTACGACCCGGAAAAACTCAGTTTCAGCAAAAGCCCTTAACTCATGAATAATTCATACTTTGTGTGTGACGTACTACCCATGAAAACGCATACATAAGGTGGCCCTGAAGGGACTCCGCAGATCGCGAATATTGACGTCAAATTTGACGTCAATATTCGCGACTTTTGGGGAAAGTCGTGAATATCGACGTCAAATTTGACGTCAATATTCGCGACTTTTTTGGAAAGTCGTGAATATTGAGGTCAAATTTGACGTCGATATTCGCGATCTGCGGACGGTCCCTTCAGGGCCACCATGTATGCGTTTTCATGGGTAGTACGTCATCACTTTTCGCTGGTCTACAAGTCCGCTGGTACTATATCGTGGATTTCATTGTGGTTTTCAGTGGATCTTTGCCGGAAACCAGTACAGGGCGGGAAATTTCAAAATCGAAGAATCGAGGTCTAATTTTGTCGGTCAAATTGCAACAAAATTATTTAGAGAAAAACATGACCGTAACAATAAAGTGTTACCTGAACACAACATAAACAAGGTCCGATAATAAATTTAATGTGTGAGCTTTCGTTGTAGTCCATCTTTAACCTTCGCGTGCTGTGGTGTAATTAACAGTCCTTTATCCTTTAAGACAACAAACGGGTGCATGCGTGACAGCTATGCAGCGACTCTGTATTCGTCATCACGGAGAAGTTTCAGTATAGGAAGCCGTTTTTCGACACTGATCACGGTTGCAATACGTGTAATTGATTGGCACTTATTGAACAGCTGTTTTAACAGAGACGGATCACTTCCTGTATAGGGAAAAATTAGCAAGTGCAAAACTGCTAACTGTCGTTGGGATTCTCGAAGACTTTCTATCTATTTAAATGCAGAAGTTAAAGAGTGTGGTGCGAATGGCAACAGACTTATATCAGACTCAGTACAAATGATTCTCGTGAAATGCCCCAGTGATGAATTGACATTTGAGGCCTGAAGTTAAAGGTAGTAGACACCATTTGCAGATATCGAAAATATTTACTACCGAATTATTAAGAAATATCTTACTCATCTGAAAGTAAATGTTGATTCTGGGCATCCAGCAAAATGATTGCGCTAGATATCCTGTAATTCTTCCGAAAAATAGAATTTCGCGATCGCCGGACGGCGAGCGCGAAAAAACAAAGATAACATAAGAATAACTGCTCGATGCCGGTTGAAAAAAACCGCTGCTTTTCGTGCTTTTCTCGGCATTCATGATTCTAAAACTTCGGACAGCTCAGTTAAATGATATTTACTATAAATACAACCCCCCAAATCTACTCATTCGTGATAATTCAAGCAATGACCAATGGTGTATACTACCTTTAATGTTACTCCATTAAGCCTACCATAGTAAATCACAGAAAGATTTCATCCTAATAATGTTGGTGTGTCCGTGCTTTTTTAAAATTCTCGAGTCGATTTTCTTTTTCGAACGAATTTTGAAGAAATATAATGTACTCTAACAAATAAATGTGCTTGCTTGCATTGGCAGGCCTTTCTGCGGTTTTAATTTTGTTTTGATTGTTCAAATGGAGCGCTAAGTTTTGTGCGAAAGGTCTTAAATATTTGTATATGCTAATTACACAGTATGTAGTACAGACAATCATCCACAACCCAAGTACATGTACACGCATGTACAAACGTGTACATGTACAAACATACATGTAGCGTTTTAAATACCTCCAATCGTGGACCCCCCTGTTGTCCTATTTCGTTTGTATTTTAACCTTTTGGCTAAACATGTTTTTCATACGAATCTCAACCACAACAGTGGACTTTATTGCCCTCAATATTGTTCAAAATCCACTATTTCAATTTGAACAAGTATGTACATGTATACAACGCGTGTTGAGCATGCAGTCAAAAAAGCGCGGGCGGGACGCTCCTAATTCAAAATTTGGACTTAAATAATTAAGAACTCGTGCGATGTCTCATTATAATTTTTTTTTCAGGGTGCAACCCCCTAAAAGCACAGACACACCAACTTTAATGTACAACCTGAATATAATTGATTTGGTGTATTGCATGTGGTATTTACTAGAATATATATTTCATCGACTTACTCTGATATATCTGGAAGTACGTTGCCTGGAAACGCAAGCTGCACGTTCTTGATAAACCCAAGATGTTTGTCGAAAAAATCCAACAAAGTTCTCAGTTCAACCGTGACGTATTGACGATTGAAGACTGGGACCCACAAAACGTATCGTTCGTGATAGTTCTTTAGGTCACCCGCGAACCTCGCCGCATCTGCCCTGGCGGACAGTTTGTTGTATTTTTCTATGATGCTGGGGTTAAAGGTCACGACATCGGTGTGAGTCCCCACGTCCTTCTCGTAGCCTTTTAGCGTGGCGAAATTGCACCTGACTACGAAATCGGTTGAGTCTATCTGACTGCCACAGCTGCTGTTGCGAAGCACGCCACTGTTACCGATTAGAGAACACTTCTTGTAGTGCTGGTTACGAAATAGGAGTTTCTTAGGGAGGAGCCGATGGAGCCCAGGAGGAACAACGTTGACACTCAACTTCTTGGAGAGATAAAAACGCCTGAGCCGCCCCATGGCGACATCATCCGATGTCATGGTGATGACATCATAAGGATTGAAGTACTGTTTCATGTCTTTTCTGAAATAAAATCGAATACAAAATATATATATATCTCACAGTTTTTTGTCTTGGTACAAGAGATGGCAATTTTACACTACTTTTGTTTGTTTTTATAGCTCTACTTTAAACAATTTAAACCCTAAAAAGAAGCGCTCTGACAAAGTCACAACACAAACATATAGACCTAAGACTCATAAATAAAAAGAACACAGTTTTAACGCGAACTCAACTATAAAGTACAGCTGGCTAAACAAGTCACACTTCCGACCTTCACTTTCCACCTTCCCCCAATAATTCAAAACATACTTTGATTGATTTGGAGAGTTGGGCAAAGGTAAGCCTTCGGACGTCCCCTACTGATTAAAGGTGACTCCGGCTGGAACGATGTCTAATACATGTTGACAGCTGCACTTGCGTTTTGGTTGCACGGCAAAGTATAACGTGGGACGATCGGGTTATGTTATTATGAATGTTGTCCCCCATACACGAACATGGCGTGGGCTCCCTGCGGTGCTTATGGATTACATGTGACGTCAAGGCTTATGTTGACGTCATAAGCGTTTCTTACTCGCCAAAACAAATGCACAGTAAAACAAAACCACCGCAATCTCATACCATAGAGCAAGGAACATACTTCCACTATTCAGAGACATACAGTTTTGATCTGCATATATATATGGATAGGGCATCTTGTTGAAAGGAAACTGAGTGATACCAAAAACCTTCGATTCGGTTAAGTAATTTTGATTCTGGAGCTATTTTTGTAAACAAATGTCAGGGGTTGGACGTTGATAATCCTAATTAGAGTTCCCTGACTTTGGTTCACACAAATGGCACTGGAATCGAAACTACTGGACCGAATCGGGAGTCCTTGGTATTAATGTGTGGTGTCTATATAGCGCTTTACCACCAACGGCCTCAAAGCGCTTCGCATTGTTACCCCGGTCATTGGGCCCATGAATTATTCCAATTACCATCTCAGCTCCTTGGGGAGTATACAGCTGGACGCTGCCATTTCGCGCAAAGCAGCTAAATCAACCACAATAACCATCTCTGCCCTCACAGGTATTCATTTACTCCTGGGTGGAGAGAAGCAATGAGTGACAATGTGCTTTGCCCAAGGGCACACGCGTATAGTCCCAGGCCGGACTCGAACCCACAACATGCAGCATTACCTACAAATTACAAGGCCACGGCAACAAGATTTCCTATATGTATGAAAGGTGTAGGTCTCTGAATAGTGCAAGTATAAGGTTGCGGTTTTGTTGACTAGCCTGAACGCGGCTAATTGGTGGCTGGTTGTCAGATTACTTCGCCAAAGTTTTGATTTTCGTAAATCAAACGCCACATAGCTTCCTATTCGGTGTTACCGTCATTCAGTGACTGGACTTTTGTTTAACTGAATAACTTGTAACTGAAATAAACTGAATAACTGAATAACTGTTATAACTGAAAAACACATGTCTGTCTTACCGGGCTTCTTCCGCAGCCTCTTTATTAAAAGACCATTTGCGATTGAAGATGGCGTCCAGTCTCGCTTTGGCCAAATCGTTGTCAAGCTCTTCGCCCTCTACGTCCGACCTGCATTCATGACAAAAAGATGGAGATCGATTATTCTTCACGGTGTTTTTGCAGGACAACAAACCCAGAGACTAATGAAACGAAACGAACCTTTCGAAAAGAAATCACTTGAGATTCGATTAACTTTGATACTCGTATTGCAGAGCCATTTAGTCCATTCTTGTGTGATGAAGTGACCGATTTGCTGTTATGTAATATTTTTGCTATTTCTGTTATTTACTTGAACTGTGTAAAGCCGAATCACACTCGGTAGCCTCGATTTTTTGTTAGCTCGATTCTTCGAAACCAATGGCTATCCACAACATAATTTGGACAAGGTCGTCTAGTCATGAACATTTGGATGTGGTCCAGTTAACTGACTTTAACTGCAGTTTATCGGAATCACAATCAAAATGTCATCAATTCTTGTCACCAGAATCTTCCGAACCCAGGACACACTGCAAAGTGTATTTTTAATGATGCTATAGCAGAATTTGCGGCAAAAGATGACATACTTTCGTACTCGTTTATTTTAAAGTGAAATTTGTAACGACGGAATTGTAAACAAATCCTGCAATAGGCCTAGCGGTCACGCCAATTTTATCCACCGATGATGGAGGGAAATCAAAGGAACTTGAAGTCCTTTCGAGGTCATGATTGGCTCCAGGGGTTTCGATACAGCTCAGGATAGAAGGTGACCTGCTCCAACAATTTTTTTCGTTGGACAATTTTGTTGTTGTTGATGATTTCTTTCCCTTCGAATTCTCAAGGTTCTCGGCTTTCAAATGATGTACCATTTTCATATGTACCCCCACCCTATCTCCCCTGGGGAGGATTTAGTGATAAAATCCTGACAACTATAATTATGAGATAAACAGCTTTAAAGAAAAGTGTATTATTTTCATACACAATTGTTTCACAAAATCGACATAAAAAAACACTTCTAGGCGACAGATTATGTTGAAATTTGGGGAGATTATAGATTAATAGTTCGTGATTCAGGAAAGCCCAAAACCCCAAAATGGTAAAATCCACCCCGAAATGACTTCACAAGAACATTGTAATAAAACACACTGTGTGACTTTGTCCTGGTTTCTTTGGAACGTGTCACAAATGTAGCATTCACTCAAACCGCAGTGGACCTTCACGCAGTGGGAACTTCACAGTTCGCTTATTAAGAGCGCCAATTTCTCTGGCCGATGACACAAGTCCTATACAAACTTTACAGAAATGGCCAAAATGTGTCGTTTGGTTCCTGCGCTAAACAAAGAAATCTGGTGCCATATTCATGAAACCATACTAACTTAGCAGCCAACCAGGCATACTAAAATGCGTAGTATCAGTCTACTATGGAGCTGAAAACTAAAATGTAATTCACAAGACTTATTGCTAACTAGTTACATACTATACTATATAATTTAATCGCATGTGTGTAACAGGAATTTGGTACTTTTGGGTGGAGTGGGCATGTTGGAATGTGATGACAACATGTGATGACAGGTGTAATCCATGTCAATCAATAATGCGTGGATTAGCAGTACAGCGAAGTTCTACCAATTCAATAATTCTGGCCATGTTGTCACGTCGGTGGTCAGTGATAAAATGATATATAGGTTTTATTCGAAAACCTTTGCTTCGTCTACGGCTTCGCCTCCGATTTCTGAATCCCTGAGAAGCAAATAGAAATGGAAGCAAATGGAAATATCCAAACTTTTGAAGGATGGTAATTGCTTGAATTATAAGGAATGAGTAGATTTGGGGGTTGTAATTTTAGTAATTATCGTTTAACTCACCTGTCCGAAGTTCTATAGTCGTGGATGCCTAGAAAAAAGCAAGAAAAAGGGCGTTCGTTTTCAACCAGCGTCGGGCAGGTTTTTTTCGTGATCGCCGTCTGGCGATCGTATTGTTTATTTTATTCAATTTTGCGGAACAATTACAAGATATTTAGCGCAATAATTTTGTTTTTGCAATAATTCGTTAGTAAAATTAGTCGATATCTGCAAGTGGAGGACGAAGCCAAGGATTCGAAAAGGCCTATAATTGCTAACTATATTGACGTCACCCTGCATCAACACTAAATTTTAGTAAAAACTTAGAATATAACTAGTATACGCCATGAATTAGTTATCAGTTAGACGTGTAAGCAACTACAGGCCCTCAACGAGAAGGTTTCATGGATACGGCCCCTGGACTCCGGCCATTTCTGTCTGTATCGCGCGAATTTGTCATAGCATCATCTGTTTGTCTCCATTTTCGATTCCCTTGAATCGTCCCTAATCGAATAATTGGTCATAATTGACAGTACGTGTTTTACGATACGATTGGCGGTTATTATATTATTCGATTATTTATTAGATTTAATAACATGCAATTTCCTCTTCACTGTTTCCTTCGTGTTTCCACACATCAATCATGACATTATTAGATCACAGAATTATTGACCATTTTGTTTTAGGTTCAAGTCACTTTTCTTGGTTGCCCTTTTCTTGACATTGCCAATAATTATAATAAAACTATTAGTACACCAGAAACCGGCATTCGATTTCTTGTAAAAAATATAATTTAAGCTTCTTCTACGCAGGTTTGAACATGGTATCTATTGTCATTTTTAATATTGCATTAGAACATTTGGAAAAGTTCGAAAGGGTTTTCTGAAGAAAAAACACCTTAGCACACAAAATAATGTTGATTTCTGTTTAGCGAGAACAATTTCTAAGCATTTTGTAGCAGCACTCTAGCCGATGGATTCCGGGCAGTGAACTCGCTATAAGCTGTCGTCAGTGTGACTTTGCACACATTAAGCTTCTTGACAACTGGCTGTAAATTGAAGCTGACATTTCAGTTACATCCCCGCTTGGTCGGCACCCGATGGAACCTGTCACATGTTTGCCTTTGATGCTGACCGCCAAAAATACCCCGATGTATATTGGGTATTGACCTGAAGACCAGCTGCAAAATTGGCGGGGAATAGCCTCCATGAGAACTGGTGTTTTCTTTCCGAAAAACAGAACAAGCCTTGATCGTAACTTGATGAACATTTGTCCTTTCTGTCGGGTGCGTACCTATGTTCCACAATCCCTATGTAAGTGTTGAATCAAACACTTACCTGAATTCGGTGAATGACCACACTTTGAAAGGGTTGAATCCAGCATTTCAAATGTTAAATCCAATTTAAGTGTTAATTCCACATTTGTCAAAGTGTTAACTTTGAAAGTGTTGAATCAATATTTAAAATGTTGAATTAACAGTTTTAATAAGCGGTCGATTTAACACTAGACGAACCCATGCAAGTGTTGGATTCAACACTTCAGTTTTCAGAGTGTATGTTCCCCAATCTCTATGTTTCCCAATCCATTATGTTCCCCTAATCCCTATGTTCCTCAGTTCCTTGGATATTATGTTTCCCAATACCTGTGTTCTGCAATCCCTGTTTCCCTAATAATCCCTATGTTCCCCCGTCCCTATGTTTCCCCATTACCCGGTCCGAAACCCTAACCGCCACCCTTGACATATTTTATCGGAGAAAGTTGAGTGATTTTTACGAAGGCTTGTAGGGATTACACATGAAGATTTAAACTGTCTGGCTTGATTAGTGGGGGTCGCAGTTATTTTCGCTCGTTTTGCTTGGTATTTGCTTGAATGTTGACAATGTTATGGTCAAAACTAGTTGTGTTTAGCTGCTTAGTTTTGAGTTTTCAACCGCGGCGACTGGAGAGGCCGCGACTCCATCAAAACGTGTCGAACTCGACCCTATGTTATATCGCCGGCATCTAATCAAGCTGAAAAACGTGCCCCGGTAAAACGCGGAACTCTGATACATGTAATTAAATGCCTTGCCGGCTGAATTTTGCCAAGAAAATAATTAGAGGAGTTAGTGAGGATATAAGACACTGTCCCTGTTCAAATCACGATATTGCGATCATTTTGAAGGTTGGTTCTGCAGCCGTAAACATGCCCCCTCCCCACAGCGTTGGAATGCCGATTAGGCGGCGATAGGAAACTGACCAAACACGCTGAAAAACGTGCCCTGGTAAAATGCGGAACTCTGATAATTAAATGCCTTGCCGGCTGAATTTTGCCGGGGAAAATAATTAGAGGAGTTATTGAGGATATAAGACACTTGTCCCTGTTAAAAATACGATATTGCGATCATTTAGAAGGTTAGTTCCGCAGCCGTAAACATGCCCCAATAGCCTTAGGAATAGGGCCCGTATTACCGTGCGTGTTCCGCATTAATGCAGTCAGGGCCGGGCGAGACGACTATCGCTAGGCCTTTGATGTACCTGGCCGTACGTGCGAGCTCCGAGCAAAATGGGGCTGCCTGAAAAATGACGGATTTCCCATAACCTGTCGGCAAATTCACAAAAACATCGTGACCACGAAGAAAGAATTACAAAGCCTTTCGCTGCTCGGGTCTAAAATCTATGAGGGATAATTTATCCGCTGCAGAATTCAAACAACACGACAGACCTTCGGACGACAGACGACGCTGAATATCCGCCATTTTGTCTTGCTGCAAATAAGTAACTGCATCTAATTTGATGACGTCGGGATTAACCGTGTTGTGATTGGACACTCTACATCTTAGCCCCGCCTATACTTCTCTGTATTCGCATACGAGGTCATGCGCTCGAAATGTGGCGCAAAATATAGGAAAAACATAAGATTTCAAAAATGAATGATCCAAGGCGCAAAAGTAGCTTTAGTTGATTTGCATAAATAGTGGCCGTGTGAGGTCGCTGTTCGCGATGTATCTTTGCACCGCGCTATGAGCGCCAACTAGCATTATGCAGCTGCGCGCGCGTGGCGTGTATAATTTCTGGACGGATAACGACAGACGGATAACGACCGCGCCTTGACCGAGGCTAGGTGTTGTTAAGCTCTCTTTACATGTCAATCTTTCAAAATGAGTCATAACGGGCCGTCAATTATTTTAGAAACCTTTCATTCATTCCAGATGTCCTCAGTCGCGTTTTTTGACCGGTGACCTTAAAGGTTTAGGCCCCCTATACACCATTTGTAATTATAAAAAACCAAAACTACTGAATTATTATAAAAAATGAACGAATAACAGTCTCGAGCATCGTGTGAGATAACGGTCCATGGTGTGCTCTGGTTTTCAAAAAAAGTGAAATTTTGTATCAATTTTCTACAAATTTTCTACTAAATTCTACTATTTTCAAACATATTTTTTCCCCCGGCCGGCAATCGTTGAAACAACCTGACTAATTTAAAGCACTGTCCCTCATTTATTAAATTTAGTTAGTACATATTTCTTTTTGCAATACGGTCACACATCTGTGAATACGTGCAAGCCAAACCTGATATTTCCCCGACGGCTACAAATTGCTCTGTTTTGTCTGTAGGAAGTCAATGGCACAAAAACATAATTGTTTTGTTTTTACCAGCATCTATTAGCATAACAATTTAAAACTGATAACCTTTTTACTATAAAATATGAATCTCCCAACCCATCTATTTTCGAAAATTATAGCAATAGCAAATGATGTATAATTGTGTATACTATTCCTTTAAACGTAATGTTTAAATTGTTGTTACGAGAACATTGTTTCTAAATTCGGTACCCTGTGGAGACCTGAACACATTGGGAAAAATTGGAATCAAAAGATCTCCACAGGGTAATTGCTATAGATAAATAGGTCTCAACAAAATATTTCACGAATAGACTTTGGATTTTACTCTGAATTTTTAAAAACTTAGGGTTAGTGTTTGGGTATAATTAATATAGGGTATATTGGGTCAAAATTTCAACCAAGGAAATTAATTGTTGTTAAAATAGGAGCATTTTAAAAATTGTGCTCAACTTTCTAACCATTTTGTACACAAGAACAAAGAGATGTCTCCACAATGATACAAATTTGAGGATTGATGTTGTTGTAGTGCACGCATTTCAGGAGCGATCATAAGAGCGAGAAAGTCTGCGCTTTTCGAGGAACACAAGAGTATAGAGTCTGAAAGTGCGTCATTTTGTCATTGCGCTTCCGGACCCCTCCGTGACCCTTCCATGGGCATTTTACACGGGGTTGACCTTACCTTTGCTGTACATTTTTGATTGAATGATTTCTAGGCGTACACTCCCTCCTCCCCTTCTTTCCCGAGAAACATTCATGTTTTAATTGTATCTTGGCATTTTACGACCTTCAGCAAATGTTACGACCTTCACTTTCGGATTTTCGTTCCTAGGTCTCCTTTCCTTTGTTCGATCACGTTTGTTTTCACATTGCGTAAGTACTTGCGTGAGAACACAAATTAAAACGACGGGCAGATGTACCTACCTACCTACATCCGATGGATTATAGATTATTAATGGCTCGTTGGATCACTCTTTCAACAATTATTATAAAAGGTCACTTTAGATTCGACTGTAAATGAAAATAAGTCCTTTAAATATATTTTTGTTAAAGACATTTTAGTATCCCATTTGATTTAAAGGTAGGATACACCATTGGTAATTGCTTGAATTATCAATAATGGGTGGATTTGGGGAGTTGTATTTTATAGTAAATATCGTTTAACTGACCTGTCCGAAGTGTCACAATCAAGGATGCCGAAAAAAGCAAAACAACAAATGCGCTAGTTTTCAACCGGCGTCGGGCAGTTATTCTTATGTTGCTCTTGTTTTTTCACAATCGCCGTCCAGCGATCGTGAATTTAATGTGTTTTTTGGAACAATTACAGGATATCTAGCGCGATAATTTTGCTGGATGCCTAGAATCAATATTTACTTTCAAATGAGTAAAATATTTCTTAATAATTCGGTAGTAAATATTTTGATATCTGCAAAATGGTGTAAGCCTATCCTACCTTTAAGAAATCAATGTACCAACAATAATTTAATAAACAACGACTTTTACACGCTAATTTTCAAGCTAAAGTCAACTTTCAAGCTCTATTCCCACAAGGCCGTCTGCCGGATGGGCCCTTGACTCCCCAGCACTGGCGCGTTTATCCAAAACTTGTTTAACTGACAATGTGAAAAGGTCGAAAGACAAACTACATGTACTATCTCATGTTCTTCTTTACTCAGCCTGATTATAATGTGCCGGTTTATCAATGCCCAGTGAAAACTATATGAGATAATCTCAGAAGCGGTTTGTCTAAAAGAGAGTCAAATAACGTGCGTTCTAAGAGGGCACTGCGCAACATATTTGTGTTGCCAGGCAACCAAACAGGTGGTAATTGACTAAATCTGATTTCCTTTTAAAAATAAATGAGGAAGAATTTGCCCTGTTTTCCCCCTCCCACACGTCTTTTCCCCATGCGGTTCTCGATATCTAGCGCAATCAAATGGCTGAATGCCTAGAATCATTATTTACTATACAAAAAAGAAAAATATTTCTTTATAATCCGGTAGTACAAATTTTCGATATCTGCAAATGGTGTATCCTACCTTTAACTTAATTTAAGTTAATTGTTTTACCCAATGACCGCCACAAAATTATTTCAGAAATGTTTATCGTTTTACGAGTCCTCGTGTATTTTAGATTTTCGAAAGTAAGAGCTCAAGTTTTGGCACGATATTTTTTCTTAATTTTACAAAGGCCTTTTCTGAGGGTGATTTTCTTAAGAAATCAATGTACCAATTTTTTTTCTCTCAAAAATTACACGCAAAATGTCCTATTCGAGGGTCCGGAAGCGCGCCACCAGGGGTCAACTTTAAGGATTCTACATTCAAAGGCAGCGTACTAGGTGAAGAATTTGGCCATCGGATTTTGGGTGCAATCTTAAAAGCCGAAAACCGAGCTCAACTGTATCGTGCCACCATCGTTCATATCCTGAAGCCATGAAGGCAAACTTTTTGTTTTACTTATACCTTACGAAATGTGCCCCCAGCGTCTCCACCTTGCACCCTGGATGACCTTTGACACCAGGGCGCCCCCAGGACCAAATCCCATGTCGTACGATTGAACCACAACCCGACGAGTCGAGTGTGGGAAACGAAACCACACAAACCAACATCAATCAAATCTGTTGTGCCCTAGTTTTGGGCTTTCCGGACAAGTGCCGTGATCACAATTGGTGCAGGGGAAGGACTTTATCATAGCAAAGTCGGATACCTTTATCAAAATGATCAAACGAATTGCTAAAAGAAATGCCATCTGCAAATTTTCGAACAAAGTGTTTATGTGGCTTGTCCAAAAATTGATTCTCACTGGTAATAAAGACAGTCGGAGTTGTTATGTTTTTTTGCCATGTAGCGCTGGGGGTCAACCCAATGCCCCTGTGGACGGTAATTCTGCCCCCCGGTAAAATTGTCCATGGGGACAGAATTACCTAGGTAAAAGTGTCCCCCTAGAGCCGTTAACTCCGTCCCCCTCCAGTTTATTCTGTCCCCTCTCTAGGTAATTTTGTCCCCCAATGTTCCACACATAAGTGGTTATTTTGATGTTATTTCAATGAAAAGCCCACATGGTATTTATTATTTGGACTTCTGTTCCCTTCATCGATTTATCAAAATAAAAATAAAAATATAAATAACTGTATTAATTAAATCAACCGATCTACGTTTCTACGCGAAAGGGAAATTAGCGGTAATCAGTATTTTCAGACTTCTTGCACGCGTACAAATTATGTATACCCAGCACGAAATGTGGCAGCACTTTTGACCACCTGTAATTTGTAGTAGCTACACACCCTACAGTCTGCCACAAATGATGCACCATGAAGGGGTGAACCTGTACTACACTGGTTATTGCGTCTAGTGGGTGCTAGACTTGTGACGTTGCACGGGACAATTTTACCAGGGGGACACGTTTAACGTTGGGCAGGGAGACAAAATTACCTGGAGGGGGACAGAAATACCTAGGTAAATGTGTCTGTCCGGGGGGACACATTTACCAGGGGGGGGGGGGGGGGGGGGACAGAATTACCTTTCACACCCCAATCCCTATGTTCCCTAGCCCCACAAATGGGGCTGCAACTAGTTCTATTTTGCCGGGCGCAAGCCCTGACTGCTGTGTACACATAATTGCAAGATGGCGGCGACGTCTCGTCACGATATGTTCGGATGTTTCTCCACTTTACTTTGGAAGCTACCGTAAATTTACGACCGTGGTAAGCTGTCTGTATGCTGCACAACACTCTAAGCTCTCAGGAAAAACGATGATGTACGTGCAAGTGTTGAGCGATGTGTATTTCGAGAGATATTTCGAATATAACGCGTGGAGCTCGATCAAGTGACTTTCGAAATTGCAAGCCAACAAAAATAATTTTGAGCAACAATTTGGCTACAACGGTTTTTTAATACAACGGGTTAGCAAATGCCCAATGAAATGCGAATGGTTGTAATGTAGAGATCAAGATAAAATCTTGCTTTGCAAATAACAACTTACTGGCGACTCTGCAGGCATATCTGGAAGCTGATATTTTATAGACTTCACAAAACTAGGGTGGGGAGACGTACTACTTTTTATTGGGAAATCTTGCCAAACCCAAAACCGCACACCGTATTGCATCATTTACCGTATACAAAAAGTCAGTTTAATTCTCATGACAATGATTGTCCAGTTCGCATAAAATTGATTTACACCATGCCCTCGGTGATCATGACAGCAAACAGCTGCGTGGATTTGGAGAAAAATCTGTTGCAGATACAACAACACAGACTGTCCATAAATTAGATACACTTCATTTATGTTGACATGTGTCAAATTAGCGAGGACAAGTGAGTGACACGAACTTGACCAGTCAACCCCGGTCCTGGGGCGATGGAAACATGAACGGCTGTTGCATGTATGTACATGTACATGTGGGGGTGTATTTGCGTTTGTTTATGGAGGACACATGCCTGGCGACACGAAGGTGAATTGGGGTTAGGGTTAGAATCGAGGACGTTCTCGATCAAGATTCGTGTACAAAACCAATGAGAGTGAAAGGAAATTATCGAGAGGAACAAAAGAAACTCCTCTATTTACACAATAAACAAACGTGATGGTATGTACTGTATTTGTACATGTACTTGTACATGTACGTACATATCAATGCGGGCGCGTACAGTATAGTATAACATTAAACCAGTTGAACATGAAGTGGCTGTTTTGTGGCTTACATGTATTACAATTCGACTAACTAATGCTAGCTTCGGTTGAACTCAAATGGTTTATATAGAAATGGAAACAATTTGTTACATGTCCTTGTGGCCGTCTGTATGCCAATCATTGTTTATAGAAACATGTGGAACACATTTGACTTGACGGGGAACAATGAAATTTATATGTGAGAGGTCGCCCAGGTCATTGCTAAAATATGGCAGACAAATACCCCCAGACAATTTATTAGATAATGCCCTTTTTGTGGTCATGGCCTACTTATTTCACTTATAGTTGCACCCTTGAGACTTTTAAAATTCAATGTCAGGTTTTAGTCTCTGGCGTTCGTTCAACCATGGAGGAATAAGAAGGAACTGCCAATGCTAAAGCAGATGTCACAGGAAGTATCACTGAAGGCAAGATATCAGTCACCGACATTTCCAAACAAGTACACGCGTTTTCGCCGATTGTTCTGTCGAAAAACCGGGGAACATCAGGTTAGTAAAACACGAATGGTACTTTTCGCCTGCGGCCACGATACCGGCCAGACGAGCCACCGTGGCATTTGACGAGTGTTATGATTTGTAACCCCTGTGGTGACACGGTCAGACTTCATAAATATCACAGAACCAGTTTCTTTCATTATTTTCTTTACTGGCATCGGCCTATATTCACTGTGAAGTGAATTCCGCTGCAGCCCCGCAAAACATTTGGGAGTTGCTCGAGGCTTTAAAAGAATTCCAGTGAAGAGCATCGACGTGAAACAATGGAGAAAGTATTGTTTGTTTTGTCAAACGGCTGTTCAATTTTTACCCCAAAGAGAAGCGACTCGGCCTCGACAACATTGGCTTCGGAAATTTGACCTATGTTTGAGAACTTCAAACTTGCGATGATAAAATAGAACAGTGGGATGAAATATAGTGTTCGAAATAAAGTGTTCCTGAGCCGTATGGTAGGATACACCATTTGCAGATTTCGAAATATTTTACTACCGAATTATTAAGACAAATCTTACTTATCTGAAAGTAAATAATGATTGTAGGCATCCAGCAAAATGACTGCGCTAGATACTCTGTAATTGTTCCGAAAAATTTAATTTTATCCGATTCTTTTTGCATAGAACATCATAAGAACAACTGCTTGACGCCGTTCGAAAACAAACGCCGTTTGTCTTGCTTTTCTCAGCATCCATGATTGTAAAACCTCGGAGTCAGTTAAATTATATTTACTATAAAAAAACACTCCAAATCCACCCATTCAATTCCAGCAATAATTCCAGCAATTACCAATGGTGTAATACACCATTTTCTTTTGCTGTAATTTTAGAAAATCGATGGGTTAATAATTACAGGAATTATATTTTATAGTAACTATCGCGACCAAATTGTATTTATAGATGTTGGTAAAAAATGCTGTTCGTGTCTGGTTCCTTCACTTCCTTCAGGCGAAACACAGCAATTTATAGACGTCGTGGAAATTATCAAGTTAGGAAAAACAGACTAGTTGAATTGCACACCCATTCACCATATACAGCAAGATTGTGTTCCTTAATTCTTGGGAATTCCTTTCAGATCATAGGAGGAAGTGTACTGTTATAGGTAACAATATGGACAAAAAGCGAAAAGGCCCCATATCGAGAAGGCCATTCACGGATGTCTAGTAACCGTAATGTAAACAACACGTGGACTAAATTGGAGGTAGGGCTAGTTCACTAAATATTTGAACCGTCAAATGCTATTCGAAATTTCGGTTGATGTTCGAATATTCGATATAGGCCCCTACATGTATTAACAGTCCAAATTGGGGGCAGTGTAATTGCTTGAATTATCATGAATGAGTATAGATTTGGGGGTTTGTATTTCCAAAGTTTTACAGTAATATACCGAGAAAAGCACAAAAAACAGCGTTTTTTTTCAACCGGCGTCGAGCAGTTATTCTTGTGTTATCTTTGTTTTTTCGCGATCACCGTCCGGCGATCGCGAATTTTTCTTTAACAAATTATATTTTTTTCGGAATAATTACAGGATATCTAGCGCAATCATTTTGCTGAATCAATATTTACTTTCAAATGAGTAAGATATTTCTTAATAATTCGGTAGTAAATATTTTTAATATCTGCAAATGGTGTATCCTACCTTTAATCACATTTTGTTCAACGATTGAAGTTGGTAATTGTTAAAAATAGATACAAATGTCAACTTTTCTTGAAAACCACAACACTTCAGGTGCCATGTTTTCACAGGATGCTTAAGACTGTTATCCATACACTTTCGAACAGTCAAGTAAAGTATTTCATAAAATAACACTTCAGTAAAATGTTACTACCGAATTATCAATAAATATCTTACTTATTTGAAAGTAAATAATGATTCTAGTTATCCAGCAAATGATTGCGGTAGACATCCTTTAATTGTTCCGAACAATTGAATTTTATAAAAAACAAATTCACGATCGCCGGACAGCGTTCGCATACAAAACCCAAGAACAACATAAGAACCACTGCCTAACGCCGGTTGAAAACAAACGCCGTTTTTTCTTGCTTTTCTCAGCATCCATGATTGTAAAACCTCGTCCAGGTCACTTAAACGACATTTGTACTATAAAATACAATCCCCCAAATCCACCCATTCATGATAATTCAAGCAATTACCAATGGTGAATCATACCTTTAAGGTGCAGTTTAATTAATGCAGGGTCAAAGCTTTTAACTCCACTAAACTCAATCAATGTACACTGTACATGTACATGTACATGCACACGTATATGTACATGTACAAGTTTACAATGCCCACAGTCTTGAAAGTGTCCTGTGACAACATTTTGTAATTTCAAAATTCCTGCACTGCAGTGCCGACAGAGCGTACAGATGGTACAATACTCAGACAGTATTGACTTTGAAAACAAGTAAATTCATGTTGAAATACTTTCGGCGTTCCATCAATCATTTGTGCAATAACAATCTAGCTGAGAGTCAAGACTCAAATGTCTGTACGTACAATTCTGCTCTACATGTAGGCCTACATGTACATGTACATGTATATGTACAGTATATTCCTCAAGAAAAACTGCGACGGCATCCGAAAATAAAACTTGAGGGACATTTTATGAGGATGTTTTCTAGCTTTGCACAATCGGCACAATTTCTGTCGACATTTTGAATCTTTAATGCCATTTCGATGTGCAGAATTAGGATGTAGGCATCAGACGGTATGAGATGATATTGGAATCCCAGCCGTGCAAAAGAGGTTCTCGGAAAACTCGACAGTCCACGGTTCAAATAACATTAATGCCGAAATATCACCATGACTCATATTGTTCCACTCTAAATCACACAGACGTGTGTAATTTGGTCCAGGTGGTTTGTTAAAAAAATTAAGTGTTATGCTTGGTGTGTAATGAGCTGGACCATGGCGTGTGAATAGTACTAATCAACGTCATTAGACGACCACCGATCATTCAACGCGACTATTGGTTATGGATCAGATAGAAAGCAACCACACACATTATTATTGCCAAATATGACGTACAGAGTATTAACAGTACAGAGAAGACAGACAGTTTTATTGCATGATTTTTAAGATCTAGAATCGTGGATTTCTTTTGCAGACCGTCAGCTGAAACATACACTTTCAGCTTGGTATACTCAGGCTCGTTCGTGTGTTAGGCTGGTCCGGTTCGTAAGTGTACATGTACCTGCGTGCGTGTATGACGCAGTCACGGAACAGAATTAGGCCGTGTCCGAAACGGGCTACATCTATTGTACTAGGCTCTTGTCTTCTGACTTGGAAATCACTGATGTATTCTACAAAAGGGCTATTAAACTCTGTAGTAAGGGCCAAGTGCAGCCTTTGTGTCAAGTGGCTCTTGAGCAGTGTCGATTCACACAATAGCGCCCTTAGTTAAAATCCTCAAGTCCTCCGCAACATCAAATAATATAAACATTCATATGTACCTTCAAGGCATGGGTATCTACGGGGGTACCGTTCCAGCAAGTATTCTGCCTACCTGGCCAGCTGAGCATTGCCTTGCACTTCCCAGACACATGGAAAGTGGTGTTAATGGAACTGAATGTGCTAGAAAGCTGAAACGGTACACTCAACTTCAAACTGGTGACATATCTAACAACTGACTGCCAACTCATTTGCCTGGAGGTAGGAAGCCGTGGCGTTAAGAACAATATACTTCGTTGTAATTGGCTTTAGCAGCTTCGTACTTGATCTACAATGCCACATTTAAGCCACAGTGGGTCGATATGTCACTTCTAGATTAGGGTATAAAACCCATTCACTTTTTGTTTTTATTTGTCAATTTGTATCACTTGTTATCCTGCTTAGGGGTTATTTTAACAAAAGTGTGTAACTCTTGTTAAAACTCCCATAAACACCCTCCCCTTCCCATATAGTACGAGTTCTGATTCACTACAGCTAACTCTAGGATTGATCAAACAAACACAAACAAATAAACTGGTCATTCATTGAAGTATGCCTGCATAAACCGGTTTATCTTTGCTACTTTCTTGCAAAAGCACTCCATCTTGAATTAAAAAACCTAATAATCTCACAAAAAATCAAAAAAATCCACATAACCCAGCGTTACACGTCCTTCAATTTAATGTCCTTCCCATGTGACCGAGAATCGTTCTAATAATTAAAAAAACCACGTAAGCCGTATGTATGATTACGCTCCTTCCCAATAAACACAAAACAACATGTATAGTTACATCCTTGCCTTTAACTTGCTTTTTTTAGCCTATGTCCGTACCGGTATATAATGACTTTTTAAAGGGCTGTCTTCTATGCCAGAAGGGGGATTCTTTTACATGTGTATATTTTGGGTTATTTTATTGTGTATTAATGTAAAGTACTTCTTCGTTCACCCTGGGTTGAGGGTATAATCCTTTTTAATTTAAAAAAAAAAGACAATTAATAAACAAATATGCGCTCACCCCAACTAAGCAATACTCAATAGCCCTAGACAGGAGTTTAGGATGCAGCCCCAAAGTTTACGATTGTGCCCCATGTAGTTTCACCGACATGTCTGCAGCACATAATTCTGCCGAGCACGGGAATAACTATAGCACAAACAGGTTAACATACGTTGGTAACGCAAATTGTCGTTAAAGGGCTCCCCGCTTAATTATGCTCAACACGTTAATAAAAGTGGGCCACATTGTAAAAAACAAAAACCCACCGAAACTCAGAGTATCAAGTTTACAATTTTACCACGTGCCTAATAGCAGCATTGAACTCGTTGGTGTGTGAATCACACGACTTATACAGACACCACGTGAGGAAATTTGCATACAATAATTAAACAATCTGGGAAAACAATACAAGGAGGAGCTGAATTAACTTCCTGGAACATGAATGCATCCTGTCATCAAAATGATTGCTTCCTGTTATCAAAACGTGTCTGACTATGTGTGCCCTTGGGCAAGATAATTGATAATAATATAATAATAGTGGACATTTATACTAGTGCGCCATGTCTGTCTAATTTGGCAATCCTGACGCAGTTGTGGGTAAGGCACTCCTGGCGCAGTTGTGGGCGAAATGAAAAATCGCAGTTGACATAAGCATGAAACAATAGAAGAGTAGTTGGGAAAAGGTAGATTTTTTACTGAGTTTTGAAATGTGTATGTGAGCTCCCTTTTATGAGTTCAGGAGGCAGTTTGTTCCAGAGTGACGGGCCAGATCTTGAAAAGGATCACTTCCCAAGAGTGACCTAAGCGTGCGATGTGTAGGAGTTGGGCCTTGGCAGAGAGCGAAGATGTCTGGGTGGTTCGTTAAGGTGTATTAGTCCTGGACATACGAAGGTGATGTACCGTGAAGAGACTGTATGACGAGGAGAATGGTCTTGAAGATAACACGTTCGCGAACAGGGAGCCAGGACAGTACACGCAGAATTGGAGAGATGTGGGATGTGCCTTTGGCGAGGGTTACCAGTGTGGCCGCCGAGTTCTGTAGGCGTTGGAGACGTCCTAATTGGTAATCTGAGAGGTTGATAAGGGGGATTGCTGAAGTCAAGGCGATAGGAAAACAAACATGTATCATGCATTATCAACTCTACGGACACAATATTATATATATATATATATATATTTAATCCTGGGGGGGGGGGGGGGGGGTTTATTCATTAAAGCAACTCTTCAGTTGTCATTACAGAAAATAAATTAATGCGTACATAGAAGTGAAAAAGGGTTCAATTTTACATTAAATTTGACACGATTTAGCCTACCCTTAGTAATAAATATATATTTCTCAAGGTCAAAATATCGTTTCAACTCGGTTTTTTTATACAGTATAAAAGACGGTTTATTACCATTCATCTTCATTTTATATAGGCCTATGTGATAACGGCAAAGGGAAATCAAGTTAAGTGCACTCCAGTTTTTGTTTAGTATGCCGAATAGAATAGTTCCATAATCTATAGACACATCTATATTTACTGTATCCTTGATCCATTCACTAATTTGGGTCCAAAACAAGTGGATTAACGTTTCATTCTCCTTCTGACACAAGATGGCGTATAACTCAGTACATGTAATGGAAGAGGAATTGATTTGTTTGAATCGGCTGTTTTTGCCCAAAATGCTAGCTTCAAAAGTGGTTCACCCCGGCCCTAGGCTCCGCAGGCCATCAAGGTGGGACCTAAGACGGTCTCCATAGAATGCTACATGCGCACGACCGACGGGTAAGATTAGTAGCCGCGGTGCCAATTTTGCAGATATTGTAGCCCTAAATCATACTACTAATGTTATTTTGAATCCACGTTAAACCTTGGCGGAAATGAAGGGAGTCGCCTCCTCCTCGTGTTTTTCCCCTTAAGGAGACAGGCGAGACAACCGCAAGTTAGTAGACCCGCCACATCATCAGTGCTTGAAGCCGTGCTTAAGTGATCGTTATTAATAACAATGACCTTGGACGTTGCGGTCAGAAAACCACAGTAACATTTTAGAAAAATAAAATTGGTTTGTGGTGGTTCAAGGGGACAAGTGCAAGGTTGAAGGGGGGGGGGGGGGGGGGGGCATTGTCACGGACCTTGGGTGAGGCACGTAAACCTATCCGCTGGGAATCATACTAAAGAATGCTTAAAATGACCGCGTATAATATATTTTTCTTTAAATATGAATACGAGAAAATGTATTTAACTATTCACCTCTCTTTGTTCTTATTCACCGTTATTCCAAATTCTATTAAAAGTTACATCTCGCCACCAAACTATAGATTTTAAACTGTGATACTTTTTTGTTACCGGGTTTTAAAGGTTGCAGGGCGGCAAAACGTGTTTTCACCGGTTGCTGTGCGTTACCCTTGGCTTCAGCACTTTCGGACCACTCAGTCAGGGGCGTAGCGACCAGGGGTGTGTGGGGGGGGGGGGGGGGGGGTGTCACACCCCCAATAATTGTTCTCTCAGTCGGCAACGTGACCACAAAAATCAGTCGACAAAATGGCCCATTTGCCAACCGAGGCTCCAAATGCCGACTGATTATCTAGCATATAATACCGTTATTCATCGTATATCGTCAGGTGTACATCAACCCCCATTTGATCCGGAGTTATTGTGAGACTCGAGATTAAGTGACCATTAGGCATGTCACTGAAGGTTCAAAGTTTCCACAGAACTATAAATCTTACTTCTTAACCTACAATGTGTACACTACAGTAAATTGATAAAAGTAGGCGGTTTTGCAGTGAAATGTTTAATAGGCGATGATCTCTTGATGTTGATCACCTTTTGATCATGCATGATGCCAGTCATCCCCCGCCGTTTTATGAGTTCCCATCAGAAGAAAAATAATGTAATAACAAATGCCAAGAACAATTTTGCAAATTTGATTTGAAAAGTCAGAGAAAAGTAGCCAGAGAATGCCTCAGATTGCACCACAGAGCCCCTAGAATCAATTTTTTCGGGGCTCTTAAGCGGGCCAAGCGATCGCACTTTTGCTCGGCTCAAAGTCAGCAAATTAGCTTCCACACCCCCCCCCCCCACCACCAATAAAACTGTCCTCGCAACGCCCCTGCACTAAGTTTTAGGGAAATTGGTCTGAGAACCAGAAATTAAGGATATTTCAGAAGTTCCTGGATGTCTGCACTTGCCTTAGGCATGGAGGTTTAACACATCGCTGCTAAAGTGATTAAAGGTAGTATATGACATTGGTAATTGCTTGAATTATCACGAATGGGTGGATTTGGGGGGTTGTTTTTTTATAGTAAATATCGTTTAACTGACCTGTCCGACGTTTTACAATCATGGATGCCGAGGAAAGCAAGAAAAACAGCGTTCGATTTCAACCGGCGTCGGGCAGTGGTACTTATGTTGTTCTTGTTTTATACAAATAATTTTATAAAAAGAAAAAACCGCGATCGCCAGACGGCTATTGCGGTTTGGTTTAAAAAAAAAAAAAAATCGTTAGAATTATGATTTATAGCGCAATTATTTTGCTGGGTGTCTACAATCATTATTTACTTTCAATTGGTTAAGAAATTTCTTAATAATTCTGTAGTAAATTTTTTCGATATCTGCAAAATGGTGTATCCTACCTTTAACTTTTGGTCGACATTTCTTTAAAAAACAACAACAACACTATATAAGCCAATGTGTTTGCGGTAGCACCGTCATGAAGAAATTCTCTTTAACACACACTGTATGTGTGAACGTGACTGCTTTGGTAAACAGCAGCATCATTCCTGGTGAATGAAATCATCACGTGACGTCATACATATTTTCCAGCTGTCGGCTGGGACGATCGAATTGGCTGCGGAGGCAAATCTGCAAATAGATTCCCTTGAGGTCACTGCGTTTCCAAATACGTCTGTGGTGGATTGTGAAAAAAATTATAGAGAGAACGAAAAAAAGCCCAGGAAAGTCGTAAGAGTAAAACATGGTTTAGCCCCCCCACCAAAAAACAAACAAACATGTTTAGCGTCATTCCTTTTTTTTAAAGGAAGGAGGACGCCATTTCCCCCCCTTTTTTTTCTTTAAAATGGCCGCCCGACAAATCTTAATTCGAGTCATGTAGTGAACATGTCACACCCAATCTTCCAATTTAAAATTAAAACATGGTTCACCCACGATTAAAAATCAAAATTTATGTGGGTCGATCATGTATGCACCGTACACGACTACACGTCACACCATAGCCTTCCTATTAGAAAAAATATATTTTCAGAGCATGTACACAGTGATGCTAAAGTCTAAAATACGATCTTAGAATTTTATTATCTTAAAAAAAGAGAAGATATTACCAAAATGGTTAAATTTATCATTTTTTTCAAAAAAAGAAAAAAAAGGAGGCGGCCCCCCAAAAGGAAGCGGGCGGTGACGCTAAACATGTTTTTTGTTTTATTTGGCCTTAGTTTAGTGCACAATGTCAAGAATGCGCGGCAAAAAGCAACCGAGAACGATCGCGAGACTAATTTTGTTCGCATTTTGTTTTTCAGCAGCTTACCGCTAAATCGGGTAGTCTGTGTAATATCCGCTCGTTGCACGATCCGAGCGTCTATGGTATTATTATACGAGCAGATTCGGTGATTAATTGTGCAAAACAAGACTCCGTATTGACCTCAATATTCTGTCTATTCAGCAGACGCTTTCTATCGTGATATCACTTCCAGTGTTACCCGTTGTTATGTTACAAAAACACGGCAGCCAATTTGGCCAATCAGCCGCTTAGTCTATAATCCTGCTCTAAATGACGTCAGCCGACTCCGATTGGCTGACACACACGGAGTCGCATAAAATTAACATTATAATGTCTGATATAATTATACTCAGACCACTCAATGGGTCCCACAAGGTTCAAAACTGAAAACAAAAACAGTTTAGGCCTAAATCAAAGGTTTCTAAAAATTCTACAAAAAAAAGGGAAAGTGAAATAAAACGAGAACCGAGTACCTGGAAAAACCATTTGATAGTTCAATTCGTATAGAATCTAAAGTATTACATTTCAATGCAGTGAATTTTGAATTCTCGGAAATTGATTAATTCATTTCGTACCAATTTTGCATGTCATTGGCGCATCTTGCGCTGTCAAGCAAAGTAAGATAAATTATCTTATTTTGCACTCAAATGACAAATTCGCTTCATAAATTTTGATTAAAATAAATACAGTTTCCAATTAAAGGCATTGATTTCTTCGTGTACGCCTTATAAGTTCTCACGACACTGTGAACTTGCATGGCCTTGGTGCGTTCAGCATCCCATATACACGTCCACGCGCCCATTCAACACCTCAAAATATTTATTGGAGAATGTCGTCCCCGTCAATTTCCAGATGTTTCATCACGGCGCGAGATCACGTGACTGAAGACCTTGACCAAACCGAAAAATAATTGTGCAAATGCGATTTATAATTAAAAGCAAGCTTAACGATTAGCGTGTGTGAAAGAGAAAATAATTCTCTCTGGTGAGTTTTTTTCCTATAGCAATTTTTATTCAGATTTTAAAATTGGTCGATTTTCTTGTATAAAGTTGTATGTTTGAAACAAACATAAACGCAGTTGGGTGTACAATTCCAGCTCCATACTCGATAAACCAAATAATTATTTCTTTGATGATACATGTAGTGGAACGCCATTATATCGAACACTACGGAATACACAAATTTTGATCGGTATATTGATCGTTCGGTATAACGATTTTTAACCGCCGGTCTATTAGGTGCAAGGTTTTTTTGAACGACTTTGAACAGGCGCCGACCATTATAAATCATGTAATTACATATACAAGCTTATTCATCACATCGAATTCCAAAGAAACGGTTGGCTTTCCCCTTCAATTAATTATGTTTGGACACAAAACATCGGGAGCAAAAGATGGTGGATTTTGTTAATCCGTTGACATTTTTATCAACAACACTGTTCGGTATTTTTGCACACAAATATCGGAACCCAAGGATGATTGTCCGGTATAGCCGAATGTCCGGTATAGCCGAATGTCCGGTATAGCCGAATGTCCGGTATAGCCGAATGTTCGGTATAGCCGAATGTTCGGTATAGCCGAATGTTCGGTATAGCCGAATGTTCGGTATAGCCGAATGTTCGGTATAGCCGAATGTTCGGTATAGCCGAATGTTCGGTATAGCCGAATGTTCGGTATAGCCGAATGTTCGGTATAGCCGAATGTTCGGTATAGCCGAATGTTCGGTATAGCCGAATGTTCGGTATAGCCGAATGTTCGGTATAGCCGAATGTTCGGTATAGCCGAATGTTCGGTATAGCCGAATGTTCGGTATAGCCGAATGTTCGGTATAGCCGAATGTTCGGTATAGCGGTGTTGTACTATTATGTAGTAAGCACTGAACCTAAAGCAAAAACGGAAGAAACTATAAAGACGATGGAAAGCAACTGTATGTTTATATAGAGGTGGGATGAAAACCTCAGAACGACCCTTTGAGTAATAAGCTCAAACCCTTATTATAATCGGTTAGAGGAAAGCAAACTGAATTCGGTTGGGGGGGGGGGGGGAGGAATCGAACCAGTATCGACAACTCTTGTTGAAGGTAAGGAAAGGGGTAGGGAGGGGAGGGGAGGGGGCGGGGGGAGGGGAGGGGGGCGGGGGAGGGGAGGGGGGCGGGAGGCGGGAGGGGAGGGGAGGGAGGCGGGAGGGGAGGGGAGGGGGGACATAATAAATCTGCAAGGAAGTTTGTGTGGGTCATAAATAAAACCCATGACAGGATACAAAAGAGCTATCTTCATAGCTGAAAATCTATTTTACGAAAGGTATAAAGACCTTTAGATTGTCACCACAGACCGATAGAACAGCTAGAAACAATTCAACATTGCAATTTTGCCATCTGGCGAAAGAAAGAGGGTACGTGGGAACAATTCTTGTTTTCCGAATCCTAAAGATAAATAGGCCTAACATTATTTTGAAACAATAACCTACAATATACCACAGACAGAATGCAATGCATACCATTAAGGTGGGATACACCATTGGTAATTGCTTGAATTATCATGAATGGGTGGATTGGGGGGTTGTATTTTATTGTAATATAGTTTAACTGAGCTGTCCGAAGTTTTACAAACATGGATGTGTTTTTTGCGATCGCCGTCTGGCGATCGTGATTTTTTTATATAAAATTCAAAATTGTATCTAGCGCAATAATTTTGCTAGATGCCTACGATCATTATTTACTTTCAAATTTAAGCAAGATATTTCCTTATAATTTGGTAGTAACATTTTTCGATATCTGCAAAATGGTGTATCCTACCTTTAAAATGTGTTAGGTCTCTCATAATAATCGGCTATACTGAATACTAAATAAGAAAGAACATTCTGTGCAAACATTTACAAGACGACTTCTTTGTTACACTTCTGTTCAGGAAAATTGACCAATCATGGTCTGACAGCAATATTTCTGTTTTGTCTGCGAAACGTCAGCCTCAAATCCCCTCGCGTTCCGAGAGACATCGGTGGTAATTTATTAATCTGGTACGTCGGGCAGTAGCGGGATAAACAGAATTGTTTTCAGTCTCGATGGTTTAATTCACTTACCGGGCGATTTGGGGGCACATTGTCTGCCTATTGTTTGATACAGAACCGCCATTTTGGAATGACAACGACGTAACAAGGCCACAGGAGTACAGTAAGCTTTTTCGTGTCGTATGTTAGTGTACTGTTACAACTCATTTCAACGGCTCTTTCGCGTCGCAGTTACAAAGCTATACGTTCTTATTCCTCCATGATTTGACCGACAAGCCCGACTGGCCGGATCACACATAATGCATACAGTATAAGCCGTCTTCCGTTCTTCAAATTCGCGCTTATTAACAGCTCAAGTCATGGTCAAGGGCAGACAGGATTCAATACAAAATGTCTATGTTTGTTAAGTTATTGAACAGCTCGCTGATAAAGTTCCAAATAAAGATAATACAAAAAACCCGAAAACTGTTATATTATAGTCGATTTATTAATCGTTCGTAAAGGAAACAGGGTCAAGGTTAAATCAGGGTACTTTCTGTTCCACTAATATTGACAAGCAAGTAACGGTCTGGATACTCAAGTTTCGGAATTAGCGGGTCACTTCGGGAGTTTTCCCGGTGGTTCTCCCGCGCCGAAAGCCGGCCTACTTCCTCGGATTCGATTCCGATTGTTCTGTTCTGAAATTGACATCATCTTGTACAGTATAGTTGTAATTGGACTGGAAATTTGCGACTTACTCGTTTCGTATGCTTTGTATAGTTGTAGACATGTACAGTTTTCTTTAATTCACATTCTGATAACAAGACAGTTACAGTGGTCAAGAACTGATCACGTGCATGGATGGTTTTGAAACTGCTGCATTCTCGGCACTATCAGTCAGTGCAAGAGCGGGCCGAAGAAAGATGGAAACTCCCCTCCCCTCCTTTGTGTTGCAGGAATCTCAGGGATTCTTTTCAGATATCAAGGGAGACGTTATAGGTAACAATAGTCTAGAGTGTGTATAGGGTATAGGGATAAGAGGGGCGGGGATTTGTCTTCTACACTAAATCGCGTGATATACTTTTTGTTCCTATATCACACACTACAAATGTGTGTTACGTAACCCCCCTTCCCCTAGATAACTGAAACGAATTCCTAATGATTCTGGGACATATGAAGCACGATATGTGGCAGAGAAACCCCCCCCCCCCCCTCTTTTGTGTTGACCGTTGCGTTCCCGGAATCTCAGGAATTCCTTTTAGGTTTCAGGGGGGGGGGGGGGGGGGGGGAGGGGGGTTAGGTTACAATAGTGTTGAGTGCGTATAAAGTATAGGGATAAGAGGGGGGTACCCCTCTGCCACATATCGTGCTGGGTATACTTTATCTTGCTTGTCTGTCTGGTCTGGTCTGGCCCCCATGAACTAGTACATGAACCAGCACAAATTCAGTTGTAAACCCTGCACACCTGTTTTTTTCGCACTATACAAATTAGGTCAGTATGAAGCAGACTCGATCAATCTTCGGCCCAGTGATCGATGGACTAGATTTCAGAAGCAGGTCAGGGTCAAACGTTTGACATGACAAAATCAGAACTTGTTCTCATACAATAATAATATCACTATACTGCCTCCAGGGAAACTTGGTTTACGACGCCCTAGGGTTTGGCTAACAAAACAGGCAGGCTGTAATTTCCTTACCCAATTACATAGCCGTTGAAAATAGAAGAAATCTATTGGCTAAAAAAAAAATAGTGTTGCTTTCGGTTACCCGACCGACCCTAATTTTAGGGCCCGACCGGGGGGGGGGGGGGGACCCAATGGGAATGTCTTATCTCTTTTTTGGAAATCATATTTATCTACCATCATTTTAATTAATAAGGTGAACCATCCACATTTTGATCTAAACTTGTGATTTGAAAAAGGACCGAGGAATGGGACCAAGTCCATTTTTATCAAGTACAACTTAAGTCCATGCCGGGGGTAAAACTTGGAGTCTGAGTGAACGAAGTACTAATCTGTGCGGAACTCTTTCGTCACAACTAATAATTGTTGATGTGTTTTGACGGTGTTGTACATGTTGTAAGTAATACCAGAGCTTTATCGGTCACGCCCCCTAAGCTGTGTAGGAAAGCCGCATCTTAATAAAATGTTGGTGGATTGGGTTCGACGGGCCAGGAGGGGTTAGACTGCATTTAGGAAAGTTTCAGTCCGTAACATTTACTACGATTCTGCTATGATTTTACTCCGATTTCGGCATTAACCAAGACCTACTTTTTTTATCGTACTTCGTAGTTGCAGATTGATTTTGGAATTGTACTCTACACTTTTTACTGGTAAAGTTGGTTTTGTCCAAATATTTAAACAGGCGGTCTGCAAATTTGCAATGAAAACTTTCATATTTCTTAAATTAAAGTTAAGCAAAGAAAAACTCACCCTTCATTTGGACTCTGAGTCTGAGTAGTCAAGCCAACTCCAGACAGAGAAAACTCCTCGTAGGCCTGCTGCAACTGATCTAAATGAATGCTCTCTGGCGAGGTATGTAACACGAAGCCCAGGCACACCGTAATGCCGATCGTGAACACCAGGAGTAACTTCTTGCATTTCCTGCAGGTGGACCGCCGGAGTAGCATCGTAAAGGCAGTTGTTGGGTCCGGCCCGGCCCCTGAACTGCGAGCCGTTTATACCCGCACGAGCACGCTACTCGCGAGGTCGCTATCCGGATCCGGTGACTCAAGACGAAGACCGTGGTATCGTCTTTGCATGTGAAAAGTTAAACCGACTTAAAACACAAAATATGGAATTCACCAAATATATATGTTTGATTATCTCATCAAACTTCGGTGACCAAATAGAAAATAAAAACATCTGTTTTAGCCTCCAGCTGCAGTTTGCCATCAAATTTCACGGTCCTTTTGTTGAATCTCTACGATGAAAAACGTATGACATTGTCACCCACTATCGCAGGGGTCGGTATACGCTGTAGACCGGACAAGTATTTTTTTCAAATTGATATACCAACTCCTTCAATGAAGATACTCCATTATTTGACGCGTATTCATAAAAGGCAGACCTATAGACTCCTCAGAATCATCTGCCAAAATAGAACCGTCTCAACTGGCTCATGGATGTGTGCAGTTATCTCCCAATTAGGATAAATGCAGAAATTAAGCAAGTTATAATAATCGCATCAACTAGCGTCGATGTCTATCTCCTCACTGGATGAGACTACACCATGGCTGAAGAACGATAAGTAAAGTCGAGCTGATACCGAATCTCACTCGTTCTTAGACGCAGTGCCAACACTGCCGCTAGCATGAGCAGGGCAAACACAGCGGTGAAAAATAGGTGTCAACCGGCATTATGAGGCGTGTTGAGCCACTCAGCAATTAAATACATCCACGTAAACCACACGACAGTCACGTTTGAAACATTATACAAGGACTCAACTTCAAGTTCTTGACCTCTGTGCCGCGGTGGGCGGAGCTATAATAAGCGGAACTCGCGGTCGGTGATGTTGTAGGCGGGGCAAATCGTTTGACAGCGAGTGCCCGATGGGCGTCCGGCGGTGGTGATCCGAAACCACGAACGCGGGAAGTTGTTGCCTAGACATTATTAAAGGGTGCAAAAGCTGAAATATTAAATCAAGCACCATTTATCGTTTGTTCATTCTGACTTTCCACGTGCATGACAAACATGATCTTACCCGCAAAACAGTTTCCTATAAGTGTAACAGATCTCTACGTGCTTTCAAAAGAGTCTCCATCCAGAATTGCCATATGAAGCGCGATATATGGCAGAGACCCCCCCCCCCCGCCCCCCTTTGTGTTGACCATTGTGTTCCTGGAATCTCAGGAATTCTTTTTAGGTTTTCAAGGGGGGATGTGTTAGGTATAAACAATAGTGTGGAGTGTGCACAGAGTATAGGGATAAGAAGGGAGTACCCCTCTGTCACATAGCCTGCACATTATGTACCTAATGTTACCCGCTTCTACGAAACCCGACATAAGTCGCACAGGCTATTTCGAGATACAGCTTGTCAAAGTTGGAATGGGGTAAAAAATCTGGCGGACAACAATGTTTGTTTTTCGTAATTTTTTCACTCTTTAATATGTATACTTTCACCCTCAGTTAGGTTTAAACAAATCAACTTTATTGATGAGAAAGTACAGAAATCGTGCAGTTATTGAGGCAAACTGTGTCCTAAATATGGTAATTTATCTCTCAAATACAATCAAATACAATATAAGTATGTATGGTGTAAAGGTGGTTTTGGTACCAAATGAAGATGTGTAGAAAACGAAATAACGATATCTCACATTAAAAAACAAACCACTTATGTCTGGTTTTGTGGGAGCAGGTCATGCACATATACATGTGGTACAGATAAATCACTTTAGCATTTGGATTTCAGACATAGTCAGGTTCCGCTGTCTGAAAATAGTTCAGTAAATGAGAAGATATTAAAAAAACAGCAGGGTCGGGAATGCACTACGGGGTACCACCCATTCGTCTAGCTGGCGCTCATTCGAACAATATTTGGCTGTTCGTTTGTTTTTGTCACTAAACAAAGAAACCACAAGCTCTCAGCACGGCTCTTTACTTTTTAGCCGCGGCCGATAATTTGATGTGATAGAAAGAGGCAAAAGAAAGACAACATTTTCAGGGCCTGGCGGGTGAGGAAAACATGCTGACATTCAAGATTGCTCCCTCAAGGATGACGTTGACAGAGGCTTTGCATGAGTTGAGGGGATGCCTAATTTACTACATTTACCGGCCTGAGACAGCCGGCTGTGTGACGCTGCAATTAATATGTAGAATGTCAAATCCGCTATGTCTGGTCTTATTTGACACGAGAGACCAAAATGTGAAGACGTAGAAAATGTTATAAGTTCAAACTAAATGTATTGTCCCAATTTCGCACACAAAAAGGTAGCCTTGGTTAAGGCGTTCGATCAATGAGCTCCGCGGCGGGCGTAGTCGTATGAGGGCGCTGTTCACGCAGCAACGGTACTTCCTATAATGAGCAGAGAGGCGTGCTTTCGCGTCCGTGACAAGAAACATGTCTGTGACGTCAACTTGATAGCCAGAAACAAGTTCACGCATGCGCGCAAAAACAAGAAAGTAGCGGCCGTTCCGGCGAGATCCCGGATAATATCTCGTGGACTTGTAAGTTCTATATACATATTATTACACCATACATGCCAGTTAAATAAAAAATACAAACTGACGATATACATGCACTAGCATTATTTATAAGCTAGTTTTCCCAACAGTGTTTTGTTAAAGGGATCGTATACGTTTGGTAATTGCTCCAAAAATTAATGGCAATAAAAACTTAATTGGTAAGAAGCTTTGGATAGTAAAATGTATTTTTAGAAACTTTTCACTTCGAAGGACTGCGGTTATGGAAAAAGATATCACTTTTTATTCCCTAAAATTTGAATTCGAGAAGCGTTACTGCAGTGACGTTTCTCAGATTGTGTATTCCAATGCAGATTCTTCCTGCGTGGACAAAACCGCTCCAGATTTTCGGCAATATCTCAAAATCGCTACCACCTTTTGAAAGGTTAGTTTTATGGTATATATCTATAACTATATAGGATTGAAACAAACAATGGGTTCCAATTACCAAACGTATACGATCCCTTTAAACGACGTGTATTTTCCTTTCTGCCATCTTGAAATGCACATTACCCGGCGTAACAAATCCTCACAAAAAGAAAGCTTTTTCTACATAATTTGAGTATTTCTTACGATCCACTTGTTCAATGTTTTGAAACAAAAATGACAGATCATGCATTTTAAAATCATTTTTGGGAATGAATGTAATAAGAGCGCAACATATTCCAATGTAGTTTTAAGCGTACGTGACTTGGGACAAGGTTGTAATGTACGCGACCTTCATCGGCTAACGTACTACAATTAAAACAAAAAGGGTACTGAACTTCAGACTAGACATTTTCCGGTCTTACATTTTTTTTTTTTTTTTTTTTTTTTTGGTGGGGGGGGGGGGGGGGGAGCTCAGTCTTACAAGTACGTCTAGACAACTCAAATTAAAAGTAATCCTTGTTATTCGCATCAGATGAGGCTACCCCCGAAAATGGCAGGGGCGAAAATCATGCGTGATAATCATGCATTTTTATAAAGGGTGTTTTGGTACAACAGTGTGAACAAAAAAGAATAGGTCTACTTTAAACGACATCACGAATAAATTGGGTAAAAATGCATAGAACAAGCGGGAATTTTATTTTTGATTATATATAAATACGGTCAAAACCAAACTGCATGGGGTATACACCGTATCCTTGTTGTTTGTTGAGCCATAGTATGTGTACGTACACGAATGAGTGAACGGACGAGTGACGTAATGGTTGTGATTAGCGAATCGTGAACAGGGCGCGTTGCTTGACGGGGGGGGGGGGGGGGGGGGGGGGGGGGGGAATCGAAATATCATACTTATTTGAAAGTAAATGATGATTCTAGGCATCCAGCAAAATGACTGCGCTAGATATCCTGTAATTATTCCGAAAAATATAATGTTATCAAACAAAATTCGCTATCGCCAGACGGCGATCGCGAAGAAAACAAATAATAACATAAGAATAACTCCCCGAAGCCGGTTGAAAACAAATGCCGTTTTTTTTGCTTTTCTCAGCATCCATGATTGTAAAACTTTAGATAGGTCAGTTAAATGATATTTACTATAAAACACAACCCCCCCAAATCCACCCATTCCTGATAATTCAAGCAATTACCAATGGCGTATCCCACCTTTAAGGTTTCATTTCGAAGCATTTGTGGTCCTTATGTCGTCAGGTGTTTTTTAAGACCTAGAAGTGATATGAAAACAGTTCTGGAATGCTTGGTAGGTCCATTTTACAGATTTATATGTTTCCAAACTTTCTTTTGAGGGTTTGGTCATTTTCTGTGGCTATTTTCAGAAAAAAGGGGGGCAAAAAGTGAAAACCGCTATATATGCACGCAAAAATCAAAACCGATTACTAATTTGTAATTCCTATCTGTGAGTTGAATCTAAATAAATATCCGCAATGTTTTCAAATGATAATTAAATATGTGTTATGTATATAATATCAATTTTAAATTAACAAGCCACGCCCCTTTTAGGGGTTTCCTGATTCTAGTAGTACGCATTTTTCAGCGATTATCAGCGCATGTGTTTTGGGTGCAAACCAGATTGAACTTGTAGACCAATGCCTTGCAAACATTGGACACAATTTTTCTGAGAAAATTAGTTGAGGGCGGGGCTTTTAAATTAACAAACCACGCCCATTTAGGGGTTTCCACTGGCTAAGTAGTACGCGTTTTTCACTGCGATTATCGTTACATGTGTTTTGGGTGCAAACCAGTAGACCAATGCCGTGCACAAATTGGACACCATTTTATTGAGAATTAATTGTGGGCGTGGCTTTGCAAAAAATCCTACATTTTCTATTGACCTTGAATATGAAATATGTATACAAAAGCACACGTGTTGTACATGTATATGAAGAAGTATGATGAATGTATTGCCATTAAAAAGAGCTTTATTCAATTTTTGGTTAAAATTTAGCATGATTCATATCAAAGGTCTTAGTAAGCGGAATGCTCTGATTCATCCGCTTTTCTTAATATTAATTTTATGCTGACAGCATACTTTTAATGCTTTGGGCGGTAAATTGAAGATGGTGGCTATTTACTCAATGAGGATCCAAGTATACTGATAATAGTTAATACAACAAGGGTTGAGGTACCCGTTATAACAAGGTCATTGTAATGTCCCAAAGAACCTGGTTATAAAGGTGTTTGACTGTAGTCGCAGGGGTAAGCCCATTTCCCACTTTGACGAATTTGAAGTCGAGTGACAAGAACGTGCGACTAATTCGCCAGACATGATACAGTCACGACACCGGCAAGTTGCCAAGACGGTGCCCCTGTGGTACCCCTACGACTTTGCTACGACCTTCCACGACTTTGATACAAACTAGCTCCCACAACGTAGTGACGACGTCGTCACGACCCCTTATGACATTGTGACGACATCCCACGGAAATCTTTACGTATTTTGGGCATATATATTTTATCTAATATATTTTACGAGACCTATATCGACACATAGAGACCTCTATTTTTCGCCCTTTCAGAAATATTGTTCTTTTTCTGATATTTTGTTATTGTTTTTAGGTCTGACGAAGGGAAGTCATACTCCCCAAAACGTCACCAATTAAAACATCAGTCGGCATTAAATCAGGTTCACACATTCTCGAAATATTGCCCAGAATACCCCAATCTATCCCGAATAAAAATTATTGATGGCATCGGTAGAAATTAGCCTCGATTCGTTGTTTGTATAATAAATACAATAACCTAAGAATGAAACAAGAATAATTAGGAACTTTATGAATTGAAGCCGAATCAGACCGAATGACTGCGATTGAGTGCGGAATAAAACCGAATTGTAGCGATTTTGTCAAGAATAATATATGGAAGTTCTCCAGAATTCTCCAGAATGATCCAGGATTATGTCGATTTCATTACGAATGAAACTAGAATCATAAGAACGACGCCGAATCCAGACGATCCAGGTATATACAATGATCCAGACAAGAGCTCATCGTCAGTCAGTTCCAGTTTGCAGAGCAGAGTAGATCTTCACATCAATTCTTTAACAGTTCTGGTTCATTCGGTTACTTCTGGACTATTCTTGATCAATTCGTACTAAATTCTGCTTGATTCTTGGTTATTCTTAATAAATTCTTAGGACGATCTGGATAGTTTGTCATTATGCGTGATTCATTCTTGGTAAATTCTTATATTATGTTCATTAACAAAATATTCTTAACAAAATTGGAGTATTCGTATAAGTTATTCTTATAATATTCGTACATTACAATCTTAGTGGGTCAACAGATTATGAACTAATAACTACAATAATAACTCTACAAAACTTGGAAGAATGCTGTAAGAATATATAGAACTATATTTGCGAATGTTGAAGAACAAACCAAGAATTGAAATTTGTTCCTGAATCACCCCAACAAATGTCCAAATATGTCGGGGCGCTTTCACGATCTTCAAGGATAATTCACCGAGGCAGCCAAAAACCATTCCTTGAATCACTGTTTGTGGCAATTCGATCGGCTTCCTCTTTCTCTTCTATTATACAGAGTGCCCCCCACCCACTAACAGCAATTGGACAAACATATCTGGACAAACAAGCACACTCACACTACCCTGAGACCAAAACTATTATACCAATGAATGGAAATCGTTGTAGAAGAAAAATGATACCAATAAATCTTGATTTGGGCTGTAGTTTTAGCTCCAGACCCTATTTTGTGAAGTTCAAATCAGTGGTCCGGAATCACCGAGAACAAAATAAACTGTGCCATGTGCAATTTCTCGGTGCGAAATGATCGACCCCTGACTGTACATCACAAAATAGGGTCTAGAGCTAAAACTACTCTCCCAAATCCAGATATCATTGACGGTGCCATTTTTCGTCAAGAAAGCTTCTCTATCCGTTGGTATAGATAGCTTTGGCCCCAGGGTAGTGGAAGTAATACTTGTCCTTTTTTTATGGGCCACCCTGTATATATAATAAAATTACCTTTTCAACTTTTTCCCTTTAAACGTGCACCACTAAACGTTGATTATTATTATATAAATAGGAAATAATATACTATAATAACTTTAACTCTTTGTAATTAAACAATTCACAAAATGGGTGTTTGCTCCCCAAATTATATTCAGAGTTGCATTCTTTTTTAGTGTATTCAAAATTGTCAGGAACCCAACAAGAATTTGTTTTAATTTAGAATTGTTTATTTATTACAGGATTTTCGGTTTAAGTTGGTGTGTCCGTGCGTTTAGGGGGTTGCACCCTAAAAAATAGATTTTCGAATTGAATTAATAATTTTCAAGTATTGTTTTTTTTTATGAGCTTTCAAATGAGACATCCCACCAAAAACCCGGCGAGTAATTATTTAATTAAATTCTAATTTTGTATTAGGAGCGTTAAAAACCACTTTTAACAATGTGTAAAGGCCTGCCAATGCAAAACAATCTAATTTATTCGTATACAGTACATGATCTCCCTCCAGTATTCGTTCGGAAAAGAAAATCAAATTAAAAAAAACCACGGATTAACATAACTTTAGTTGTGAAAAAAACACAAAAATTTAGTGTTTTTTCCCAAAAAAATTGATAAAAATTGCATTTTACCAGAAATATTTTAGGAAAATGTTAAGTCTACCTCCCCCCCCCAAAAAAAAAGGATGTTACCTTACCAGGAACAATCAAAACCCAAATTGTGCTGTCAGAATGAATGTTATTAAAGGTATTGAAAAAAATATCAAATTTCATGTTTTTCCCCTAAAATACTGTTAAATATGTGTTTTCATTTAAAAGAAAATTTTGGAAACATATAAATTCGGAAAACAGACATTTCAAGGATTCTAAAACTGTTTTCAGAACGCTTCTAAGTTCTAGGTCCTAGAAAACACCTGAGCCTTTTTTTGGACATAAGAACCCCTACTACATGGTTAGACGAGACCTTTGTGTGCATCGAAATTGGTGTGCGTCGGAATTGAATTTTGTACGCATATATATATTCTAAAATTTAATTAACTGTTTAATTTCTAATTAATACATTTGTTTGCCATGTCTTGTGTCTTTCCGAGTTGCACATTTGCTCTTGGAAGAGTGACAAACGTCCCGAAAACTTTGTTTTTGTTTCGCTTCGCATTTGTGGGCGTGTGTTATGTTACATCACCACACTATCCAGAGTATAAATTATGGCGGGAGAGAAGAGACTGAAGAACTTGGAGCAGTAAATCTCACAAGGTAGATAAATTAATGGTAGGATGCTCCATTTGCAGATATCGAAAATATTTAATACCGAATTATAAGAAATATCTTACTCATTTGAAAGTAAATAATGATTATAGGCATCTAGCAAAATAATTGCGCTAGATATCCTCTAATTATTCCTAAAAATAAATTTTATAAAGAAAAATTCGAGATCGCCGGACGGCGATCGCGAAAAAACAAAGATAACATAAGAATAACTCCTCGACGCCAATTGAAAACAATCGCTGTTTTTCGTGCTTTTCTCGGCATCCATGATTGTAAAACTTCTGACAGGTCAGTTAAACGATATTTACTATAAAATACAACCCCCCAAATCTCCCCATTCATGATAATTCAAGCAATTACCAATGGTGTATCCTACCTTTAAAGCATTGAAGATTGGGAGTGGCCTCGGTAATTTTATCTTTCGGAAAAGATCTTATAAAACCATTTTTAGAAGCACAAATCTAATTTCCGTTTGCGTGTCCACGGGTACGATGCAAACCCAGGGTGCATCCTGGGTGGTTTTAGGTTTCACGCCCACGACGTGCCAACAGAGAACAAGGCATTAAAACAAACAGTAATTTGCTTTCCTTTGCAGCTGTGGGCCCTTTGGACCCCAAACTGCATGGGAACCATCAGTCCCCTATAGTTATACGCAGTTGGTACCTTACCAGAAACCCAGAGAGATATCGATCGGTACATATATATTGAAGATGTTCTCTCTTTTTACATCTATATTTAAATGGCGTGCCCGGCGGTATGCGCACGCATCATGTTCTGCATATATTTGGTTAAGAGATGACATCCGAGGTCACATAATTTAAAGGCGATCTGACCTGTGGAACGCGATACATTAAGAATGTAAAGAGAGGAAACATCGTCTATCTGGTGATGATTGCATGAGTGTGACTGGATCATGTGACCTCATTCCCATGACCCCCATGACCCCAATGCCCTAGATGATCCTTTGACGGACCGGTCTACAGCAAGGCCCGATGTCATGGAAGAGGTGCTGGTGGGTCTCGCGTGACCCACACAGCGATCTACGCGAGGGTGTGTGTTCATGAAATTAGGTCACGATCCCCCAAGTTGCACAGGTTGGGGTTCATTAATCGAATTGAAAGAGCGGACAAAATGAGTTTTAAGCGTTGGATTTGGTTTAATGTAGCTTTTTGTCAAGGCCATCGTGGCTCAGCAGGCATATACAAAGTACAAGAGCGGCAAAGCACGTGAAGAAGCCGCGACGCGCCTGGAGTGGAGACAAGTTTTGCACTGATAAGGGACGAAGCCACGAGGCGTTTTCTAACTTGGTTTGTTTTGTTGTTCAAGTTGAATTATTCATAATTTTCATTTTTATGAAAATAAGCTTAACAGGCTTAACCTTGCGACGTGCGGCCATTTTGTTTTTACACGAACGCGCGTCCGTACTTTTTTGTTCAAAGTCGGTTGTATTTCGTGTGTAACCCCCATGCTGTTCAGTTTTATGGCTTTATATGTCAACACAGTACTTTCCTATAGTGTCTGAATATATTCGAGCCCAGCTGGTGTTGTTGAATGGGGCAAGGCAACAATAGCTTGACTAATTGCTTGGGTAGGTCTGGTAAACTCAGACTTGAATAGCCCCTTTATGTACGCAAAGTAATGAGATACTCGTGGGGCAGCACTTTCCTTTGCAAAAAGCTGTGTCACCAGTTCAACCAGGGTACGGTTCAAGCGGCACTTAGCATGGGTTTTAGAGTTTAACCAATCACATTATGCGATACGATTCGAGATGGTACTTGAGATGGGTCCTCCCACCTGAAAGGTTCAGGGTACTATGCGTGACAAACATGGCGATGTTTTCGCTATGTTTACGGGTACAGGTCCCAGTCAACGTTTTAGTATCGTTTGAAAGTGTTGAAATATAAATATGTTACTACTGTATATCAGATGGGAAAACTAACACTAAGCCACGATGGCCTTGGCGAAAGATTATGTTTAATGGGGGTTAACATGATACACCTATATGCGCTAAGTTGATGATTGAGAGGCTCTAAGCCATCTTCGGTTATATACAGCATAGCACACAGCACAAACTTTTTTAAGAACGAGAGGAAGAGGGTGTTGCAAACGACTTACACAACGTATACACGTCCAATTACATAACATAATACTGTACATGAAGATGGTCCTATAGTACAATTGAGAGAGCGTGATCAGCTCTGCTCCCGTACGGTCTCAGCCCTGGCCCTCCGTCAGGAGGCTCCACTGCACAAATGGGAATATAATCCAACTCTGTACTGAATTCAGTTTGAATTCAAAGATACAATACGGCGGCCTGAAATGCCCGGGCTGCTTGCTTAGAGCACTGCTAGTTTATCGCTTCATGCTTATAGCCATTGCGATTCTCTGTTTTTATTTATAAGTCCGCGATGTGGTAGTTTTTAGTAATTGCATGGTGACTGATCGAAATGTGTACTTATATGTGCTGTCAAAATGACACTATTCCGGGTCAAAATGACTTGGAAAAGGTGTCAAAGACCTGGAAAAAGGGTGAGGCCCCACGGGACCCGGATTCCGAGTAAGTCTGACCCTGGACTTTTACATTATTTACATTATTATCCATATTCATATGGATAATAATGTAAATCAATGCAGCGTTACCATTTGAAAAAAAGTTGAAAACAAATGTTTATATTAATTTGGTACACATTATTGACTTGTATAGTTATAATCGGCAAATAATAATTATTTTCTCGGAACATACAGCATCCACAAAGCTAAAACTTCGTAATTTAGCTTGTCAAGCACCATTCTTAATGGATTTTGAGAACTTTTGCTGCTTCAAACCATGAAAAATAACGCACAACTGACAAATGGTATAGGTAATATGTATACTTTAATAACCTTAGATCTTTAATCTAAACATTAGATATTAAAAATTCAAAAAACATTTGAGCTGTACGAATTAAATGTAGGATACACCATTGTGGTAATTGCATGAATAATCATGATTAGGTGGATTTGTAGGGTTGTATTTTATAGTAAATATCGTTTAACTGACCTGCCGGAAGTTTTACAATCATGGATGCCGAGAAAAGCACGAAAAACGGCGTTTGTTTTCAACGGGCGTCGGGCAGTTATTCTTATGTTATTATTGGGGTTTTTTGCGATCGCCGTCCGGCGATCGCTAATTTTGTTTTATAAAATTTTTTTTTTTTGAATAATAACAGGATATCTAGCGCGATCAATTGGCTGGATGCCTAAAATCATTATTTACTTTAAAACGAGTACGATATTTCTTAATAATTCGGTAGTAAATATTTATCTGCAAATGGTGTATCCTACCTTTAAATTATAATATTTCTTGAGGCACGGCGCTGTACGGCCAATCCAGTCTGTATCGGAACAACAAGGTGTGGGGAGTATTGTCTGCAGTCTGCAGCATTGAGATGTGTCGTTCTCAATAACATTGGCAAAGTCTATAGTTATTATTATTAAATATTCGGCATTCTTCACAAGACAAAACTACAAAACAATAATAGACAATAATGTAAGGACACAGGAACAAACAAACAGAAGTACGTGTACATGTACATAAAATCCAGCAGCACATGCAAGCAAAGGAAAAAGTTAATAACTGTGGCCCGAAAGATTTCGTTTCCAATGCTAGCCATACAAAACCACCAACATGTTACAAGAATACAAATGGATAGTATGCACATGTACATATATATACAGTAATAGTAATTGGGGGGGGGGGGGGGGGGGGGGGGGGGGACGGACGTTCGTTTCCATATCCCGCGGCTAAATAAAGAATTACAAAATGTTATAGCCGGCACTGATGACTCATCACGCTGGGCGACACAGGCAGCACCGATATACAACTTCATGTGATTGGGATGGGACCGGGCCAAGACTTTTCTTTCCGCATTCGTAAATACCATTATTTACCCCGGAAAATGTGGACCTTTTGGTAATTTTGGGGGGTACGTACGCACCCGTCGCACCCCCCCCCCCCCCATGCGTACGGGCCTGCAATCAATATGGAAGCATCAACAATTTTTTTAATTAGGGGCGAGGGGGGGGGGGGGGGAGAGTTGTTTAAAACTGCGAGCGCGTATAGAGCGAAGCCCTTATGAGGTAGGGTACGAGGCCCGACTTAGGCCCCTCAACATTTTGAATTATAGATGCTCTGTTGTGCATTCTAAGCAGTTTTTGGACACTTGAATTGAAAGCAGAGTGACACATTTTAACCTCATTTTATGGCCGCATGTTTTTTTCATTAAAAAATACACCAAATGCTTTTCTGAATGTATTCCGATCATTATCCCAAATAATTAATGCTAAGTTCACACATTGCAGCGTGGTGCTTTCTGTACAAGATTCCCAATAGATCAAAACGATCAAAATATATATAAGAAAAATAGGCTCATAATGTCCCAGAATGCACATCAGAGCTTCTACTGCTGTTCTACTGCTTCACCACGATTTGGAAGCACGATTATATGCGATCTGTCGCGCTTTGTTACGATCCATTACGATCTGGTGCGATGATCACGATTACAAATTAATCGTGTTGATCGTAGAAAATGTTTGAACCGTCCAAAAATTGTCTACGATCAACACGATTGCCACGACTGACCTCAAGATCTGATAAGATCTGATAGGATCCCCACGATTACTCCACGATTAAGACCACAATTTCAATCGTGGGCGCGAATCGTGATAGTGGGTACCTAGCATAAGTCACTTTTACAAACAGCGAATCGGGCCTAATTTCTCCAGATGCCATCAAGAATTGTTATTCGGGATAGATCGGGATAGATCGGGAATGTGTGACCTAGGCATAACACTGATCTTATATGTCTCGTCGCGCGTCCTCTCTGTCTCGTCGCAGTTCCACGTCGCATAGTTCCACGTCTCGTCGGTTTGTAATTAACCGCCCTGTTCATTTTATCTCTTCCTCCTTTTTCTTATCTTCCACCCAATGTCTGAATCCGCTCCTGAAGACCGTAACTGGTGTACGCGTGTGCACTAACGGTCTCCCGGTCTTCCGACACTTGCATTGTGGAATATACAATCTTTCTAATTATCGTATAAGAATCCAAGTTATTATTCTCTAAAAGCTAGGTGGCCACTGTGCGAAGTAAAAGTGCATAGTGTTTCGCTCATGCCCAGCGCTGAGAAACGCTGATGCGCTTCGAGCTCTGATTGGACGTGAACTATATACTTTTTTGGTAATGCGTGCGTGTATTGTTTTTGTCCGTTTCTGACTTTGTGTCAAACTTGTTTTACTTTTTAGCTAGGAAATGGTAACAATTGAAGAATAGCCCACGCAACGTGCTGGACATAGTGCTAGAATGTCGAAATCCTGCAAAGCTACTTCGGACGTTTTGTCATGCTTAAAGGGATCGTACACGTTTGGTAATTGGAACCCATTGTTTTTTCAATCCTATATAGTTATAGATATATACCATAAAACCAACCTGTAACAATTTCATTTCAAAAGGTGGTAGCGATTTTGAGATATTGCCGAAAATCTGGAGCGGTTATGTTCACGCAGGAAGAATAATGTGCATTGGAATACACAATCTGAGAAACGTCACCGCAGTAACGCTTCTCAGATTCAAATATTTTGGGATAAAAAGTGATATCCTTTTCCATAACCGCAGTACTTCGAAGTGAACAGTTTCTAAACATGCATTATACTTTGTCAACCACTATTATAATCATTATAAGCTTGATTATAATCACAAAGTTGCATTCTTGGTGAGCAGATATTGAATGAAATTTGTCAATGACGCAATTAATGCAAATAGCTGATGAACTCTAGGCCTCACATGTCAGCGGCGTACTACTACTAAATTAATACACAGATGTTTCCTAGTTCCGGATCGCAACAAATATTCAGGCTGTTTTCGGCAAGTCTAATTCTCGAAATTCAAATGAAATAGGCCTAGGTTTAGTAGTCGAATGGCCGAGTGGTTTAGGCTCCTCGTCTGCGGGGTTCTATCGCCTGGGCTCGAGTTCTAATCCTGGCCGACGTCTTTTTGTTTTCTTCTCAGTTTTAACGCGCGCGATTTCGCAATCTTATCTTTAAAATAATTAATTTCTCGTCTTCAAATACCAACCGGAATTAGCTCAACGGCTTAATTCGCCAGGTTGAAGAGTCCTATATGGGAGTCGGTCAATGTGTTGAGTCATAGGTCCGTACCCCTGAATGCTTGGTCGACACCACATAACTTGTTTTTCTTCATTTTCCCACCAATGCAGGCGTACAATTTTTTACCCTAAAATTCTTACCCAAACAAGACAATTTTATTTAAAACGCAAGGCTAACTATTTACAATTTTAAAATTGCCAATGAAAAACATATACATTGTCACCCTACTCCCGAGTGTCGCGAGGCAGCGCCGTCTATCTGATTTTGTGTTGTTTCCTTTGAGCCCGCGTTTTGCTAGTGACTGCTATTTGTGTGGCGCGCCCTCTATCGACATAAAATAAGTCGAGTTTTCGGACAATTAATGCGTGGGCGGCTCGCAATTTTTCTTTCCGTACCACTAACGCGTCAATCTGTCCGTTTCATTGGAATGGGGCGACTTAAATAGAGACTTTTATAACTTTTTCTATAAGACCCTATCTAGATGAGATTATTAACCAATAATTTGGGTTAAGTGCGCCACCAACGTTGAAATGTATCTCATTCATTCTTCCACGCTCATGAGCATTGATCTCCATTATATAGACTGGATAGGCCGTCGCGTCTAAATGGCGTACGCGCGCGTGTTTTTTTCAAAGGGTAGAGAACGAATGTGACGCGACCGCGTTTGTGCACGACTTATGGAGGTTTTTAAAAAAGTGAAAGATTTGTTTTCCTAAATTTGTCATATTTGGGGAAAAAACTGGATTTTGCACCCGAATAGTTTAAAATAGATATGTCCAATGGTTATGGTCTGCGCAGCAGTGAAGTGCCCGGAGAAGGATGTCCAATGAGTCGGGAATATGGAATATTATTTCACAAGTAAGTCGTTCTTGATGTTACTGCGTATATGATGTTACGTACATTTATGGTTTAGTGTACAGCTGTATGTACACATTATTTTCCGAAGCTTAAAGTACGGCGACAAATCGACGTTTAAGTTGTTCGAATTGCAGAGAGTCCGTTAACAAACATTTTTTAAATACATTTGAGTTCCACCCTTGTAAAACTAGCCTGTTATTTAGGCCTAACAATAGGCCTGCTTAATAAGTAAATAACCAAAATGCGTAGGCCTCTATTGTTTTATTAATTTTGAGTTATTTCCTCCTAATTTCCTCAGACAAAACGGCTAGAAAACGGTGACTTGTGCGTATAACTGCAAGAAGTCCAAATCGTATTGCCACCGAGCTGAGCTGGCTGCGGTCAGTGTGCTTAAACCATTGGAGTCAGAATGCTGTAGACTTTGGTACGGGAGATCGAGAAAGAAGACGAACCTAAACTGAAGCGATGGACAGAGCTGAGATCACTGTCTCTGGATGACCCCTTGTATTATTAAATTGATGTATAAGAGGAATTTTTTAAAAGCTCATTTAATTCAAAATAATTGTTGGGGTTTCACAGGGGAGTGTACTAGGTCCTATATTGTTCATTATTTTTAATAATGACATTACACAACATTTTAATTTTAGTACTTGTAATATCTTCGCAGATGATGATGTTATTTATGTGACAGGAAAAAATGCCCATGATACAAACCGGGTGTTACAATTTAATAGTTATGACTTTTTACTTGGTATAATAATAATAGATTTCGCATTTATCCAAATAAAACTAAAATCATGCTTTTGCAATCTTGTTATACTAACGATTCTGACAAATTGAATAGTGTTCTTGAAGGCACCCAGCTTGAACAAGTAAACAGTGTTCAGGTATTTGGGAGTTGAAGTTGATGATAACCTCACTTGGAAACCACATGTAAGAAATCTCTGCAAATTAATTGCCTACAATAACAAAGTATATTTATTATCAAGACTTAGACATACTATTAATAGTCAGTTACTTAATTGACACTCTTTATAAAACAACCATTCAACCATGTTTTTACTATACTTGTTCCGTGTGGGGAAATTGTTCCTTGACTAGTAAAAAGGCTCTCCTCAGAATGCAAAAAAGAGCTGCTCCGATTGTCTCTAATAATTTTGACTATGTTAATTATCATGGCAAAAACATTATTCAACAATTACTTGGCAAACTCTAGAAATAAGAAGAGATTTCTTCTTAGCCTGTTTAATGTATAAATGGGTTTATAGGATTGCTCCAATTAGATTATGTAATGGCATTGAAATGTATTTCGATAGACATGGCTTTAATACCAGAAATGCTGACTCTTTAAATGTCGTTTCCCCTAAATAAACCCAATATTGATTTCTTTAAGTTTAAGCAGTCGTATAAGTATGCTGGTGCAAAAGTTTGTTTTGAATAACATTCCTTTATCAATTCAATTGTTGTTATCGTTTTATAATTGTGAACGTTTATCATTGTATTATAAGAAACTCTACTTTAAATGGTTTTAATTTTTGCTCTTTGTAATGCTGTTTATAAATAAATTTGTTTTGAATATAAATATAATTGTTCTTGTGCGGTTCAATTTCGTTCTTCCATGATTATAGGCGCTATGAGTGTTCTATGTCATTACATTCACTCTCTGTCTGTCTCCAACTGAACTATTAAATAACATCATAGGGGTGATAAAATGAAAGAGCAATATACTGGAATCCAATTTCAGGGAAGGGCCAAAAATGTAGACTACATTACGTAGGAAAAAAATAAGCCGAGGCCTGCATATTAAGAAAGTGTGAAAAAGCTGGCTGTGTTAGGTCTGCATGACTCCCTATCGTTATTTGTTAGTTAATTTAATGTTTTTTAATGATTTTATTGGTAGAGCGCTTAAATTCCTCATAGCCTCCATACCGAAACAATTCCGATAATCTCGATAACTACTGAGTCAGAGTGAATACACATGCCGCGTTTACCCTAGTACAGCAGTAAGCGCGCCGCCATTGTTTTGGATCACGCGTTCGTGCACAAACACATACACGTTGTCCTATACAGTCTATATAATGGAGATCAATGCTCATGAGCCACACACACTGATCTCTATAACGCCACACATCTCACACAGGACATACGTCACAGGTCAGCACGCCGATGTAATCGGAGCTCAAACTACGACCTCACGCGGCCACTATTATATGCAAACTAACTGAGGATACTCGAACGCCTTGGATCATTAGGTTTTGGGGGCGGTGCTCATTATGCTAATAGATTAAGCTGACCTTTATAGTCGTTTTCTTATTGGTCGATCGTTGCGTAGAAACTGCATAATTTGAGCTAGCGGTGAAAGGTCATAGCTAGCTCGCAAGTGTTTACGAACACCGCCATCGTTGACATATTTTATCGGAGAAAGTTGAGTGATTTTTACGAAGGCTTGTAGGAATTACACATGAAGATTTGAACTGTCTTAATTGCTTGATTGGTGAGGGTCGCAGTTATTTTCGCTCGTTTTGCTGGGTATTTTCTTGACATTGTTATGGTCAAAACTAGTTGTGTTTAGCTGCTTAGTTTTGAGTTTTCAACCGCGGTGACTGGAGAAGGCCGCGACTCTATTGAAACGTGTCGAACTCGGCCCTACATTATGTCGCACACATCTAATCAAGCTGATCTGAAAACCGTGGCTCGGTAAAACGCGGAACTCTGATAATTAAATGCCTTGCCGGCTGAATTTTGCCAAGAAAATAATCTGAGGAGTTATTGGGGATATAAGACACTTGTCCCTGTTTAAATTACGATATTGCGATCACTTTGAAGGTTGGTTCTGCAGCCGTAAACATGCCCCCTCCCCACAGCGTTGGACCATGCTTGGACCACAATGTGGCGATACCGCACAGACCAGCATGCCTGGGTTAATGCCGATTATGCGGCGATAAAAAACTGACCGAACACGCTGAAAACTGACGCTGAGTACCTGGCCGTACGTGCGAGCTCCGAGCAAAATGGGGCTCAGGCTGCCTGAAAAATGACGGATTTCCCATAACCTGTCGGCAAATTCACAAAGACCACGAAGAAAGTATTCTAATGGCCTTTCGCTGCTCGGGTCTAAAATCTTCGAGGGATAATATTTGCGCTGCAAAATTCAAACAACACGACATATCTTCGGACGAAAGACATATCTGCCATTTTGTCTTAAATGTCATGCTGCATCAAATTTGATGACGTCGGGTTTCAACCGCGTTGTGATTGGACACTTCACATCTTAGCCCCGCCTATACTTATCTGTATTCGCATACGAGGTCATGCGCCACAAATGTGGCGCAAAATATAGGAAAAACATAAGATTTCAAAAACCCAATGATCCAAGGCGAAAAAATAGCCTCAGTAGATTTGCATAAATAGTGGCCGTATGAGGTCGCTGTTCGCGCTGTATCTTTGCATGGGGCCAGGGGCGCAAGCTAGCAGCATATATGCGGAGCGCACGCACAGTGTATTTCTGGACGGATAACGACGGACGGATAACGACGAACTCGCCTTGACCAAGGCTAGCGCTGACACTGCACAGTAGCATACAAGACTGCGCGCGCGATCATCGTTTTTACCGGCGCGGTGTACGTATTATGACGCGTTTTTATGACAGTTCCCGGATGTCCGCCCCGATCTATAGATCGCTACCTCGAAGAGTATGAAGCAGAATCAGTGTCAAAAAGATCGGACGTGTTTTTACAACTCGGATGCTTTCCTAATTCGGATGCTTTTTTCAAACTCGGATGCTTTTCTAATTCGGATGCTTTCGTGATTCGGATGCTTTTCGTAAACTCGGATGCTTTCGTAATTTGGATGCTTTCGTAATTCGGATGCTTTTTGTAAACTCCGATGCTTTTTAAATTCGGATGCTTTTGTAATTCGGATGCTTTTGTAATTCGGATGCTTTTTGTAAACTCGGATGCTATTTGCAAACTCCGATGCTTTTTTAATTCGGATGCTTTTTTAATTCGGATGCTTTTGTAAACTCGGATGCTTTTTTAATTCGGATGCTTTTCTAGTTTGAATGCTTTTTGTAAACTCGGATGCTTTTTGCAAACCGAACATATTCGCAAATCGGATGCTTTCCCAATCCGGCACTAGGGTGGCCCTGAAAGGACATCACACATCGCAGATTCTGCGATTTCGCGCATTCTGCGCGAATTTGAACGATGACAAACATGTTATCGTATATATCTAAGCATATATCTGAGATGTGGAAGATTTTATTGTAGATTTCTGCACAGATTTATGTGATAATGAATATTTTCTGGGCAGATTTTTGAAAAGTCGCATATTTTTATTTTAGATTTCAAGTTCAATGCGCAGATTTCTTATAGTACGCAAATTTGTGCGATGTCGATCGCACGGATGGGCACTACATGTACATTTTCATTGCACATTTAATTATGCCCAGCTATATGTCGCACTCACGTACAGCAGATTTATATGCAGATTTATGTGCACATTTCTGCCGCGATGTCAGCACATACGACGTTTTGAAAGTTGAACCACGACGTTTTGAATGTTATGATGTTCTAAAACGGACAGGCAACGTCGTGATCTCGTAGATCATGAAATACAAATTTGAGGTTTGAATAACATGTGATGTACACTTTGTTTTAAAGAGGCAGATATACTCGAAGCCGAAAAACGCATTACAATGCTGCATTGAAAAGGGGATTTATTAAACGGGCTAATTAGGCACTAATTAGTGTTCGGCTGAAGCCTATACCCACATGCCCAGTAACATTATCTTGTAGATTATGAAATAAAAGTATGAGTTTTTGATAACATGCGAGGTATATTTTGTTTTAAATGTTTCATTCTCATTTCCAAATCTATAAAAATAACTCGAAGTAGGATTACTTAGTTCATTAGGCAGCTAATTTAACTGTAATTTTTCATCAAAATTACAGGAAAGGTTAAACAAGTGCGGCTAATATGCTGTATGATCTACAAGGCCGGGTTTGAAAAAGTATTGTTATATTTACGGTTTATTTCGAAAAATTCTTTAAATAAATTGACAATTTTTTTTTTAGAAAATGCATCACCTTTTGCAGCATGTATTAAATATTTGTCGCCTTTTGGTGATTGCGGACTGAATCCGCGCGGAGAGATCCGGCCGAATACGCGGCTACCTTGAGCCAGGTAAAAGCGCGCGAAAGTTGAACCTCGACGTTAATTGGAAGTTGAAGTACGACGTTTTGAAAGTTGAACCACGACGTTTTAAAAGTTGAACCACGACGTTGCCTGTCCGTTTTAGAACATCATAACATTCAAAACGTCGTGGTTCAACTTTCAAAACGTCGTATGTGCTGACATCGCAGAAGAAATGTGCACATAAATCTGCATATAAATCTGCTGTACGTGAGTGCGACATATAGCTGCGCATAATTAAATGTGCAATGAAAATGTACATGTAGTGCCCATCCGTGCGATCGACATCGCACAAATTTGCGTACTAAGAAATCTGCGCAGAACTAATTGAAATCTAAAATAAAAATATGCGACTTTTCAAAAATCTGCCCAGAAAATATTCATTATCACATAAATCTGTGCAGAAATCTACAATAAAATCTTCCACATCTAAGATATATGCTTAGATATATACGATAACATGTTTGTCATCGTTCAAATTCGCGCAGAATGCGCGAAATCGCAGAATATGCGATGTGTGATGTCCTTTCAGGGCCACCCTAGTGCCGGATTGGGAAAGCATCCGATTTGCGAATATGTTCGGTTTGCAAAAAGCATCCGAGTTTACAAAAAGCATTCAAACTAGAAAAGCATCCGAATTAAAAAAGCATCCGAGTTTACAAAAAGCATCCGAATTATAAAAGCATCCGAATTAAAAAAGCATCGGAGTTTGCAAATAGCATCCGAGTTTACAAAAAGCATCCGAATTACAAAAGCGTCCGAATTACAAAAGCATCCGAATTTAAAAAGCATCGGAGTTTACAAAAAGCATCCGAATTACAAAAGCATCCGAATTACGAAAGCATCCGAGTTTACGAAAAGCATCCGAATCACGAAAGCATCCGAATTAGAAAAGCATCCGAGTTTGAAAAAAGCATCCGAATTAGAAAAGCATCCGAGTTGTAAAAACACGTCCGATCTTGTTGACACTGATTCTGCTTCACATAGTAGCGCACCATTGAAACACGTACAGATTTGCTCTGTGCATCGCGCGCTAGCGCTCCCCGAATTCAGTGATTTATACAACGTCCGCAAATCCAGGTACGCAGGCACGATCTACACATAATTGTTTTGGGGAGATGTCATTTTCTGCCATTTTCGTTCGAAAACAACACGATAAAACGCAAGGGGTTCACAGGCAGATTTTTAAAAAAAATTCAGTAAATCACTGCTACATCCTTTTTTAACGTATCCATGAAAAAAAATGAGTGGGTTCGAAGCACGATTTTTCACAATTCATCGATTATTATTGCCCTTTTTAGGGAGGGATTTGTTAACGTCGTTTGAGTATTTGTGCACAATCTCCACGCGCATCAACGGTACGTCAACGCTTAATTTTTTCGACTGCTTTTTCCATTTTCAATACAATTTTTGTCATTGGATGATAAAAATTAAGGTAAATAAAAACCTTTTACAACTACAAAAGACAAGATGTTAAGATATTGGATGCCAAAAACTCTTTATTTTTCGCGTGAGAAAATTGTTCCCCCCTATTTTGAGAATTGACGGTACCACAGCGTTTCGCAATCACAGCCTCGAAGGCCCCCCCCCATAGATCAGCTAGCTTTACGTTAATTGTACAATGTACAATGTGCATGTGCAGGGGGGGGGGGGGGGGGGGGGGGGGGGGGGGGGAGGGGGGGGCCCAACAAAGTGCGCCACCAACGTTGAAATGTATCTCATTCATTCTTCCACGCTCGTGAGCCACACATCTCACACAGTAAATACGTATATAGATCGCTACCGCGAAGCGCACCATTGAAACACGTACAAATTTGCTCCGCGCTCGCTCCCCGAATTCAGTGATTCATATAACGTCCGCAAAGCCGGATACACATGCACGATCTACACGGAATTTGTTGGGGGGCGATGTCATTTTCTGCCATTTTCGTTCGAAAACAACACGTATCCACATCAGCGTTTCGCAATCACAGTCTCGAAGGGCCCCCCTCCGCCCCCCCCCCCCCCCCCTGTGCATGTGGATGTGCATACACATACACAATCGTTCGCGCGCGCTGTGTACACTGTACTTCGTATAGGCCGCAGGATGGTCTCACAAATTCGTTGATTTTGTGACCCCCCTCAAGAAGCTATTACATCTTTCATGACCCTAAAACTCGCCAAGCCTAAAACATTCGCATTATCAAGTAATAGTTAATTTGAGTTGGAAAAAATACTCCCGAACCATGTAAAGATAAATCGATGACTTTTACTGCTAACCAATCACAACGAGTTTCTCATGCAACGTTGACCAATGTCACGACTTGTTTCAGCGGAGTCGGTGCGATCACGTTGTGCAAGATGGCGTCTTCATCGGACGCAAATTTAGCTGAATAAAGGGGAAGGCGACGAAAGTCCTTTGTATTGCTGTATGCACACAACTTATTCCAAATCTAAAGTAATACAATTCAGTGTGAAGAGCTAGGCTAAATTCAGAGAGTGTTGTACGCTATGGCAAAGCTTTAAATTGCCCCAAACTGCCACTACGTTGTCGTTCATTGATATAGACCACGCACGAGGGTATTCGTGAAGACGCCCGCCACCCCATTGCTCTTTCAAGTGCTTTCCAGGACCGTGGACGTACCCAAAGAAGCGGTCCTACTATTCACCGACAACACACCGACAACACGCACAGCACCGACAACACACCGACAACACATCCAAAACGTAATCTATATTGACCAAAAAGGTATAGCACTGTAATATACACGATACAAAAGAGTGTTATTGTTCTTTGAGGTTACATTTCTTTTGTAAAAATGATGTTTTTTTCACGCGAAAAAAATATCTCTAACTAGCACGGTCGTTGGCCGCCATCTTGCCTTCGCGCGGAGTTGGCCTATACCATTTTATGTACGGGTGTGCAGAAAATGAAATTATCATGTCACACACAACAGAGGGCGCCCTGTACGGTTTTATGCTGAATTAAAGTTAGTTGGATTGAAAGGTGAGTTTTGATATGACATGGCCTAGGATAATAATGTTGTCTCCCCATATTAAAAATCATATTACATCTAGTAGGCCAATTAAGTCATATCAAATCTCACCTTCCATTCCATCCAACGTACTTTAATTCAGCATAAAACCGTACAGGGCGCCCTCTGTTGTGTATGACATGATAATTTCATTTTCTGCACACCCGTACATAAAATGGTATAGGCCAACTCCGCGCGAAGGCAAGATGGCGGCCAACGACCGTGCTAGTTAGAGATATTTTTTTCGCGTGAAAAAAACATCATTTTTACAAAAGAAATGTTACCTCAAGCACAATAACACTCTTTTGTATCGTGTATATTACAGTGTTATACCTTTTTGGTCAATATACAATACGTTTTGGATGTGTTGTCGGTGTGTTGTCGGTGCTGTGCGTGTTGTCGGTGTGTTGTCGGTGAATAGTAGGACCCCAAAGAAGGTAAGATTTTGTATATTGTGGCTAGGACAGCCATGGAGGAATGGGACAACATGGCAAATATTCGGTTAATTTATTGTTAATGTTATGTTACAGGCCTTATCATTGTTGTAAGGTTTCGATTTCAAGTCAGTGGCCATTTTTTTTAATTTGTATTTATTCTATGCAAAGCGGGGACTGATGCTGGGTTCAGTCCCTCTAGAGCTAGAGCACCTCTAACAATTTTGTAGTTTGGGTATTTGGTTCATTTTATGACAGAGTATATACCAATCTTTCCGTTAGTATATAATTTGACTCCATGGGGTTTACTTTAGTGTATCAAAAACAAAGTTCAATTCGGTTTTCCCAACACGATTCTGCTCTATTTTTGAGAAAACGACAGCCATGTTTAATGTATGCAAATGAGATTAACATGACCCCGAAACGTCATCGTGTTATTCAGCTAGTATGCGATCACAAGGCCATGCCAGGGGGGGGGCGGAGGGGGGGCCCAAGAAAGTGCGCCACCAACGTTGAAATGTATCTCATTCGTTCTTCCACGCTCATGAGCCACACATCTCACACAGTAAATACGTATAGATCGCTACCGCGAAGCGCACCATTGAAACACGTACAGATTTTCTCCGTGTATCGCTCTCCGCATTTAGTGATTCATGCAACGTCCGCAAAGCCAGGTACGCAGGCACGATCTACACGGATTTTGTTTGGGGCGATGTCATTTTCTGCCATTTTCGTTCGAAAACAACACGATAAAACGCAAGGGGGTCACAGGCAGATTTTTTTAAAAATTCAGTATATCACTGCAACATCCTTATTTAACGTATCCATGGAAAAAAATGAGTGGGGTCAAAGCACGATTTTTCACAATTTATCGATTATTATTGCCCTTTTTAGGGGAGGTATTTGTTAACGTCGTTTGAGTATTTGTGCACAATCTCCACGCGCATCAACGGTACGTCAACGCTTAATTTTTTCGACTGCTTTTTTCATTTTCAATACAATTTTTGTCATTGGATGATAAACATTAAGGTAAATAACAACCTTGTACAACTACAACAGACAAGATGTTAAGATTGGATGCCAAAAACTCTTTATTTTTCGAGTGAGAAAATTGTTCCCCCCTATTTTGAGAATGGACGGTACATCAGCGTTTCGCAATCACAGCCTCGAAGGGCCCCCCCTCCGCCCCCCCCTGGGCCATGCATGCCACCGCCACACCGTGCGCGTACCGCGTGCGATTGTGTTGCTTGCGGCCTTCTTTTCTCAATGTTTTTCTCGAAATTAGTTCGTATTTTGTTCGATTTTTTCGAAATGCTGAAGTCCTGTGTGGTAGGTAAATGTTTGAGGAATTGTCTTAAACCCTGAAGAAAATTTTCGGAGGTTTCCAAAGAAGAATGTTTAGACACGAAAAGAGTGGGTCCGATTTGTAAGCCATGCACGTACATGTACACAAGGTCGGATTTTTAGGTTGTCCAAGTACTCGCTTCTCTGCAGTGGTTCATGTTTTTCCAACACTTTTGCAATGACTTGTATTCACCGAGATAACTATTAAAGTGGCATCATATGATACAATGTATATTCATCTAAATTATGTATTACCAGTTTGTGTGTAAAAACCGATCCCGGTTGCCTTTCTGTTCAGCGAGATTTTCCCCACCACGCGCCCCGTCGTCAACGGGGGCCTCGGGTTCGAAGCGGTTGCGCACCGCGAACGATCGGTGCCAGGCTTACTACTAGTTTAGTGATACATCGTCGCGATCGGACTATGGACCTGGAGGGGAAAAAACCTCCAGGTCTCCTTGCCGAGTCCAGTGCATTGCCTTGGGAATCTTCGTCATTGAATTCTTCCGAATACTCGCTCAAATCTTCCAAGGAATTGTATGATTCTGCCATAAGTATATTCCGACGCTAACGTCAATAATGTGTTGTAACCAGGCGGACGATCGTGCGTGGGGCCGGCCGGTAGCAGCAACACGCATGCGATTCGTTTTGTGGTTTGCACGTGGTGGGTACACGATGCGCTGGTGACACGGGCAAATACGCACGTTGACCCCGCTTAGATTTGTACTTGTAAGTTTTAGAGTATAACAAAGCTCGTGTTCGACTTTCATTCAAAGTGAAAGGAAGGCTTTTGTACCTACAAATCCTCGATGAGAATTATAAATTCGTGAGTACCAAGACAAAGTTGTTTTCTTACTGTTCCCTGGCTTGTATTCTTGAGTGAATTGGCCTCCCCGTGCACGTCAAAGAATGGAAAGTTGTGTGCAGCTAGGGCCGGGCAACGTACAACATGCGTGTGTTGTGCGTGCATGTGCATTTGGGTTTCTCCTCAATTTATTTGTTTTCCCCTCAATGACGCGGGTAAACAAAAGCGTGACCTTTACGTTTTTAAGAATTCGCGTCTTGGCATGAACCGAAAAAACGTTCTTTTAGACTATTTTTAGGCGGGCTATAAATCCCATTGATATTGCGTTCGGTTGGGATACTTCCATATTTATTTCAAAATGTAAAATCAGGGAAAACTTGTTTTACTTAGAGGTGCTCTTTAACCCCTGTGTACAACAAAGTGTCCCTTGGCCTTACTAAATAGTGTATTTTTTCTATGGGGAAAGAACTCCGTATTTGGCCAACGCATTTTATTTCATAAATTAAAACTCCCCAAATGTCACAACTTTTTCAAGCCTTTTTAGAAAGTTATTTATTGTTCATAAAATGTGGTGGTGGCCGAGTATGAAACTAATTCCAGTTCTTGGTGGTTTACTGTTACGTTGAGCATTGGGCTAAGTTTGTACTAACAGTTTTAAATTATTATTCTGTAGGAGACACAGCGACAATCTGAGGGATCATCTCCACCACTTCTGCAAGTCAAACGGGCTGAAGACAGACAAAAAATGGCAGACCAGAGAGAAATTGAACAAGGTAGTAAAATTCCTTATATAAATAAAACAGCACAAAATAGCATTTGGCATCTGCTTTGTAATGTAATTTGTATGTAAATATAAATAGATTCAAATATAAATATAGGACTTGAGGAAGGATACACCATTTGCAGATATCAAAAATATTTACTACTGAATTATTAGGAAAATATCTTACTTATTGGAAAGTAAATAATGATACTAGGCATCCAGCAAAATTATTGCGCTAGATATCCCATAATTGTTCAAACATTTGCATTTTATTACCAAAAATTCAATATAGTCCTCGGGTGATCGCGAAAGAAAAGACAACAACTGCCCCCCATTTTTGTTACCAATTTTTGATACATTGTAATTCAAACAATTGCCAATGATGTATCCTAACTTTAAATTAACTGAGGATTCATAAAAAAAATTGGGGGGAAATATTAAAATAGTATAAAATAATAGAAAAACATGCATACTACTTTGTAAGTTAAAGGCCAAAAAAATGTATTCTTAACCACTTTCATTAGAGGTTTTAGATGAAGTACATGTAATTGTTTTTTTGGGGGAGTGGATAAATGGATAACAAGTTAAAATTAAAGCTTGTTGTAGTTTATTTATGTAATATGTTGTTATTTTTCAGCTGCTGAAGAAGAAAACGGCAGACAAACAAGATTGGGAGCCTTTGTTCAAGCTGGTCTGCGTTCCTTAACTTCTGGTGACCAACACGTGCAACCACTTCCAGGCAGAAAACATGTCTTGCCTGTTCAGTGCATCATTTGTAAAGATATATACTAACAAAGAAAAACGCACGCACAAGCGTAAGGTGCAACGGCTAGTTAATTGCGAAACAATGCAGGATGGTAAATTGCTTAAAGCAGCAAATATTAGGCAGGATGAGCTACTGTTACTTGATATTCAGGGTAGGGATCTACATGTAGTAGCAATAGAGGTAAAATACCACCGTACATGTTACCAAAGTACACCAAAGTAGCTAGGGAGTACAAGTCAAAAGCAAATGATGACACTGTGCAGCAAGATTATCAACTGTCATTTCAAGAATGGAGAAGCTCATCCAATCAAAATTTGTTTAATTTACCTGCCTTATCTTATTTCATAGCATGTTTTATGGGAGTATGTAAATTAAAAAACTTGAGAAGATTTACATAAGTAAAATGGCACTAATTTTCAGTGTCGTAACAGTGAAAGTCTTGCCCTCAAAAATAATTACTTATCGCGACACATAATTTTGTATTTTAATTATCACTCCTTCAATTTCACCTCAGATTAAGATAATCCTTTTGTTTTTACAGGTATATAAATGCAAATAAATGCAGTTATAATTTTGTTTACGGAAGCATCATAACAAAATTTTAAAATGAATTTCAGATGTTGAAACAAAGCACTTGCTCACATTGATGGAAGCTGATGTGCTGGTTTACCTGTAACTCATTTAAGCATAATTATCTACACAAATCTGTTGTAACTTTAAAATATCATTGAATTACAATTACTGCACATATATAACTTACAAAGCAATATTCAATATTGCTGTATCTTTCAGGGTAACAATTGGTTAAAGATTGTCAATCACGTGGCGTTTAAAAGTATACCATTCTAAAAAGGTTTTTGATGAAGTTCTGATATTGTTAAAAAAATTGCCAAAATAATGATACAAAATTTGTATTTTATCAAAACAAGTGTCTCGTTTATTTTATTGTGAAAATTTGCAATAATGTATAATAAATTTTTGTCATTGTTCTTATAACTGTTTCTTCTTCTTTTCTTCTGTTCTTGTGTTTTTGGTTTGTTTAAATTTGTTTTTTGGGGGGAGTCCCAAAATCAAAAAGAAACACGGGCAAGATACAAACATTCGGTTGATAAAATGAAAAGAAACTATGAAAACAAAAACTGAACTGTTGACAACATGAAAAAAACTATAACGATCTTGGTTTAGGAATATTTCTTTAAATAAGGAATATACAGGAAATCGGGAAAACAAAAACAGCAGTCATTTCTGTCCAGACGAGCTCAAATCGCCCCCTGCCATTTGTTTGTGTACATTTCAATTCCTCATAGGTTTTGTACACACCTCTCCCGAAGTGACCAACAGAGGGCGCTATTTTCAAGCTTGATATTTTAATTGGTTAAGCCTAATTAATGTGCAATTTTTTTCTCTGGCGAACCTGATATTCTAATTCAATAGGATCATATTTGTATTTCTGGAAAATATCAGGTAGCTTCTAGAGGGGGGTCACAATTCTTAAAATTGTGAATGCCTATTTCATGTTAATGGTCTAAGTGGAATTGCCAGTGTTACGACAAGAAACCCTTCGCTGCGGTGTAAAAAAAATATACGCGCGCCGCTCCCATTGCATTATGCGAGTCCGGCTGGACCAAATCACTACGCCATCCACGCTATTGTGTGTGTGTTTTTTGCGGATAAAGGTTTGGCACTAATTGCCTAAATAAAACAATAGCCAATCATAGTCAGCAGTTATCATTACAGACATGTTTTAAATAATATAATATTAATAGTACGGTATTTTTTTAACTGTAGTATGATACTTAATTTTTTTGTTTTACACTGTGGGTACTATTTTACATGACACCCGAACCGCGTGCGCTGGGTTTTGTGACCGCATTGGCATATCATCGCCCATATCGCGAATTGGCGTTATTGCAACAATTGGGTAAACATCTCAATTCGAAACCGCCCTTATTAAGTCCACAAGGCATGCCAAGCTGAAGAAACAGTTGGCACAGTATTTCTCACGAACAACAGTAAGTTATACAGCATAATAAACTACAATGACGAATGAGGCCTGTTGTTGATATGTTATTTTATTGAGCTAAGCTTTTTACTTGAAGGTTTGGTTTGGGCATGGAGGAATAAGAAGGAATCCTCCATGGTTTGGGGGAACATGTCAACTCGTCGTCCCAGCGTAATCGACTCGTCGTACTCGAAGTCGAACCACGGTATTCCGCTGCATTTCCACTGCACATGCGCACATGAAGATTTGACGATTTTTCTTTCGGGATAAACATTTCATCGATTGCGTGCAAAAGCATAGCGGGGTACCAGCCAATTTAAAGAGATCGTCGTGTTTTAAAGTTAAGTTAGTAACATATTTTTTCTTTACGTTTTGGTATTTTTAGGTGTTTTGTGTGGCCAAACTTTTGTTCGAACAAAGTTCCCATCGTCTTTTCGATTTCACAAGAAAATGCACAAAATGCGGATTCGGTTACCACGTCCCCCATAGCCTTGTGTGCATTTGTCTGCCGTGTTTATCCCTTGAGAAAAAATGTTGAATCTTGTTGTGCACATGCGCAGTTGGAATACCGAATTGGCTTATTTACGCAGATTGGTCATTTCGTACTAACTCGTACGCAGATTGGTCAACTCGTACGCAGATTGGTCAACTCGTACTCGAACGCAGATTGGTCAACTCGTACTCGAACGCAGATTGGTCAACTCGTACTCGAACGCAGATTGGTCAACTCGTACTCGAACGCAGATTGGTCAACTCGTACTCGTACGCAGATTGGTCAACTCGTACTCGTACGCAGATTGGTCAACTCGTACTCGTACGCAGATTGGTCAACTCGTACTCGTACGCAGATTGGTCAACTCGTACTCGTACGCAGATTGGTCAACTCGTACTCGTACGCAGATTGGTCAACTCGTACTCGTACGCAGATTGGTCAACTCGTACTCGTACGCAGATTGGTCAACTCGTACTCGTACGCAGATTGGTCAACTCGTACTCGTACGCAGATTGGTCAACTCGTACTCGTACGCAGATTGGTCAACTCGTACGCAGATTGGTCAACTCGTACTCGTACGCAGATTGGTCAACTCGTACTCGTACGCAGATTGGTCAACTCGTACTCGAACGCAGATTGGTCAACTCGTACTCGAACGCAGATTGGTCAACTCGTACTCGAACGCAGATTGGTCAACTCGTACTCGAACGCAGATTGGTCAACTCGTACTCGTACGCAGATTGGTCAACTCGTACTCGTACGCAGATTGGTCAACTCGTACTCGTACGTTACGCAGATTGGTCAACTCGTACTCGAACGCAGATTGGTCAACTCGTACTCGAACGCAGATTGGTCAACTCGTACTCGAACGCAGATTGGTCAACTCGTACTCGAACGCAGATTGGTCAACTCGTACTCGTACGCAGATTGGTCAACTCGTACTCGTACGCAGATTGGTCAACTCGTACTCGTACGCAGATTGGTCAACTCGTACTCGTACGCAGATTGGTCAACTCGTACTCGTACGCAGATTGGTCAACTCGTACTCGTACGCAGATTGGTCAACTCGTACTCGTACGCAGATTGGTCAACTCGTACTCGTACGCAGATTGGTCAACTCGTACTCGTACGCAGATTGGTCAACTCGTACTCGTACGCAGATTGGTCAACTCGTACTCGTACGCAGATTGGTCAACTCGTACTCGTACGCAGATTGGTCAACTCGTACTCGTACGCAGATTGGTCAACTCGTACTCGTACGCAGATTGGTCAACTCGTACTCGTACGCAGATTGGTCAACTCGTACTCGTACGCAGATTGGTCAACTCGTACGCAGATTGGTCAACTCGTACGCAGATTGGTCAACTCGTACGCAGATTGGTCAACTCGTACGCAGATTGGTCAACTCGTACGCAGATTGGTCAACTCGTACGCAGATTGGTCAACTCGTACGCAGATTGGTCAACTCGTACGCAGATTGGTCAACTCGTACTCAGATTGGTCAACTCGTACTCAGATTGGTCAACTCGTACGCAGATTGGTCAACTCGTACGCAGATTGGTCAACTCGTACGCAGATTGGTCAACTCGTACGCAGATTGGTCAACTCGTACGCAGATTGGTCAACTCGTACGCAGATTGGTCAACTTGTACGCCGGCCAACTCGAGTTGGCTCGCGTACGAGTTGGCTCGGCCACAACTCCTTGCGCTGTTTTTCGAACACAATTAATTTTACAATAAAAAATGCCATGTCTTTTGCCACATAATGAAAACTTTTGCCCGATTTTAAGCAAAAGCTCAGTGAATGCCCTGTGCATCCATTGTGTGGTCAGCTGTGTACAGAGGCCAAGGAGAGTTGACCTTAAAACCACACAATACATGCAGAGACTTAGCTTTGGAACTTTCCATTATTAAATAGGGGTAATAGGTCGCCAGGTGACCACAGCTGTAAGACAATTCGTGATTGGTGAGACTATTTTCTTTTAATAGTGCTTTGCTTATATATGTATCCAATCGGGTTGTGTCTTATATTACTAAAAAGCTAACGTCGTCAGCTATTTACAACCGTTCTATTCAAAGTTCAACGACCTTTGGTTCTCGAGCTACGCCTATGTGAAGCTGGCTCGGGTGTACATGTACGTTAGTCATACAAAATTGCGATTTTACACGGCCGAACATGAAGAAAATTTGTTTTTTCCCCGGGAAACGTAAACTAGTGCTTCGTTATCTTAGCCTTGATTATAACAATGTATATATCATATTGAAGCTTAGAGTGTGAAGTTTCATAATCGATTCTATCCGAAATGATGAAATATGGCGTTTAAAATGTACGCGAGGTTTTGTGAAACTTGAGGCCGTTTTTTAGGGTCATTACTGTACAAAGAGATGCGTGCAAAGTTTCGGTCGAGCAGATGACGTGTAGTTTTCATTATGCGAACATTCCTTACATTTTTACTCTAATACACATTGCTCTAGTCTTAAACACCAACATCAAAAGCCGCAAAAATAGCACCTTCCGTTTATATAAAGAAATTCAATGAAAAACTGGGGAGTCCAATACAAATGTGTTGCCTTTTTTTGTTCTCGGGCGATCCTTGGAAGATATTTGCACGGTACCCCGTTTAAGTTGAAATGCTGGTAGTACGGCTGGAGCTAAAGACGTACTGTTAATAATCAAGCCAGGACTAGACTTTGACGTTGGCACGCCCTCCATTAAAGGTAGTATACACCATTGGTAATTTGTTGAATTATCAGGAATGGGTGGATTTGGGGGGTTGTATTTTATAGTAAATATCGTTTAACTGACCTGTCCGAATTTTTACATTCATGGATGCCGAGAAAAGCATGAAAAACAGCGTTTGTTTTCCACCGGCGTCGAGCAGTTATTCTTATGTTATCTTTGTTTTTTCGCGCTCGCCGGACGGCGAGAATGAATTTTGGTTTATACAATTCAATTTTTTGGAACAATTACAGGATATCTAGGGCCCTTATTTTGCTGGATGCCTACAATCATTATTTACTTTTAAATAAGTAAGATATTTCTTAATAATTCGGTAGTAAAATTTTTTGATATCTGCAAATGGTGTATACTACCTTTAAGTGCATGCGCACAAGATCTAAATCATGGTGTTTCTTCACAGGTGGATAAAAGTGAAAATACCGTGCCAATAGTGTAGGTGCTATAAATCACTTTTTACTTTCTTCCCACCTTAGAACACAATATGGCAGATCAAGACTCGAATAAGTTGTATGTTGGCAACATGTCCTACAGTACAACTGAAGACGATCTCCACCAAACCTTCAGCAAAAATGGCACAGTGACAGAGTGTAAGGATATCAGTTTATTTTGTTTACAGTGTACAACATAACGTAAGATGTATTTAACCTTAAACCCTCATCAGTCCTTAACGATTCTTGGCAGTTTTGGAGGATTTTGGAGAATTGAGGCTTAATGCAGTAAGTACCGGTTGATTTTGGAGGATGTTGTGATTAGTTGAGCCCTGCATTATATTCAATATCATCCGCACTGCTTCTCATGTCGCTGGCAGTGCCTCGACCCATTACACTATAGCTGGAAGATTATGGAGAATTGAGGCAATGATCACCCCTCCACTGATTATTTTTGAGGATTGAGGCAGAATCAGATTTTTATAGTATTATTTTGTTGCGTTATCAATCATGTCGCAATTAGTCAATCATGCTGCCAGAGGTTGATAACCATTTCTTTCTTACATCCCAACGCTACTGTTTTTATTTGCACTCTGTTTCACCAATTCCTGGCTAACCACTGGTTTGTTCTTTATTCTTTATTCTACTACATGCGTGCAGGTATCGTTATCATAGACAGAGAAATGGGTCGCAGTCGTGGCTTTGGTTTTGTGACGTTTGAATCAGCAGCAGATGCAAAGAAAGCTATGGAACAACTGAACGGTTCAGTAAGTGTTTCAACAAATCGCTGAGTGATAACAATGAGGGAAGGATTTGGCCCAAAATGTTTCTCATAATTTGAAACCAAGGACACGTCGAATGCGCCAACAAACTAGGACGTTTGGTACCACTTTGGATATCCCTGTGGATGGGACAAATAGTTTGAGAATACTACTGTCTACTTGATGAATGTTCACTGCGAAATACAACTTATTTTATTATGAATGTGCACGAACCCAGCAATTTTAGAACCGTTTCTGTCTAGGAATGCAATCAAATTAATTCCTAACATAAAAAAATTAAAATTAAAAAACCTTAATTTTAACAAGGAGTAATGTTAAGGGCAAGATCAAAATCACGAATCGGGCGTTTTTTGAAGGCAGGTTAACCAGTTCGCACCGGGATTATTTTAACATCGCCGAGCCGACGGGCAGGATTATTTTTAACGAAACTTGATTCGAAGCGGGTTGAGGCTGATAGTGCCGGGAAGCACACCCACGCATTTCTGGCCTTGCGCGCTGCTGACATACATTTCCGAACTTGAACTTGGCGTGTTTATGCGTCATCCGTTTTGAATTTGGGGAAATTTTTGCGTTTATATACGTCATTCGGCGCGAACTGGTTAAATCGTTGCGCGGAGGCATGAAAAATGTGCGCATCCAATTTTATTTTTTTGTATTGTTGGCTACGACATGTGAGACGCGGCAAGGAAATAAACCCGCTATGAAAACCTGGGCCGCATGCTTTTACGAATAATACGTGCAGTTCATGGCTTAGCTGTCTGTGCGTAATGTTATATATAAACATAATGCTATACATATACATAATGCTATACATGTAACTTTAGTTGTCGAGGTTCAACAGAAATTCCCACTATCATCTATGGAACTGTTTGTTGATATCTGTGGTCTTGGTATGAAATATTTTGTTTGGTTTTACTTCCAACTTGTAGGATCTTGGTGGTAAAACTATCAAAGTCAATCATGCCAACAGCAGGGGAGGTGGTGGTGGATATCGTGGTGGCAGAGGTGGCGACTACAGATAATAGCCAGCTGCATAGCGGCAATATCAAGAAAGGTAAATAAGCAATCTTGTAGTCGAGTCTGTCACAAGTCCTCGAAGACGCTCACAAGCTATGCAAATTAATGTTTATATAGCGCTTTATACTCTTATACAAGGTGTCAAAGCACTTCACATGTTATTATTACCCCGGTCATTGGGCTGACGAAGCATTCCAAATACCATCTCGGCTTCCTGAGGAGTATACAGCTCGTTGCTGCCATTTTGGCGCAAGGCAGCTGAATCAACCTCTAAACATCTCTGCCCTCACAGTCACTTATTTACTCCTGGGTAGAGAGAAGCAATGTGTGACATTGCCCAAGGGCATTGCCTAGGGGCACATGTATGTACCATGCACAGCAAATTCAGTGCACAAGGCCATGGCACTTCCCATTGATATACAGTGACCAAAGGCACTGCTTTATTGTTCCTTGTCTTGCCTGGAAGACAACCTGTTATTTACGACGGGACTTGTGACCTGATTTGTGGTGGACTTGATAGATACGATTTCAGCTGCAGTTCAGTTGCTGCCACTCCTATGTCGATATAGCTGCTTCACATGAAAATATTTCTAATTTTCCAACATAACCAATCATAATTTTTTTCATTTTTTACTCTCCAGATGCGATGAGCTCAGACGGTACTTGCTTTGTTCTCTCAACTAATTTACTCTTCAAAAGAAGAGTGTTAAAAAAGACCAGTGATTACTCAATAATATTCAAACCTTAACCTTCCCAGCTCCAATAAAACCAACCTCCCCCCATTTGGGTTGATTTTGGCAGATAAGTCATGTGTACTAAGTCCATCAAAACCCACCAGCAGTAGTGTTGGGTTTCATTAAGTAAAACTATGTAGGGAGTTAATGTTAAACTTGTGGTGACTTATAGTAATCATTTCATACCCATGGTCAGTAATGCATATCCACAAAGTGAAGAAGAATTGACAATTTTCACTCCCAGTTCTGTACTCTGTATTAGCAAATAGAAGATTCTGGGAAAACAAGATGCAGGCTTTCAAATATTCCAATTGTTTTCAACTTCTACTTTTTTTTCTTGAAAATTCTACAATATCCTACTTTTTTGTCTCACAACTCTGAAAAATGAAATCTCATGAAATGAATATTTGTCATAACAGTTTTACACACTCGTGTAGTCCACACAATGGAGGCTTGGGCACAGGAGTTAATGCAACTGTACTTAATTACAAGAGCTTAGTTAAGGATGGAACATTAAAAACTACTAAAACCCCACAGAAGTCCTACTTTTATCCTGATTTTGCCCTCCAAAATCCTCCCTTTGTCGTGCTTTTTTGAATATTTTTATTAACTCTCTTCCTACTTTTTTATCCGGGTCTATTTGAAAATTGTAATAGTAGAAAACATTTATCAGTGTATTGTGCCCATCAGTTATTTTTGTGTGGTTTAAAATCATACTGCTAGTGCTAGAGATTAATGGCTTTTAAAAATTAGAACACATTTGTTTTTGTACATGGTTTTAATTTTGTAGGTTAAGACACTCTTTGTTAAATAATATGCGTTCTGAAAAAAATATTTGTATGCAGTGATGTAAATTCATGATAAACACATTACATTTAACAAAATTGAAGATAATATACATTATATATTTTTATATGGTATATGCACTTCTCATTTTATTTATCAATCTAATCAGATGGAACTGCAATTTTTTCCGTATTTTTCTTTTATTTTTGACCGACCAGCCCAACTTCAAAGGCAAACAATATAACTTTATAAGAACCTTAACAATAAGAAGACATTTTGGCTGGTAACCTGTTTTTAATGAGCAAGACTTTTTGTGCTAAGCAATTTTTTTTGCTTAGCAGCTCTATGAAATTGGCCCCTGATCGATCTATTGATCGCACATCGATATGGTTGCCCTGTGATTTTACCCAAAATGCTTTGGGCAGCAGCGCCCTCTTGTGATATTTCGCTATTCGCGACATATAGCAAAGATCGTAGAGCGCCGTACGCGTAGGGTCTTTGGTATAGTGCCCGGTACCTGGTGGGTACAAGTACATGCACTATCGCGCCGCGTGCGTACTACTCGGCGGGCAGGCAGACGTACGTGTACACACTGCATGTTGTTAAAGTACTGTAGGTAGCGCATGGAGCATGCAAACGTTGAATACAGTAGAAATCGCGCTTGAGATTGGAAACATGTCATGGCTGTCTTCGGAGTCTTGGTGATGAGGTCAAATGCTTGGCTGATTACCTTCGGGGTTTTTACGTTTCTTTCTATGGGATTTACTGAGCCAGACAGCTTTCATGTTTTGAGCAGGAGGTGAGTTTTGTTAAATTAGGCCTAGGCTAGGCGTATCTCGCCAAAACTATATGTTGATGTTGGCAAAATCATAAATTGTGATGCGATCAAGCATGGAGGAATGCTCTTATTCCTCCATGGATCAAGCAAAATCAGTCTGAAGTAGGCCTTGGTGATTTTGGGGATTTTTACATATTATTTTGTAGCGTACTTCAGGCTCAATTTCAGTAAAAAAAACCATGTGAATACGACCTTTGGTTAAAAATTACAACCATATTTGAACACCAGCATGTTAAAAATAAAGAAACTGAGAAAATTATGTTTTTGTATCACTTCCCTTCTGAATTTGGTTAAAAGAGTATTTTTAGGTAAAAGAAATTTTGATTTTGATTTGTCCACCCCTATGAAAATATTTTGGCCCAATCTCGAAACAAGAATTGCCGGGTTCCGACTGATTTTGCTTGATCGCATCACAATAAGGTTGTTTCACGTTCCGCGGCCATCTTGGATCCAGCGCAAAAAGGGGTACCCAACTTACCCGGATGATAGCGTGTTTATATGGGTGTTCCCCTCTTCCTACATGTAGTAGGCCTACAGAGGGTGCTCTACTGAGCATCCGCAACTGGAACGTGAAACAACCTTATTGTCCCACCCGTACCCTCCGTCCAGTGAAGAATGCAGAAGATCATCCTACAAAGATCAAAACCTACAAAAGTTTAGGCCTAGACTATAGCTATAGGGCAGGGCGGCATTACATTACATTACGTCAGTCGGTGAAAACATATTTTTGTTAGCATTTGTTTTTACCGGTGAACTATGTCTGTACCATCCATTTATGAAAGTGGGTATGGGAACAAATAAAGGAGACATCAGAAGTTTCTAGATCTCTGCTAACTAATTTCTGAACAGTTTTGTTTTTCAGAAAGTTGTAAATAAGTTCTTGGCTTTGTGGTAAAGTTGGGACTTCAGCCATTTAACAACACCTGATGTCCAGATAATTTTTTTTTCTGTTTAATAAAAATTGGAGTGATCAGTTAAAAAACCTGTTATATATATAATTAAAAACAGGGTTTTTGGCCCAGTAGTTAATAATATAAAGTCACATTCATCATAATACAAAAATTGGTCTTCTATCACCATCAGATTCAATGGAAAGAATGTTGCAACCTGACGCTGCATTTTTTTTCTTTACCATCTCAATGAAGGCTCAATCAGTACAAAATATATTGAAAAGACATGAATCTGGGACTGAGATAAATTTCCAATTTTGTTAGGAAATACTTTTATACTTTTGTTAGGAAATACTTTTGTTAAGAACATTTTCTTGACTCTCCATATTATAGACTTTGTTGTACACAATCGCTAGTGGCGTCAGGATATGCTACGTACGCTCTTTCTGATTCAACTTTATTTCTATTTGCTGGAGATGTATATACTATAGTTTGTTTATATTTGTTTCAGACTAAGATTGCAACGCGCTGTATGTAATGGCCCTCCATCACAAGTCGACCATTTCTGCAGATGGACAGGTACGAAATACAGAAAACAATTTGAACGTTTTTAAACAGCAACAATACTAGATTCTGGATAAATATATTATTTTGCTTGCTTTGCTATTGTTCTGACAATGTTCTAACCAGGGTTCTAGCCATGGTGGCAGCGCCGGGCGGTATTGCCCGGTACTACAAATTTTCGCCCGGCTCTTGGGTTCAAATTGGTTCAAACTGTTAATTTTTTTTATTTTTAATTTTTTTAATTTTCTTAATTTCTTTTTAAAGTTAAATTATGGGCACAAAAGAAAGAGATGAGATACAAAGTCACGTTAATCATGTTCACGTAGTAATTAATTTTATTAACTTAGCTAGACTTTCAAAGAAACATGCAAAAATGAACTGGACCCCCGGCCTATATAGCTAGAACCCTGGTTCGAACAATGAAGCAAACAGCTGAACAATGATTGTTGAGCTGTGATTGTTGAACTTCGGAGCGTGTCCACATTTTGCAGAACAGAATCTCAGATGTTTGAGCCACTAGAAATTTGCATTAGTTTCCACAAAGAATGCGTGTCGTTGCATTGAGTATTAATTTTGTTGTTGATTTAAGCAAGTACAAAAAAAAAAATGCCTAGGGCATTAACACTAATGTCCTGCTCTAATTTACGAGGAAATGGGAATCATATAACCATAACTGTTTGACTCTTATTCTGGACGTATGCCTCCTTTTTATCTATCTATCTCTATGGCCTAACTCGGTGTAAAAATCAATCCATTTATGGGTCTCTTACCCATCCGAACAGATTCCAACAATTTAACCTGGTGTTGGAGTGGAGTTTGACTGAATGGTGATTGTTAAAGTTAAACCAGTTCTAATGGTACAATGATTAACGAAAATCACTCTTAACCAGTTCGCACCGGGATTATTTTAACATCGCCGAGCCCACGGGCGGGATTATTTTTAACGAAACTCGATCTGAAGCGGGTTCAGGCTGATCGTGCCGGGAAGCACACCCATGCATTTCCGGCCTTGCTCGCTGCTGACATACATTTCCGAACTTGAACTTGGCGTGTTTATGCGCCATCCGTTTTGAATCTGGGAAAATTTGTGCGTTTATATACGTCATCCGGCGCGAACTGGTTAAATACTGGCTTCTTCAAACCGTCTAATTTTGAGTACATCGGTTTGTTTTTTCCAGGTCTTGAATGCCCCTGTGTGAATGGCACCTATTGCAGTACCACGTCGCATACCTGTGAAGTCTGCCAAACCACTACGGCTGATTGCACCTCCCCCTGCCAGTACCCCTGCCACAATGGTGGCCGCTGCGTCTGGCAGACGGGCAGCTGCGAGTGTCCACCGGAGTACGTAGGGGTTGACTGTAGCTCAGATCAGAGGCAAATACCGGTACCTGTCCCTCCGGAAGTAGTGACCACCACCAATTCCCCTGCCCCGGACCTTGATCCGAATCCTGACTTGCCCCTGAGCCCTTGCGGAGGGCGCCAGTGTCTGAATGGCGGACAGTGCGTGAGTGGGCAGTGCCACTGTCGGACTGGGTACACCCTCCCGGATTGTAGTCTGTGCCTACCCCAACGGCATCCACGGAAATGCCTGGACTATTGCAGCTTAGAGTGTAAAAAGGGAGACTGTCTGACTGTGCACAAGAAATGCCACTGCTCTGTGGGTAAGGATCTAGTGTTTGTCGGGATGCACTGACTATAGTCAAAGGTCAAGTACTAAGGTCAAAGGTCATTTGAGGTCAAGTTTTAAAATGGGGGTAATCGTGAAAGTTTGTTTGTAGAATCATGCCATTGCCCAGCCGTTATGGTGTTTGACTCGTGTGTGATGGTGCATGGGTTCAAAGCCTGCCAGGAACACGGTGTTTGTGCCCTTGGCAAGAAACTTTACTACAATTGCCCTTCTCCACCAAGAAGTATGGGTACCTGTGAGGGTCGCGGTCGAATTGATGAGCGCTGATATTGGCTGCCATGTGGCCCAGGGCTTGATGAATAGGACAATAATTGTATAGCGCTGAGTACTAAATGTACAAATAGGGAGACACTTTAGGGTAAATAATTCGGTAATAGAGAGACTTTTCTAAATAGGGAGACATTGGGGCGTCTCCCTATTTGTTTAGCTAATGAAAGGAGACCGAATGTTACTGTTTTTATCAGTTATATTTGTAGAGCAGGGTCCAAATAGACAGAAAACGTTTGTGCATGTCTATATAGGAAAGTCTCCTTATTTACCCATTTAGAGGTAATTATTATTATTATTTTTATTATTATTATAGATTCTGGGTCGGTTTGTAACAAACAGCACACGTAGACCTGTACAATTGTAGGCCTATTAAAATCTATCCTACAAACGGATTCTTACATTTCCAGATTACACTGGTGAGGATTGTAACCTTTGCATTCCTGCTATGGCCTACATGAACTGCACCAACCTGTGCTCTCCAATGTGTGTCAACGGCGCCACTTGCAATGCCGCCACGCACAAGTGCGAGTGCGAGAGGGGCTGGATAGGCGAGTCGTGCAACCGGCCGTGTCCGTGGGGGACGTACGGACCGAACTGCCTGCAGCAGTGCCAATGCCCGGTAGGCAGCTGCGATCCGGTAACAGGGCGCTGCCTGTGCAGTATGGAATCGCATGGCGGCCCAGATTGCACGGCACCCTGCGACTGCATCATTGGTGGTGTGTGCTTCTCACAAGCAGACTGTCCAACAGGTACACTGTCAACTATACCCAGCACGATATGTGGCAGAGGGGTACCCCCCTCTTATCCCTATACCCTATACACACTCCACACTATTGTTACCTAACAAATCCCGCCTTTGAAACCTAAAAAGAATTCCTGAGATTCCGGGAACACAATGGTCAACACAAAAGAGGGGTGGGGGGGGGGGGGGGGGGGGGGGGGGGGGGGGGGGGGGGGGGTTCTCTGCCACATATCGTGCTTCATATGCTGTCAACTAAGGTTATTATAAAACAAATTACCAAACAGTGGTTATAAATGAAATCAATAAAAACAAAAGGGATAATTGCCCATACTCTCAGTAGAAGCTGATTTGCAAAGAACGCAGCCACAGTGTAGTCGAGCCGAAGGCATGTAAAGGCGCCTCTATGGAACCCATGTCCTACCATGCAGGATACATCATTGGTAATTGCTTGAATTATCATGAATTGGTAGATTTGGGGGGTTTCCGAAGAATATTCCGTTTGTTTTCAACCGGCGTCGAGCAGTTTTTCGCGATCGCTGTTCGGTGATCGCGAATCTTTCTTTATACATTTTTCGGAATAATTACAGGATATCTAGCGCAATCATTTTGCTGGGTGCCTAGAATCATTATTTATTTCCAAATGAGTAAGATATTTCTTAATAATTCGGTAGTAAATATTTTTGATATCTGCAAATGGTGTATCCTACTTTTAAGACCATCCCCAGCAGCCTGGTTAATTTTGAAGTTTTGTTTTCGTTGACAGGGACTATTTCTACCACGGCTCAAACCGGCGTCCCCTCCACAGCCGCCGGCCATCTGCAGGAACAGAACGTTGGCCAAGGGAAGCCTATGATGACCTTGGTTCTTGCTACGGCAGCCGGGGCAGCCTTTCTCCTTATCGTCGTGGTAATACTCATTGTCTGCCTGGTGAGGACCAGGCGTGAAAATGCAAGGTAAGTTTTTATATCTTTACTTAAAGGGATCGTATAAGTTTGGTAATTGGAACTCACTGTTTGGTTCAATCTATATACCATAAAACTAACCTGTACAAATTTCATTTCAAAAGGTAGCGATTTTGAGATATTGCCTAAAATCTGGAGCGGTTATAGAGACATCCTAACCCATATAAATTTCTTGTGGAGACCTTGTCAGTCTTTTGTCCTCTATTGTTTGTGGGTCTCCATAGCCAAGGTATGTTGATCATATGGGTACATTATGGGAGAAATGCTAGCTTTCAGGATACCCCTGGGTGATACATGCATTTCAGAGTTTTCTCTCGCGTAACTCAACGGCAAGGTTATCTTCCGTTGTACAAAAAAGCTTTTAAGAAGAGGACACAAGTACAAGAAACTTACATAAGATTTAACGTTTGCATTCCGGAATCCCTCAATACGAGACCAAAAAAGAGCGAAGAATTAGTTTTTTGTCCTCGTGCTTTTGTCTGAGTTATTTTCACACTGCACTTTTCTTCCGAGCGTAATTGTTTACTCTTGCAGTGTTTCAGAGCATGGCATACGCAAGTTTAATTATTACATTAAATCTATGATTGTAAAACTTTGGACAGGTCAGTTAAACTATATTTGTGACCGGCTCTACAAAAAGGTGTTTATGTCGCGAAAAAATGAAATTTGTCATAAAGCCCACAGCGTAAGCTTTCATTTAGTATAATAGAGATCCATAGCTCCTCCCATTTTGGAGACACGATGTGTTTACATATTGATTACTTTTTCGAAGTTCAAATTACACAACTGAGAAAACAGGCTTTGAAATAGCCGGCTCTGTTGTACTACAACAGAACGATGCACACAAAATTGTAGTTTTTTCCACTTTATTCATCAAAATCAATTTTTTTTAAAAAATTAATGAAACCTTAAACCTTAGGTATTAAAGATTTAATTGATGACAACAAAAAAAACCTACATTTTTATGAAATGTTCACCCTCTCAACATTGAGCGGTCCATTACATGATAGTGCATAGCGCGACTTAAGACACCTTTTTGTAGAGCCGGTCACATTTACCCTAAAAACCTCCCAAATCCACCCATTCCTGATAATTCAAGCAATTACCAATGGTATATTCTACCTTAGAGGTGTTTTTCCCCGTGCTATTTTCAAGTTTTACCTAAAACAAAAATTAATTTGTGTTTTCAATTTCCCGGCATCGTCCTAGAAATACACCGAATGACAAATATCCACCAACATTTAGTTATTAATTTATTTTGTTAACAAAACTAATTAGGCTGTTGAAATAAAGTAGTTTTATCCTTAAAACCTAATAATAATAATAATATATTCCTACAACCTGCAGCTTTACACAGACGAAAATATAAATGCTCCAGACCACGACCAAATTGAAAACAAACAATTCCATTTGTCAGGATTATTATTACGAAATGTTTATTATTGTTCACTTGATACCCCTTTTCCTTAAGGGATGTGAATTGCACAATATTTACTCATACTGTTAAATGGTTTGCAGGCACGTTTTGCCTCAGACCATTACCTTTCCACATGTAGATCCTACTACCTGACTCTGTATCATGGAAAAACAGATGTCGGAAGTTTTTTTAGGTTCATTATTCATGGCCTGAATACAATAGAAGCAACTACAATGCTAATGTACAGGCATCTGTGCAAACTGGCATGTTAAATGTAGGATACAACATTTGCTGATATCGAACATTTTTTAGTACCAAATTATTTATGAATATCTTACTTATTTAAAAGTACATGTAAATAATGATTGTAGGCATCCAGCAAAATTATTGCGCTAGATATCCTGTAATTGTTCTAAACAATTATCGGTCACGGAAGTGTTGGTCTCGGCCCTGAAAGTCTTCCTCTCGATCTCAAAAGCCTTGGTCTCGGTCACGGACTGGAAAGCCTTGGTCTCGGTCTCGAAAGCCTTGGTCTCGGTCTCGAAAGCCTTGGTCTTGGTCACTGACTGGAAAGCCTTTGTCTCGGTCTCGAAAGCCTTTGTCTCGGTCTCGAAAGCCTTTGTCTCGGTCTCGAAAGCCTTGGTCTCGGTCTCGAAAGCCTTGGTCTTGGTCACTGACTGGAAAGCCTTTGTCTCGGGCTCGAAAGCCTTGGTCTTGGTCTCTGTCTCGAAAGCCTTGGTCTTGGTCTTTGTCTCGGTCTCGACTAACAAAGCAATGTATACATTAAAATGCCAAAAAGTCAAATATACATGTACATTGTAATTCTTAAAAACTAGCCTACATTATATGTGACCCAGCACGAGTGAATGAGACACTTTGAGGCAAAAATAAAATTTGAGATTTTGATTTCATCATTTAAAGCTTGTTTAGCTTTAAATGATGAAATCAAAATCTCAAATTTAATTTTTGCCGCAAAGTGTCTCATTTACTCGTGCTAGGTCACATATGTACAACTGTATCGTTGTTGAACCAACATATCCTAGTTTAAGGATGCATCAGTCATTCAACTTGTTATCGGATCAGGTGACTACTTCCTCCATCTTTTGATTTGACTGAAAATCACAATAGTCGTGCATAAATAACTGAGCACTTATAATTACCTCATCTAGTAAGTTTGCATACTAAACAATTGTATAAACATGAAGAACAAAAGTTATATTATGAAATTATAAAATTGAATTAAATTTAAAGACAAAGCTTTTTGCTGTGGAAACAAATATAATAATATTAGCCTTTCATTCTTAATTGATTTTCTCTAAAGTTGAAATTTTGCCTACTCATTTAAAAGTCTATAAGGAACTATTGCAAGGTTTATTTTCTTTTGGCGTGCTTTTTTGTTTCCTTTGTCTCTGATTAACCCCTTCCGTTGTTCTGGTTATCTATTGTCTAAACAGGAAGCCGGGCCGAAACAAGGAAGCGGAGAGAGTACCTATGACAGATGCCGTCGCAGGTAACCAACAGGATTTGATCTGTCTTCCTGTGTGACCATTAGGGTTTTTATTCACTGCACGTATTGCCTGGAATTGGGCTGATAATATTGTGCTGGGTAATGGGAAACAGCATGCTGTCAAAGATGCAGTGACCTCCGATATGATTGCCTAACTGACCAACAAAGGATGTGTTCCTATATGTGACCTGTCATCACAAAATGAGCGTCAAGTCGGCAAAATCAAAAATTGAGATATGGGTATTTCTAAATTCTGTGGAAACGGAGCTTTCCAATGGTATATAACACTTGGAGGATTGGTACTCAATATTTTTTTATTTATATTTTTTAGTCTGGAGTCTTAATACAGAGATTATGAGAAAACGGGCATTTCTTGCGAGAAATTGTGTGAAAGGCATAGAAAGGCATAGTCAAAATTGTCTCAAAAACTAATTTTGTTTTTATCTGATCGTACTGAAAAATTGGGAATTGATTGTTAGGGATTTAGTCTTAAAAAAACCATATAATCTCAAAATCGACCACCCCTTCAAATTTTGACTTTGACTGGCCTACTGGGAAATCACTCTGTGCGACTTTACGCTCATTTTGTGATGACAGGTCACATATATGTGGCCCGATCAAGAGAAATGAGTCGCATGTCGCTATTATGTTATCGGCGTACAGGCCAAAATTAACAACGTAAAAGTCAATTTGTTTTTAAATTGAGATTAATGTAGTATTTACTTAATAAATTATTCAATTATATATTCCGAAAGTATCTTAGCAGATTTTTGATGATAATTTTATTTTTTAAAGTGATTTTTAGCACCACTGAAAAACGACATGTGACATATTTCCCTTCATCAGGCCACACGACATTGGACCCACGACATTGAAATGACGACATTGAAATGACAATAACTCCGCTCCGCAACATCGTATCTCAACAATTGAGGTGTCAAAATACGCAGAACAAAATTATGCACTGGGTTATTTGCTTCGATTAATCCATACTATCGGGCCGTTAATTATTGGCTCATGTTTAAGTGCCTCGATACTTTTTGTGAGGAGTTTAGTTAGTTTTAAATGTAGATAGTACTTCTTTGTCGTTTTTCTTCATCGTTTTTCTTCATTTTATGTTTAAAGCAGCGAAAGTACTCAAAATCGAATGATGGGTGCATAAGAACATAGCCTGGTGACATTTTAGCTCTGAATGCTGTATATTCCGAGAAAACAATATTCTAGGATCTCAATTTCAATTCAAAAGTTGCCAAGTCACATTTTGAATTGTGCACGAAATCAGCATCAGAGACATGTTCTTCATTCGGCCCATGGGCAGCTATGCGATGTCATGCACTAAACCGTTATATAATAGCAACAACGCGAGCGTGAACGCGTACAATGTGACGATGCTTGGGACCACCCGCTCACAGATTCACAAACAAACTGCCAACAGAAATTTCCAAGTATAACTTCCTTGGTTGTTCTCTTGTACTCTTTGTGAACATTTTCACAGGAATTATTTAATCATTGTTTATTTTATTTTCACAGCTTAACACATTTTTATTTCGGCAATTATACAAAAAAGGTCCTTAATATACAGAAAGTGAAACTGTAGAGGGACCCACTAAGAAGCAAAGCTTGTAATCGTTTAAAATACTTTATATTCACGTACATGTACGTATAACACAAAACAAACAATAGACAAGGATAGTACACGTACAGTACATTAGTGTCATTAACCCCTAACACCCCAAATATATAGGCATTTATTTGGGGTACAGTACACAGTATTACAAAATGTGACCCACTCTGCAAAAATAAGTCTGATGTGTTAAAATAAAAAAAAATCTATTTTACAGTTGGTCAGAAAAAGCAGGAAATAAGCTTTCATTTGATATGTGGCACAACTCTGTAGTGTAATGCATTGGTCTTTTACAATTTTGGGAAATTTGCTTTTTCTGAGTTATATTCAAAATGTCTCTAAAAAGAAATGAATATTTACAATTGTAGTGCTTCATCAGATGCTATGGTGAGAGAATGACAAAACCTGCACTAAATTTAATTTAGGGATCAAAACAATCTTTTCAATCGATCAGATCTGAAAATATAGGTATCGGAGAAACCAAAATGCCTTTTAAAAAAAAAATTATTTGTTGAAAAAATAAATTTCCTCCGAGGCAATAAACAGCCCTTCCTGTACAAATTTATTTTGCGACATCAGACTAATTTTTGCAGAGCGGGTCACAAATACTACTGATCATGGGCCAGTAGTGGGTAAGAGTATACTGCAGTTTACTCGGGTAGTATTTTGGGTGACGTTAGGGTTAATATCTTTATTAAAACCCTCCTTCTCGAACTACATGTATCACAACCTATCAAAAAACTGTAAAACAATCTATTAACATTCTGGTTTTTGGATATTTGCCATTAATATCTGATTAATTTCCTGATTATTTTGTTACACAAATTTAATTTGCAGGTACATGTAATACTTATGATGATGCAAGCAGTCTACCCGTACCCCCAGCTGCTCCTTATAGGCCCACAAGTGGGTATGAAGACGTTAAGGAGCTTTGCCAAAAGATGCCGGACTTACTCCAAAAGCATGCTGAAGTAAGCGACATCTCACCCTATGCTACCACTGGCAATGTCACAGTCCATGCCGAGAACCGACCATCGGAATATTGCTATGTCAGTATTGACGAAGTGAAAGTACCTAGAGGCGAGGGGAAGGCTATACTGGAGGAATCTTATGACAAGCTTGATTTTTTGCCCAGCGAGAGATCCATCCGCAGGCCGGTTGCCGCTGATGGGCTGTACAGCTCTCTCCAAGAGGATGGGAGTTACGACGATGCAAGTAGCTATCCACTCACTAGCCCTCCGGTTGGCGACCACCAAGACGTCACAAAGAGTGATTCCTCTGGTTATGCCAGGATGAACCCAACCGTTCTCGGCAACCGCAAGGCGGCTTCTCTAAAGAGCCCGCGAAAGGAAGCCCTTCTGTCCGAAGCCCAGCGCAAGAGCGCCTCCTTGAAAGTCCCACGGAAGAAAGCCACGGGCGACCAGCAAGCCTACGAGAATACGTACGTGGGATTTGATCCCGAAAGGTTGTCGAAGGATGCAACAAGTGGCAGTCCAAGAATGAATGGCCCTCCTCCACCGCCGCCAGATCAAGGTTCTCACCAGCAGAAGCCAGAGACAAACGCACCCTCTGGCAAGAAGCCTGAAGGAGAGATCCCGCGGTATGCTAAACCCATGAAACGCAAGAGCCAGCAACAGGTGGAGCAGCAGGAGATTCCACGCTACGCCAAACCCAACAAGCCAAAGAGCCAAGTCCCTCAGTATGCCAAACCCAACAAGCGACCTTCCTCCTCTGGAGTGGCTGGTCAGAGCAACTGTCCGACCGATTTCCAAGTCCGGTTAGAGCATCCTCCAGAGGGAAACCAGGGACAGAGCAAGCTGGCAGCCGGCTACGCCCATTTAATGCACGCGAAAACCCCCAAACCAGAATACATCAATTGGGATCCTCCAAATCCGTGAGAACGTATCTCGCATCTTTCTCTGCACATTTAAAGGCCGGTTCATAGTGAATTCGCAGTGCAAAAATTCCACGTGACGTCACAAATTTAAGGTCCGAAATAGGCTTCCTCAAGTTTCAGAGCTATGGCTACGTCTATTGTTAGCCTGCTCACGCGTACTTGTAATGGGCAAACACCTAGACAAGAGATTTGGACGTGGCTTAAGTTACACATAAGAAACTATCTATGTTTAAAATAAAAAGTTCTTCAAGGTAACTTTTTTTCAGATAAAAGAACATGCAAAAATACAGAAAAAATATTCACTAAGGAGCAAGCTAGTTTATAATGGGAAGATACTTTGCAGATACCTTCCCTCCACTCATCCTCAATAAAAATATATATGCACAGACTTTGTATAAACTTGCACCCTTTTTCTCTCTCAAAAAATAGGGAAAATGCTTTTGAGACTGCCAAACATATTCATAAGGAATATTAAAGTGATACCAGGAAAGTAAACAAAAATACAATATGCAATATTAGTTTTTTTCATTTTTAGCTAAAATCTGATTTGTAGAGCTTTCAGTAAAAGGTGTATTTAGAAATTATGTCTTTCAAAAGTTTTAGTAGATTCTGCATGAAATAGCTGGCCATGAAGAACTTTTTAAAACTTTAATTAACCCTAACCCTGCCAGATCCAGCACAGTGCATCTGTGGTGACTGCTTGACCTTGCTGCACTCTGCACACAAGTCAATGGGACAAAGTATCCAATCTGATGTGTCTGGCAGGGTTTCTAGCCAAAATACCCTGTGAGGTGTTCTGGTAAAATGAGACCGAACTGGGCACAGGGCATACAGGCTGTGGAGAAAACTGCTGAATAATATGATAGTTTTTTTCTTCAGATTTATTGATATTTGTTATGCCTGCTTTTTGAATTTGTGAATTTGTGAATTTTGCAGCTGCTGGACAAAGACTGCTGTGCAGTCATGCGTATAACCCGGTGATTGAGGAATTTATACCGGTGTCAAGGTTTTATAAGAAATAGTATGGAAGTAGTGGAATATAAGTGTTTTTAACCAGTTCGCGCCAGGGTTATTTAAGGGGTTAAGGGAAAATCATTGGCATTTTTCAATATCACATGTACAAAACTCCAATCTTTTTCTTATATTGATAAATGTGACCGGCTCTACAAAAAGGTGTATCAAGTCGCGCTATGCACTATCATGTAATGGACCGCTCAACGTTGAGAGGGTAAACATTTCATCAAAATGTGATTTGTACTTGTTGTCATGAATGAAATCTTTAATACATGTACCTACTACCCCCGTCACACCGGACTGGCGTCCTTACTGCGTCCTAAAATGGAGGACGTCGATGGTCGCCGTGAGAACCCCAATCCTTTTTCTTTAAAATATCAAGATTTCGGTCACCCGTCACACCGGGGTCCTGTGCTCCGCGATCTGTACGTCTACTCGGCGTCCCCACGGCGTTCTCACCACGACCGCGTCCTTGGCGTTTCTATTGAGTTTGCACGGCGTGCCCACGGCGATCATCGGCGACCTCACAGCGTTTTTGGCGTTTCTACCACGACCTTACCGCGTCCTTAGACGTGGTGGGGTCGTGGTAAGAACCCCATAGACGTGGTAAGGACGCAGTAAGGTCGCCGCGGGGTCCACGATCCATTTATTCGCGTCTCCACGTCGACCCTACCATGTCCATACTGCGTCCCTAGGGCGTCCCTCGAGTTCCTACTGCGTTGCTACGGCGACCATGGCGACCCCAGTGCGATCCCACCGCGTCCTGAGCCAGGACGCCAAACCTCGGCGTTTACTTTGAACATGTCCGAAGTAAACGCCGTCGCTCTGCGACCTTCAGCGTCCTTGGGGTCCCCACGGCGTCCTTCTGCGTTCTCACCACGACCCCGCGGCGTCCATGGCGTCCCTACCGCGTCCTGGGTCGCCGTAGGAACGCAGTAAGGACGCCAGTCCGGTGTGACGGGGGTATTAAGTTCAAGGTTTAATTCAAAGAAATGTTGATTTTGATGAATAAAGTGGAAAAAACAACCATTTTGTGTGCATCGTTCTGTTGTAGTACAACAGAGCCGACTATTTCAAAGCCTGTTTTCTCAGTTGTGTAATTTGAAAAAGTAATCAATATGTGAACACGTCATGTCTCCAAAATGGAGTGGCTATGGATCTCTATTATATACTAAATGAAAGCTTACGTTGTGGGCTTTCTAACCATGTATATAAATTTCATTTGTTCGCGACATAAGACACCTTTTTGTAGAGCCGGTCACAAATATGAATTTCAAACAGCCATAACTTGTTATGGAATTTCCGATTGAAGCACAACAAACATTATTGTAAGACGAATTTTATCCTCTTTTTCTAATACCTGAGAACCCTCATTTCGACCTCTGCCCCATCTCATTTTCCCAGAGTCCCCATATATTTAAGATTGCTTTTTTATATTTTCATTTCACTGCTGTATTTCTAAAGAATTATTTACAAGAACTTGCATTTTTTTTTACATGTACAAATGTATATCTTTATAAACAGATTTGGACCAAACAGTGCTGATTAAATTGTAATGACCCTTTCTTGCCTGTTGTATTTTGAGGCATATATTTTTGGTTAAACCGTTAAAGTGCATTTTGTTATAAACGTAATATTTGAAATTATGGTGCTTTCAAATTTCAATACTTGCCCTATATCCCAACAGTACATAAAATAAAACTTGATGTAAAATGGAATGAAGTAGAATAGATTTTAATAATGTTTAGCAAATCAGTGTATTATATCAAATAAAATCAATGATATGATTTCAGTTAAAGGGATCGTATACGTTTGGTACTAACTCCAAAAATTAATGGCAATAAAAACTTACTTGGTAAGAAGTACGGTACAGCAGCTTTGGATAGTATAATGCATTTTGAGAACATTTTCACTTCGAAGTACTGCGGTTATGGAAAAAGATATCACTTTTTATCCCCAAAAATTTGAATCCGAGAAGCGTTACTGCAGTTAAGTTTCTCAGATTGTGTATTCCAATGCAGATTATTCTTCCTGCGTGGACATAACCACTCCAGATTTTTGGCAATATCTCAAAATCGCTACCACCTTTTGAAATGAAATTTTTACAGGTTAGTTTTATGGTATAGATCTATAACTATATAGGATTGAAACAAACAGTGGGTTCCAATTACCAAACGTATACGATCCCTTTAAGGAATAATGTAGGTAAACCTGAAATTTATAAAAATGTATTTACTTCATGTGTGCTACGTGTTCTAAATCTGTCTGTGCTTCTAGGTTAACTGTATTTGTATATTGTAGTATTTTGAAGGTTTTACACGCAAGGAGAAACTGTAAATTGTAGGGTCATAACAAATTGTACACTATAATGACTTCTACATGAGCTGCTAAACAAATAAGTTTCCTGAGCCAAAACAAGCACGAATTCGTGCAAGTCTGCGTCATTGTATAATGGTCTAGTTCAAATGCACAACAATATTGCATTAAAGGTAGGATACACCATTGCTAATTGCTTAAATTATCATGAATGGGTAGATTTTTAGGGTTGTATTTTATAGTAAATATCATTTAACTGACCTGTCCGAAGTTTTACAATCATGGATGCCAAGAAAAGCACGAAAAACAGCGTTTGTTTTTAACCGGCGTCGAGCAGTTATTCTTATTTTTTTAATTTTTTTTCGCGATCGCCGGCTGGCGATCGCAAATTTGTCTTTATAAAATTATATTTTTCGGAATAATTACAGGATATCTAGAATCATTATTTACTTTTAAACAAGTAAGATATTTCTTAATAATTCGGTAGTAAATATTTTTAATATCTGCAAATGGTGTATCCTACCTTTAAATTCTAGCATATTTGGAAGGCACTGGTCCACAACAACCAAAATGACATCGTGCAGTTCTAGTTGTCATTTTTGTTGGTCAAATTTGGCACAAGGACAGTGCTAGGCGCTTAGAGCCGTGGTCTGCGATACAGCTAATAAACAAGTTGTGGATCAAAATTCGATGGGAAATGCACTGCGATTGGTTCTCAAGCTTTTTTTACTCGGTGAATATCATAAGCAATCAAGTATTTCTTCCAAGTAACTTTGTGCAATTAGGTTAGACGTGGAAACGACCAAAGAATACCAGTTCATTTTGATTTGCCAGTGAGATCATTTTAGTCTCTACTTTAATGTATACAAGTAAAGGATATTTGAAGACTTTTCAGACAGAAAAAAATAGGACCAGTGCACTACATAGAATGATTCAGTGTTGAGTCATCAATTTATTGCCAAGTCTTGATTTCTTTACATTCCATATCCTTGCCACACAACTCTCTCGAGATGTATATCAGTTATCAGGCTGCCTTTTTGCTGCATTGGATGTCTTTTACCACTGGGAGTTGAACCCAGCAAGACCTTTGTGTAGATTGTGTTTGCAGTCTCTAGTACATGTAACTGTATTCCATGGAATGTTCACAGTACTTTCGTTATTCTTTCTTGAAAAAAACCCCAAATTAGTAGAGTTTCTAGTATTTCTTAATGTCTCATTTTGCAGTAACCTACCTATGCATATCAGTGTCCAGTGCTTTTATTGAAGCTAGGACAAATCAAAGTGTTTGTGTAACGTTAACATGTCCTATAAAGTCTACTTTGCAAACTAACTATAAATCAGTGTTGGTATTGTTTAACAAATTATTATATGCAAATTTTGTATCTACCGCAATTGGTGCATTATCATACAACCAAATAATATAAACATTTCATCATTTTTTTCTCTTTTCAACTTTTGTACAAAATATTAGGCGTTTAGAATTTACATTAAATCTTTGTGACCAAATTTGTAGTTCACTTTTACATCAATTTTTTTAAATACATGTATTTATTTACAATTTTTGTATCATAAAAAAGGTATGTTCGTTAATCTATGCATAGATAAAAAGTCAACAGTAATTGTGAATTAAAAAATTGAGGTTTGGAAGACAACATTCTGTCAATTGATTATATAACAATTATTACAGTTATAATTGTGAGATTTGTTTTTATGTAACAACAAGCAAGGTCATCTTTGAAACAAAATTATTATATAGGGTGGTTAAATAAAAACACCTCATACTTCCACTATTAATAGACCTACACTTTTGATATATGAATGGGAAATTTTGTTAGAAGGAAAATAATACCAAGAACTTCTGATTTGGGTTAGTAGTTTCGATTCCAGCACCATTTCTGGGAACCAAGGTCAGGGGTTATTTGGTCTTGTGTGGGATAATCCTAATTAGAGCCTCCGACTTTGGTTTCACAAAAGAGGCGCTGGAATCTACACTACTGGATCGAATTGGGAGTCCTTGGTATCATTTTCCATCCATCAAAAGTGTAGGTCTCTGGTTGTGTTTTTATTTGACCAACCTGTATAATATTACTAACGTGGCTTTGTTTATGCTGCTCTCACACGCTAGCGAATGGAAATATTTGACAATCGCTCAAACTTCGCGCCGTGTTGGTAACAAATTCAGAATGTTCTTAAGTCATTCTCCACCTCCTTACGAAGATCGGTCAATTTAGGAAGTGCTTCCTAAATTTCAGCGAATGTTGTGAAGATGGTCATTCACCGTCGATTTTCGTAAGCATTGGTAAAGCGTGCGTGAGCGTTCGTTAGCTATTCGTAAGGCATTGGCAAGCATTCGTAATATATTTGTAAGATATTTAAGGAGAGGTCGAGGACGACCTAGATGAAAATATTTACTATCCAATCGCAATATTTTGGCGAATTCACCGCGAAATTGAAAAATTGATATTCGCCACAATGTGAGAGCAGCATATAAGTGATCAAGCATCACGAATGGTCTTTGATATGTAGCGTAATTAGAATTAATAGGGACCAATGATATTTTGTTATACGGCAAGTGTGGCTTGCGTTTGCCGCACCACATCGCGGAGGTATAGGATGGAGGAGATGGTGCCCATCAACCCCACAGCGGTGTTGGAGCACTTGCCTCCCCAGAGGAAACCTGACGGCATCCAGTGGATAGCGTTGCAGAGATCAGTGGCATGCTTAAGGATCTCGAGGTAGTGGGCGCGCTCCGCTTGTCTCAGACGAAAAATTTGCTGGCCCTCCAGTTGTGTGGATCCTTGCCTGTGTTCATTAGAATACGAAAGTTGTGTCATGAATGACTGCCATAATTATATTACAAGCTACATCTTTGGATGAATGCATTTCATCGGGCAGTTTTTAGAAGAGCAAAATGTTAAATCGCTTTTAAAAGTAGGATACACTATTGGTAATTGCTTGAATTATCATGAATGGGTGGATTTGTGGGATTGTATTTTATAGTAAATATCGTTTAACTGACCTGTCCGAGGTTTTACAATCATGGATGCTGAGAAAAGCAAGAAAAACGGCATTCGTTTTCAACCGGCATTGGGCAGTTCTTGTTAGTTTGCAATAGCCGTTCGGCGAATTTGTTTATATAAAATTTAATTGTTCGCAACAATGACAGGATATCTAGCACAATCATTATTTAATTTCAAATAAGTAAGAGAATTCTTAATAGTTTGATAGTAAAAATTAGCAAATGGTGTATCCTACCTTTAAACTGAAAACGAAAGTAAACTTGTGCCAGATTGTTTAATGTAAAAATAAAATCAATGTTTGAGGTTTTTTGAAGCAGTCAATATTTTACACAGTAGGAAAAACATAATGGCCTATAGTTCCTATCACTGGTTAACCAGTTCGCTACACGCAAAGTTTTCCCCAGATTTAAAACGGATGACGTGTAAACACGTCACGAGCAAGGCCGGAAATGCGTGGTTGTGCTTTCCGGTACCATCAGCCTGAACCCGCCTTGGATCGAGTTTCGTTAAAAATAATCCCGCGCCTCGGCTCGGTAATTGTGTTAAAGGTAGGATACACCATTTGCAGATACCAAAAATATTTACTACCGAATTAATAAGAAATATCTTACTTATTTGAAAGTAAATTATGATTATAGGCATCCAGCAAAATGATCGCACTAAAATAACGTGTAATTATTTCGAAAAATATAATTTTATAAAACTTAATTCGCGATCACCAGAGGGCGATCGCAAAAAAACAATATTAACATAAGAATATTCAACTGCCCGACGGCGGATGAAAACAAACGCATTTTTTCGTGATTTTCTCGCTATCCACAATTGTAAAACTTCGGACAGGTCAGTTAAACGAGATTTACTATAAATACAACCTCCCAAATCCACCCATTCATGATAATTCAAGCAATTACCAATGGTGTATTCTACATGTACCTTTAAAATAATCTCGGTGCGAACTGGGTACATGAGGAGTATCAAGTTACACATATCAAGTCTTGTACCAAGATTATGGCAGTGCCAATACCTAATTCAGAAACTCATCAAGGCTTCCATTCTTTTCGTTTTTTTCCATAAGTAGTTATTCGCGCCCAATTTGTAACACCAGACCTGCTGGTAATATTTCCATATCCCTAACCCTGCCAGACCCAGCACATAGTACAGTGCATCTGTGGTGACTGCTTGACCTTGCTGCACTCCGCACACAAGTCAATGTGACAAAGTATGATAATCAACATTTTTCCCAACTCTGGATGTCACAGCGTAGGCTGGGTTTAATTGGGTGGTCTGTTTTTTACCTGATAAACTCAAGCTTGTAGGGAACGCGACCCAAGAACGTGGTACTCTGACTATGATCAAACAAATCGTCCGAACCAAGCCCTAAATTTCTGAATTGGCTGAAACATGTAAGTGGACCTAGATTACGGCTATCACCTGCTGGATGTACACGTAGTGTGCTCCATTTGGATTCCATGTTCCAGTATCTTCCGTGTTCTTCTCAGTCCTACAATCATCATTAAAGTCCTACAGATGAAAACAAATTGAGAGTAGTAGTCATTTGAGAGTAGTACAACTGAATGTTGTTTTATAAATATTTTGTCAGGTAACGAGTAAGTATATGTCTGGAATGCTGTGGCCAGCTGTACTATGCCATTGTGCAGTGCTTCTGCCAGGGGTGCGCCTCTCACCAATGTGGCTCGGGTTCGATTCCCGGCCCGGACCATATGCGAGTAGAGTTGTGCGTTGGTTCTCTCCTGTGTCACAAGGGTTTTTCTCCGGGTCTTTTGGTTTTCCTCCCTCTGGAAAAATCAAACACTTTCGATCTCAGGCTGTGCTCTGTAGTCATATATGAGTCGATGTGGCCGGCTGCCATAGGCGCCTTTACGTGCCGGCGGCTCGACTATGTTGTAGCCGCGTCCTTCGCAATTCAGCACCTGAGGGCCTCCATGGAAAGCAGTGCTGTGCACTGATTGGAGTTCACCCTCATTAAATATGACATAAATAAAAATAAATGACTCGACTCGACTCGACTCGACTAAATGACTCAACTCAAGTTGAGTCTCATCAGAATGTCTCGAACAAAGGCTAGACTAGAAGACTCGAGTCCCCCAAATAAGAGCAACACTTTGCCAAACATATTTACATTGACTTACGCCAGTGCCAGTTTATCTTCACGTCTCATCATAGGTACATACCCCTTCCTCCAATGAACATACACCGTGTGGTGGACTCCCACCTTGCGTTTCTGTAGCATTGGTTTTTTTTTTGTTAACAAAATGTGCGACTCGATTTGACTCAAGCTAAATACTTGACTTGTGTTACTCTACTCGACCTTTTTGACCTAGTGACTCGACTCGACTTACTTACTTCTTTAAAAGGACACGACTCTAGTCACAAAAATCAGTGACTCGTTACTTCGGCAGCTTCTGGACAAACAAAGGCTTCTTTGCAGTCATGCGTATAATCCGGTGCAGGGAGAAATGGGGCGCCCGGCACCAAAGGGTCAAGGTTCCAGTCTGGGTCCACTCCACCCTTTGGCTCTACTTACGCTCACCTCAAGATGCTGAAACTCAATGACAGAGCCCAGGCCGCTATGCTTAGCACCCACCATGGCGAGGATGATACATTAATGAGCTTCTTGTCTGCTGCCCAGGCTATGTGCTCCAGTGGGAAAAACAGCTGATCAACCACGTTGTTAGCAAAGCCCAACACTCGTAGCCACAAACTCTTGTCCTACACGGATACAAGTGTATTTTTTTTTAAACTATACTTTTTAACTGAAGACATTTTGGTTTGGTTTCTGGACAAAAGGAGAGGTCTAATGGATTAATTTAAGATATTGTTCAAAATATTAAATCAGGGATGTTTGCTTTAATTGGCATGAACTGTTACTCAACAATGGGTGATTTTTTAGGTTTGAAATTGTCATTATTAAAAGGACACCAAACAGCAATTGTGCACCATCTGTTATTCTTGTTGTCACCATGTTCACAATTTCAGCAAAATGTCGAGTGTAAACAAAAGATTTTTGTTTTTTTTATAACCAGTTGGCGCCGGGATTATTGTAACATTAACCGAGCCGAGGCGCTAGATTAATTTTAACGAAACTTGATTCGAGGCCTGTTCAGGCTGATGGTATCGCGAAGCACACTTATGACATTTCTGGCCTTGCTCACTGCATTTCCGGCCTTGCTCAAAATTGTGCGTCATCCAGGGCGAACTGGTCAACGGGGATGCGGGCAACTTTGTTTTGCTTGACGTAGATAGGCCCTACATTTCTTGTATTTTTATCTTTATTGCAGACTCCACTCTTGTATATGCCCTGAAATAATTGCCAAAATCTTGTTTTCAGCGGCGCCCACTGACCATTCCTTTCATTTTGGGCAGGTGGATGTGCGAGTTTAGTAAATATTGTTCATCCACAATTATGGGGCTAGGTGCAAGACCTCCCCATCACGGGACCCCACCCAATTTGTTTTGCCGGCTAGAATAAAATGTACATTTGCCATGCATTGTTTGCCTAGGCCTATTTCGGCATTGTTTTGATTGTAGAGCTAGTACCGTGGCCTATAGTGGCGGTCTGGAGTATTAAATACGTCGTCTGTGGTTAAAGCTGCAGGTTGTGGGTTCGAGTCTGGCCTGCGACTAGACGTGTGTCCTTAGGCAAGGCACTTTGTCACTACGTTGTCTGTGGTAAAAGCTGCAGGTTGTGGGTTTGAGTCTGGCCTGTGACTAGGCGTGTGTCCTTAGGCAAGGCACTTTGTCACTACGTTGTCTGTGGTTAAAGCTGCAGGTTGTGGGTTCGAGTCTGGCCTGTGACTAGGCGTGTGTCCTTTAGGCAAGGCACTTTGTCACTTATTACTTCTCTCCAACTCGGAGGAGTAAATGGGTACCCGTGAGGGCAGAGATGGTTATTGCGATTGATTTAGCTGCCTTTAACCCTAACTCCCTACACAACAAAGGAAGTTGGAGGATTTTGAAGGAATTGTATTGTTCAATAACAATGGTGAGGGAGTTAGGGTTAATATGCCGAAATGGCTGCATCGAGCTGTATACTCCCCAGGGAGCAGAGATAGTATTTGGAATGTGTAATAAGGTGTTTCACGGTAATATGCGCCATCTTGTTCACTGGGCAAATTTACATGCGTTGCTGGGTACGCATAGTCGATCAAAAACTTTTGCGCTTCCAAGTCATCATGCGTTCATTCTAAAACGTGCGCGCGTCTAGCAACACGTGTTCATTTTGTCCCGTGAACAAGATTGCGCATATTACCGTGAAACACCTTATTGGCCCAACGACCAGGGGTAATAATAATGATTGTAAAGCGTTGTAAGAGCACTATATAAAAATCCGTTATTAATTTTATTATTTATATTATTATTGTCAAAACTGTTTTGTCGGTAATTCATGGTAATTGAGATGTTTGTCGTGCCTGTCTTTTTATACCTGTTTACCCAATCCATATGATAACGAGTACCCCAACATCGGCAAATCATCAAACAGCCGTAGAATCGTGCGGCAGGCACTTAATTCCGTAGAAATGGTTAGCAGTTTCTTTGATTTTGCCGATGATTTAACGAGACCTGAAAGTAGCAATGAGCCATATGATATAACTCTCATGACTTTATCCCTCCCATTGTAGGTTTGGAGGAGATTTATGGCCAACTTGATATCATTTGCAGCCATATTTTTCGATAAAAATTTGAAGAACTGAGGCAGAACTTGGTTTACGTTCGTTTGTACACAGAGAATGGCCACACAGGGTTCCAGACTTCTCAATTTGTTTTAACATTAATAATAGGGCCAATACAAAGAAACCAGACTGCTACGGAACCGCTCAACTGCTCATAACTATTGATGTTGATTCGCTGAAATAAAGTAGTTACAACTTAAATATCCAAATAAAAAGTTCAGATCTTTTAATGTGATAGATTTACCTATTCTTTTTGAAAATCTTAATGTTATTCTTAATTGTTTCTGTGGATTGGAAAGCTTTTAGAAGAAAAAGAATGGCATCTGTTTATAGCGGATTAATAACCCCGGAACTACATCAGCTGGTGGTGACCGGTAGATTTAAACGAATACCGATTTAAACAGTGATCAGTGTTGCCAGAATGTGGTGGAAAACGATCCGAGGTTGTTGTCTAGTGACTGACAGTGTCGTGTTTAATACATTAAATATTTTATTAAAAGGTAACCATCGTTGTTGCATGTGATTGTGAGTAATTGATTAACACGGACGGACGAACTCACCAATCGGCGTCTCCAGTACAGTGCAGACAGCATTTTTGTCATCATCATCATATAGAAAATGGCCTGGGGAGATTCGCCGGTATCCGGTCACTTCGATACCTTGTCAACTCGACACCCACCAACTCGACAACTTGTCAACTCGACACCTGCACAAAAACCAAGTCGGCACCTAACAAATTAACTAACCACCAATCCAGCACCCTTTAATTTAGTTTTGCAATGTCAAATATCGGGAAATGTTATCCAATTAAATTTTATATCTACAGTCTCAGTACCTGACAATTTTTTGTTTATTATTCTTGTCTGGTTTTTGTTTTGTAACGTTTGTTTTTGTAAAGAAAATGCAAAAACTGAATGTAAAAAGAAATAAGGCACAATTGCAGAATACCCCGCCACTTCAGAGGATGTTTTTTGATAGTTGCGATAATCGTAACCCACCATCCTCCCGACGGCATCAAGTCGGCATTTTACTTTTGTATTCGTGGCTTGGTTACTTTTGCGTGGCGGGGTATTCTGCAAAAGGCTGACAATGATGTCGACTGCGCGCCGTTAACGTTTAGGTGGACATTTTTTTTAATTTGAATGCATTTAAAATGCATTGTTGAAGTGCAGTCGCATGCTTTTATATTAAAAATGGACAATTCTATTATTTAATTGAATGTTTTTCTGAACTTGCATTGTATTCATGAGTTTGTCTGCCAAAATGCATTACTTATACTAGGCCTACTTCAGTACTTGGGTGGTTTCCTCCTAAAAACATTATCCTTGATCTTGGCATTCGCCAAGAAAACAGATTTGTTAGTGAATAAAAAAAGTGAAACCAGTTTACTAGGGAATACATTGCAGAAATGTGATAATCCTGTCATGTCTTAGTATTGAAACGCGCATCATGGTAATTCACAAATGTATTTAACAGTGGGGCGGGCCGGTCCACCGGGCCCGTCTGCACTGTTAGACCGGCCGCCGGCTGGGGTACCAGGCGGGCTAGCATTGATGTGCAAGGTTTTTGGGAAAGTCGGATGGCAAGTTGGTGGTGAGGTGGCGATGTGTTGAGTTGGCAGTCATGCGCAGGAGGCAAAATCTGGGTGTTGAGCTGTCGAGTTGGTTGGTGTCAAGTTGGCTAGGTGTTGAAGTGACCGACATCCGATTCGCCATGTCGTGAGCTAGACCTGGATTGTTCAAGCTACATCTGATCAGGATTGCATTTGATGATTTAGTTGGAGGCTTGGGGCTGGGGGATACATTTGAAGTGTTAAAAACACACACCCAACAATATTTTGAAGATGGATTTAAAGTTGTTTTTCCCCCTATATGCATTATTGCCAGGACCAAAAGTCTTGATGATACATGTACTTGATACCATTTTGCCTTTGAAGAAGATCTTGTTTAGATCGAAATATTAGGCCCTCTAAACTTATTTGATGTGTATATTGATCAGTTCATTCCAGTCAGTAAGCAGTTTGCAGCAGTTTTGATTTTGTAATAATTTTTTGTTTTGCAACATTTCATCAGAATTTAAAAGGCAATTTCAAGGGTCTATGATATTTGTCAGTATTTATGTTCTTATATTTTGTAATAAATAGGTTAGGCCCTAAATGCTACGAAGACATCAGTGATTGCAAGAATGGATAATGTGCACGTCGCCATTCGTGTGCGTCCCTTAATTCAGAGGTATGTTAATAAAATTGATTAATTGAATGCCAATTGCCCAAATACTATGTGAACATTTTAAACCTTTGAAAAATTTCTGAAGTTTTGTTTTGTCTTCTATTGCTACATGTAAATGCATTCATTTACCACAGGGAAAAGCAAGTTGAGGCAGTGACAAACTGGAGGGCAGACACCCATGCAATCACCCAGGTAGACCACAGGGGGAAAGCCTGTAGGAGAGAGTATGTGTTCGGTAAGTGTCAAATGTCTGCGTAAATCTAAGCTTTGTTAGTTGGGTTTAAAAGGGATCAGAGGCTAGTCTCTGAAAACTCCGAAACCGACGAACAAATTACAGAAACGGATAATTCACGTGGTGTAATAACTGTTTTATAGCTTTATATTGTGTTGGTAGCGGCACATAAAAACCAGAAGCCTGCGCACAAAAATATACATTAAAATTCAATACACTATACCACGAGATGATAAGTTAAAGGTAGGATACACCATTGGTAATTGCTTGATTTATCATGAATGGGTAGATGTGGGGGGTTGTATTTTATAGAAAATATCGTTTAACTGACAATCATGGATTATAGCGAGAAAAGCACGAAAAACAGTGTTTTTTTTCAACTGGCGTCAAGCAGTTATTATGTTATTCGGCAATAGCTAATTTTTCTTTAGAAATTTATATTTTTTAGAATAATTACAGGATATCTAGCGCAATCAATTTGCTGGATGCCTAGAATCATTATTTACATTCAGATGAGTAAGATATTTCTTAATAATTTTCAATATCTGCAAATGGTGTATCCTACCTTTAAGGCATCCGTTGCTTGATAACGATCAATATTCATGATGATACTGGTATAAGTTCAGCCACCAAACGGACACAATTTTCGTGAAGTTTAGGATGATTTGCACGAGCCAGAAATTAAGTTTATTTTAGTTTTTTCTTGTTCGGCTCTGATTTTGGTCAGTTCGGGTCCGGTTTTTTTCTGAATTTGTTGTCGGGTCAGGTCGGGTTGGGTCGCGTCAAATTGGAGAGTTCAGTTCGAATTCGGTTTATATTTTTAATGTTTCATTAGGCTACATAACAAAAATTAATTGTTTCTCATCAGAACCCTTTTGAAAAAATGGTCCGTCAGGGCATTTTATATTTTATATTTTATAGAATAAAAATGTCGCCGAATCTTTGAAACCGGTATCTGACTAAACAACTACAGGCGCGCTGGTTTCGTTCGTGCCTACCGCATATACATACATGTACATGTTGATGAACCGGGCGTTGGTGGTAAGCGCTGATGTGCATTTAGCTCTGATTGGATAATTTTTGTTGCGACCTGCGAACGTATGTTACTACTTCCGTGGCTCAGCTGCGCGGCAGAGCATGTACGCTACCCAGAATGCCGTACGTTTTTCTACACAGAAATCTATGAAGCTCGTCTGGTGTTTTCCAGCGCCCAGTTATAGTATGGGAGCAAGCGGTGGGCGCACTCGCATAGTGTGGGTGAAAGCGCTAGTTGACAAAAACTTCGTTGGGACATTGCATTCTTTATCTAAATTACAAATTGTTTTCGTTGATTTACTTTCCAAAACTGACCAATGCACACATTTCATATAGAATAAAAGCTCAAATAATGTTGGTAGAAACACACAAATATAGTTAAGTCGATTTATTTTCCCATCAGTTATTTTGAGCACCCCTGTTTTTTTAATGAAAGAGGCACACAGACACCGTTCTCACTACTATTATACTCGGCTTCTCCGATCTCCTGTCCGCCGTCGATTTAGATTTTTCCGGCTTGCTTCTGCTAGAACACGTGTGGCCACTAAAAACATTCACTTGGCCCGCGTGAGTTTTAACTGTTATTGCTTTCAACAGCGTGATTTTACAGCATATACAAAATTAAAAAATTAAAAATCTCGGAATTTTCGGGCGTCCGGTACATTTATATTTTGTTTATAAAATATAAAAAAATATCCACCCGGCACGAAAAATTGGCCCGGCCGCTGATGAGAAACAATCAATTTTTTGTATGTAGCCTTATGGCATTGGCAGGAGATTTATGTGCACAGCAGAAGCATTCTTATGACGAGCTCTAATTGTTTTAAATATTAATCCTTCTCCCTCGATCACATCCCAGATCGTGTGTTCGACTCCAGCGAGACAACCAACGATGTGTATGAAGAGATTGCGCAGCCTATTGTGGTTGAAGCTATGGATGGCATTAATGGTAATTTTGCAGGGATTGTAAGATGGGCAACTCCGTAAATTTCGGACGGGAACATGTAGGGCACTTTGAGCTGCTGTTGGGAATGTGAACATCACTAATCTGAATTTCATTTTTGGTAAGAAGTCCATTCGACACAGACTTGTAGTCAAGTCAAGGGGCGTGTTATGGCCGAGCGGTTAAGAGCACGCAGACTCGAGCTCTGGTGTTTCTGATCAGCAGAGTGTGGGTTCGAGTCCCGGTCTTAAACTTAACATGTGTGTCCTTAAGCAAGGCACTTAAACACTATTGCTTCGTCCTTCAGATGGGGCGTAAAGATGTGGGTCCCGTGTGTTGTGTAATGCACGTTAAAGTACCCAGTAACACTTATCGCTAAGATGAGGGATTTACCCCGGTGTTCCTGGCAGTGGCTGCAAAGTGCGCCGCAGCACCTTGTAAAAACCCTTACAAAGGTACTACATAATGGGTCTCATATTCTCATAAAACTTCATTAACATGTCTTTGAAAATCACAGAGCGCCTTGAGTACCAGTCTTGGTAGATACATGCGCTATATAAGAACTTATTATTATTATTATTATTATTATTATTATTATTATTATTATTATTATAAGTCCTTACACGTCTATATCAATCATCCGGTCGCGAGTTAGTTACTATTATAAGTCCTTACACGTCTATTACAATCATCCGGTCGCAAGTTAGTTACTATTATAAGTCCTTGCACGTCTATTATAATTTTCCGGTCGCGAGTTAGTTACTATTATAAGTCCTTACACGTCTATTACAATCATCCGGTCGCGAGTTAGTTACTATTATAAGTCCTTACACGTCTATTACAATCATCCGGTCTTGAGTTAGTTACAAAAACTATTCAAATCAACTGTATAAGATATTCCTTTGTTCTGCCTAAAATTGTTTAAACCTGATCGATTAATCGACCGATCAACTAATGGTTTCTTTATTCATTGCTTCATCTACATTCATCTAGCGATAGCAACTAATTTTGTTAAAAGATTCTTGTCTGTAATGAACATTTCCTCTGAAATAACATTGCTGATTTTGTTGTGATCTTTTTATAAGTTGTTTGCGATAGCAACATCATCCCATGTGGTAAATCTCTTTTGTGAGTTCTGTGGTTCTGAAAAGAACGGTAGGAACGTCAACGTTTCGGACAGTATGCTTTCCCCGTCTGCAGTCTCCCGACGACTGGCAGAGCATACCGTTTAAAAGATTGAGTTCCCTTCCGGGTTTCCTTTCAGAACCCCACAAACTCACAAAATAGATACCCGAAAGTTCTACCGCAGATCTTTATGTTATTGCCTTTTCACCATGCAAACCTTTAAATCTCATTTATTTGTTTGTTTATTCATTCCCTAATTTGTTTGCAGGCACCATCTTTGCCTATGGCCAAACATCTAGTGGCAAGACGCATACCATGATGGGCAACAGCCTAACCCCTGGCATCATCCCATGTGCGATTCAAGATATATTTGACAGCATCGAAAATGTAAGTTCATGGAATTAAAAACAAAGTTCAAAGGTAGGATACACCATTGGTAGTTGCTCGAATTACCACGAATGGGTGGGTTTGGGGGGGGGGGGGGGGGGGGGTTGTATTTTATAGTAAATATTGTTTAAAGGTGGGATACACCATTGGTAATTGCTCGAATTACCATGAATGGGTGGATTTGGGGGGTTGCATTTTATAGAAAATATCCATTAACTGACCTGTCCAAAGTTTTACAATCATGGATGGCGAGAAAATCACGAAAAACAGCATTTGTTTTCGACTGGCGTCAGGCAGTTATTCTTGTGTTATTATTTATTTTTTCGCGATCGCCGTTTGGAATAATTACAGGATGTTTAGCGCGATCATTTTCCTGGATGCCCAGAACTTTTGTTGGATGCCTACAATCATTATTTACTTTCAAATAAGTAAGATATTTCTTAATAATTCGGTAGCAAATATTTTTGATCTCTGCAAATGGTGTATCATACCTTTAACTGACCTGTCCGAAAGTTTACAATCATGGATGCTGAGAAAAGCAAGGAAAATGGTGTTCGTTTTCAACCGGCATCAGACAGTGGTTCTTATGTTGTTCTTGTTTTTTTAGTTTTTTTAATAAAATTCAATTGTTTGGAACAATTACAGGATATTTAGCGCATTCCTTTTGCTGGATGCCTACAATCATCATTTACTTTCAAATAAGTAATATATTTTATAATAGTTCGGTAGTAAACAAAATTGATATCTAAAAATGGTGTGTCTTACCTTTAAAAAGCAGCTAGTGTCCTGTACAGTTTATACTATTGCACTCAAAATATCTTGGACATTAAAAAAACAAAAAGGTAGCTCTGACTCTTTGGGAGGTTCTGTCATCAGGCTGTTTTGGAATTTCTTTTTGCAGGATAGGTTATATGTTGATGTAAATAGGTTATTGAAAAGTGTGTTGTAAAGACAGAAGATAGTATTTTTTTTTTTTAATTTTTTTCTTTTCTTAAATAAAAAAAATAAAAAATAAAACACAAAACATTTCTCTACATTGTGCCGATAAAAAAAAAGTTAGGGTCAGGGCCTAAAAGTAGGGTTGGTCGGGTAACCAGAAGCAGTACTTTTTTATTTGTTTAGTGTTTTAGTTAATTTGTTTGTTCTTTAGACACCAAACCGTGAGTTTCTGCTGCGAGTTAGCTACCTGGAGCTGTACAACGAGTGCCTGTGTGATCTGCTGAGCAGCGAAAAAAAGGCACTTCAGATTAGAGAGGTTGACGTGAGTGCAAAGAAACACTTGTTGTCTGGAATTTTCACCCATCTATACTCTGCCAACCACTTCTCTCACTAATCTCTACCCTTCATTCATATTTCCTCACCCTCCCTCTAAATCTCAATGACCAGCAGTAACCAGAATTATTTCGCCCTCTACTTTGTATCCATCAGCTTTCACGATAACCCTTCAAGATCTTTCAATATCTCGAAGAAGTTTTAAAGACTTCGGGATGCTTAAGGCCTCAATTTCTTTTAAAAAGTGTGTTGTTTTTGTTGTACATTTTATAGGTACATTATTTTCTTTTCGTATATGCTTTACTTTTACTTCAGAAACGTGTGTTCGTCCATGAATTGACAGAGCAAATTGTCACTCAGCCGGAAGACGTGCTTCAGCTCCTCAAGAAAGGAGAGGGTAAAATATCGTTGGCACTTCTTGCTTGTATTTTCCTAGAGTTGTGAATAAAGTCGGTCATTAGTCCAACACAAGTCAGATTAAAAAGTAATGAGAGATAAATATTGACTAATTTATTAGCTAATTTTGAATGTTAATGACTGGACTTGAGTCCAAAGGACTTTTATTGACATGTGCATGACCAAATTGCAACCTCTTCAAGGTTTGAAGTAATGGCCAGTTTGAAAGTAATGACAAATTTGGCATGGGTGGTTTGTGGTAAGGCACCAGCCCAAGCCTTAGATTAAGCAGCCAGGAGCAAGGGGCAATTTATTTTTAAAAGTTGCGCCTTGCTTACGGGGATTTACCAGAGCAAGGGGCAATTTCTGAAGAACCAGGGGCAATTATTTTTAAACAGATAATGAGTCAAAAGGACTACCAATTACGCCTGCATTCCGCAACTAAACAAATGCAAGGGCCTACGCAAACAAATTATAGTCACTCAAAACAGCCGCGGTCTAGTCAAAACCACCCTTTTCTAAGTAGTCTGGCGGTCCAGTGAAAAAAAAAAAACAAGAGCCAGATTGTCAACAGCGATCCCGTATTGCCTGGAGTTTACTCTCAGCTTGTAATAAATGTTTGTAAATAAATTGACTTGCCGCTCCCCATAATTGCACGTCTACAGTGGCACGTCTTTTTCCAAAATAAATAAGGTTCAATGAACTAAATCCTTTGAGTGAGCCGACATGAAATGTAGCAAAAAAGCCGACCGCAGATCTGCCTGGCTGGCCGCAGAGTTGATACAATAGAACCAAATACCTCTCCTGCAGTATCAGGTTTCAAAACCACATTCCAGGTACGGGTCTGTGGGATCGTGAATTAATTCAGCACATTTTCCAAAAAGTAAACCTCGGAAAAACTTACTCAAAGGACAACTGTAACAAAACGGATACAATGTCAGCCGCAAGTTATAGCAGCTGTCAGAATTGTCGGTAAATAGACTTCAAAGGCATTTTTGTATCACAATGACTACAAAGAAAGCACAATCATCCGTTAGGCTGCTATCTAGACATCGGGAAATTGTCGGTAAAGACGTTTTACCCAGATGTTTTCTAACAATTTATCGGCACGCAATGAACATAAAAGACGCTTGCCTTTCTGAAATAATGTGTATCAACATTTGTGGGGAAATAGACTTCCTGTCCTAATAATTTATGGGCGCAATTTTACGGAAAACACTTGCGCCTTGCCGTCTAGTTTTAGTTGATTATGGGCGCAATTGGTGGTTTTATGAGCGCAAATTTGCGCCCTGCGCCCGCTTAATCGAAGGCTTGCACCAGCCTGTCCTATGTAACTTCCGGCTCAAACCATATTTGTGACCCACTCTGCAAAAATGAGTCTGATGTGTTAAAAATGTTTTTATTTTTTATTTTACAGTTGGTCAGAAAAAGCAGGAAATAAGCTTTCATTTGATATATGGCACAACTCTGTAGTGTAATGCATTGATCTTTTACAATTTTGGGAAATTTGCTTTTTCTGAGTATATTTAAAATGTCTTTGAAAAGAAATGATGATTTACAATTGTAGTGCTTCATCAGATGCTATGGTAAGAGAATGACAAAATCTGTATTAAATTAAATTTATTTAATTTAGGGATCAAAACAATCTTTTTAATCGATCAGATCTGAAAATATAGGTGTCGCAGAAACCAAAATGCCTTAAAACAAAAATATATTTTGTTGAAAGAAAAATCACCTTTGAGACAATAGATAGCCCTTTACGTAAAAATGTATTTTCCGACATCAGACTCATTTTTGCAGAGCGGGTCACATATACAAGGAGGGTTGTTCGTTTTGCCACAAGTTTTTTTTTACCCTGGCTCACCAGTTTTCTTTCCTCCTGCAAAAATCCACACTTTTGATCTCTTGCTGTGTTCCGTAGTCAGACATGTGTTATGACAGCAGCTTGACCCCAACTTCCTAGTGTAATTTATTAGAAACTATGTACCCATCCTGGCCAACCCCAACACCATAATAATGGCAAACTGTACACACAAACTGTTGGACTCTGATTCTGGAGGTATGCCTAACCCAGTGTAAAAGACTGCCAGTTTAGAGTTCCAATACCCATCCTAACAGATCCCAACAAAACCTGGTGTTGAAGTTTGACTGGATGGGGATTGTTAGGGTTAAAGGTAGGATACACCATTGGTAATTGCTTGAATTATCATGAATGGGCAGATTTGGGTGGTTGTATCTTATAGTAAATATCGTTTAACTGACCTGTCCGAAGTTTTACAAGCATGGATGCCGAGAAAAGCACGAAAAAACAGCGATTGTTTTCAACCGGCGTCGAGCAGTTTTTCTTATGTTATCTTTGTTTTTTCGCGATCGCCGTCCGGCGAACAAGTTCTTGTAAGACCGTGTCCGAATTACTGGCTTTGGCTGTGACTTTGGCTGTTGCTATGCTGTTGCCAAGGGCGGACAATGACTGCCCATAGCAACAGCATAGCAACTGCCGAAGTTACAGCCAAAGCCAGCAATTCGGACACGGCCTAAGTTGATCACAAGTCCTCGCAAGTTCATCACAAGTCAACTGGTCCCAATTCAAATTTCAAGCTCTTCAAATGAGCTGTGACAAAAGCATTCCTTTGTCATTGTTCATCCAGTTGATTCTGACTGGACTTGTGACTGGACTTGCAGGGACTCGACTACAAGTCTGCCAATTAATGTTGAAACAATGTTCTCCGTCTGCAGCTTACCTGGATTTAATTCCTGTTGATAAATTAAATTACAATATATATTACATTGCAGCTTGGAATTATATGACCAACCATCTACATGTACATTGCCGCTTGGAATTATATGACCAACCATCAACATGTAGTGGTTACCACATAGTCTTTACGGGTTTTATTAACTTTGAATTTTTGTTTCTGTAGCTCGTCGTCATTTTGGTCAAACGGACATGAATGAGCGGAGTAGCCGTTCACACACGATATTTTGCATGGTGAGTTCAGTTTACAACCTGCCAAAGTAAAAATATGGAACTGTTAATTGTTTTTAAGGATACAGTAATAGTTAGTTTTATACCTTGTGCTTTAACCAGTTCACGCCGGATGACGTATAAAACGCAAAGTTTTTCCCAAATTCAAAACGGATGACGCATAAACACGCCAAGTTCAAGTTTGGAAATGTCTGTCGGCAGCGAGCAAGGCCGGAAATGCGTGGGTGTGCTTCCCGGCACTATCGGCCTGAACCCGCTTCTGATCGAGTTTCGCACCTCGGCTCGGTGTTGTTAAAATAATCCCGGCGCGAACTGGTTAAAAAAAAATATTAGGAAAGAATGTTGCAACCTGACACTATTTTTGTCTCCATATATCATCTCAATGAAGGTCAATCAGTGCAAAATGTTGAAAGAACATTTATTGAAAGGAAATATTTCCAATTTTGTTGGAAATGCTATAGACTTTGTCAACACCGGCTGAAGTAGCATCAGGACACTTATGTAACACTATTGTATCACATTGCCTTTGAGTGAGTTTCAGGGCCGCGGCTGCTTACTAATACAAAAAGTAGCCTAAAAGGTTACAAACACCATGCGGACCAGTAAAAATGCACTGGGTTATTTGCTTCGATTAATCCATACCCTTTCGGGCCGTTAATTATTGGCTTATTTTTAAGTGTCTCGATACTTTTTGTGACGAGTATACATGTGCACGGTTGTTGACAGCTAAATACATCAAAGTGCACTAGACTTTTTTTAACTGATGCACTGCGCTGTGTCTGGTAGGGTTATGGTTTAAATTAAAAAGAGAATAAACAGTTGTATGTTTCTTTTGTTCTTACTGAACTTTATAGACAATACGACAATCTTTATTCTAGACTTGTTGTACTGCCTCGCTGTAATGCTTGACGAGGGAATAATTGTGAGATAAAACCAAGGTAACATAAAAAAGGCAAAAACCTAAATGTATACACCTTTTTAAAATTTCTACAGATCATTGAGTCGAGGGAAAGAGCAGACAGGAAAATATCCATGGAGCTAGCTGTGAAAGTATCCCACCTAGTAAGTTATTACCCAAGACATCCATGAAGTTGCAGGGCAATCAAAGCAAATGAAACCCTCATAAGATAAGAACACCGTACAGAGCAAATCACACTGAATGTTGTAACTCTCTTTTTGCCATACCTACAAAATGTACTGCCATATGTTGTTGTTAAAGGTAGGATACACTATCGGCACTTGCTTGAATTATCAGGAATGGCTGGATTTGGGGGTTGTATTTATAGTAAATTCATCGTTTAACAGACCTGTCCAAAGTTTTACAAAAAGCAAGAAAAATGGCGTTCAATTTCAACTGGCGTCGGGCAGTTGATCTGCAAATGGTGTATTCTATATTTTAGTAGCAGGATTCCTAGCTTATATCAGACAACCCATTTTAATATTTTGTTTGACCTAGTAGGCTCGGAACATAATATGTAAGGGGTTCTTGCAAAATGACAGAAATTTTCAGAAGTTGAAATGAGGGTTTTCAAACATTAAGAAAGAGACTAAAATTCTCTTGACAATATTGCTTCAATAAAACATTCTGGTAAAAAGTTATACCTGTTTAAATGAAACATTCATAAATACCTAAGAAAGTTTACTAGTGCTGGGCGAGTAGTGATCTTTTTCCACTCGAGTACTCGCGAAGATATTAGTCGCGAGTAGTTGTCACAATTTTCACAAGGTGTAAATTTAAGATCACACACGTGTTCATGATTTTTGCTACATTTCGGGTTGGCTCACTCAAAGGATTTAGTTTGTTGAACCTTATTTATTTGGGAATAAGACCCATTGCAGGCGTGCAATTGTGGGGAGCGGCAAGTCAATTCATTACGCTTTGTTCCATCATACGACCACAACTTATTCAGTACTTGTCAACAATCATCGCTTGCTAACAATCACTACTCGCGAGTATTTTTAGCTACTCGGTCTGGCACGAGTAATCAAATAGTTAAAAAAAAAAAAACGCGAGTAGTGCTACGAGTAGCAAAAAATAATCACGAGTAAGCGAGTACTCGAGTTACTTGCCCAGCACTACAGTTTACCCATTCCTATTGGTCGAGATCCCGGTATTAAACCGGTGATAAATTCCCGACTGGTTACTTTCTCAGAATCTGGTGGACCTTGCGGGTTCCGAACGCGCCAACGAGACCAAAGCGGAAGGCACCCGACTAAAGGAAGCTTGCCGCATCAATCAGAGCCTTCACCAGCTGGCCATGGTCATCAATAAGCTGAGCCAGGGAGCCGATTTCATTCCCTTCAGGGACTCCAAGCTGACTAGGATACTCCAGATGTCGCTTGGGGGTAACGCCAAGACTGCCATCATCTGTACCATCACCCCGGCGTCCATTGATCAGACACACGGCACTCTCCAGGTAAGACTTGTACCTGCAGGCTTGTCTCAATATGCTCTCTTATGTGACCTGCTCTGAAAAAAAAAGTTTTATTATGTCACCACAAAAATGAAATTAGAGTTTATACATACATGGTTGGAAAGTCCAGGATATTAGCTTAAAAGTAGGATATACCATTTGCTATATCAACAAATGTTAAAGAAATATCTTAATTATTTGAAAGTAAATAATGATTGTAGATATTCTGTTATTGTTCTGAAAAATTGCATTTTATAAAAAATAATTCAAGATCGTCTGACGGCGATCGCAAATAAAACCAAAAAAAATTAAGAACCACTGCCCAACGCCGGTTGATTATTCGAGCAATTTAAGACAAAAAAAAAATTGAATTTTGACGAAAAATATAACCTTAACATTGAGCGTTCCATCACACGTAAATACATAATGCGACTCATATTATCTTTTCCTGCAGTGGGTGGCATATCAATTGTAGTTGGGTTTTAACCCTTTAAATGCTATTGACGCATATTGGCTAACTCGAAAAACCCGGCGCTAACTCGAAAAACCCGGCGCTAACTCGAAAAACCCGGCGCTAATTCGAAAAACCCGGCGCTAACTCGAAAAACCCGGCGCTAACTCGAAAAACCCGGCGCTAACTCGAAAAACCCGGCGCTAATTCGAAAAACCCGGCGCTAACTCGAAAAACCCGGCGCTAACTCGGAAAAACCCGGCGCTAACTCGGAAAAACCCGGCGCTAACTCGAAAAACCCGGCGCTAACTCGAAAAACCCGGCGCTAACTCGAAAAACCCGGCGCTAACTCGAAAAACCCGGCGCTAACTCGAAAAACCCGGCGCTAACTCGAAAAACCCGGCGCTAACTCGAAAAACCCGGCGCTAACTCGAAAAACCCGGCGCTAACTCGAAAAACCCGGCGCTAACTCGAAAAACCCGGCGCTAACTCGAAAAACCCGGCGCTAACTCGAAAAACCCGGCGCTAACTCGAAAAACCCGGCGCTAACTCGATAAACCCGGCGCTAACTCGATAAACCCGGCGCTAACTCGATAAACCCGGCGCTAACTCGATAAACCCGGCGCTAACTCGATAAACCCGGCGCTAACTCGATAAACCCGGCGCTAACTCGATAAACCCGGCGCTAACTCGATAAACCCGGCGCTAACTCGATAAACCCGGCGCTAACTCGATAAACCCGGCGCTAACTCGATAAACCCGGCGCTAACTCGATAAACCCGGCGCTAACTCGATAAACCCGGCGCTAACTCGATAAACCCGGCGCTAACTCGATAAACCCGGCGCTAACTCGATAAACCCGGCGCTAACTCGATAAACCCGGCGCTAACTCGATAAACCCGGCGCTAACTCGATAAACCCGGCGCTAACTCGATAAACCCGGCGCTAACTCGATAAACCCGGCGCTAACTCGAATTAAACATTTATTTCCGAAAAAAGAATAGCAAATTGTGTATAAATATGCCCATGTTAACTTGAAAAATTTACAGTTTATTTCCTGAGGTTGCTGGTTCAAACCCATCATGTGGAGTGCCGGGGCCTCGAATTTGGTCTGGAGCATTGAATTTGTAATCTGTATGTAAAGCTGCAGGTTGTGGGTTTGAGTCAGGCCTGGGACTATGGTCCGTGTGCCCTTGGGCAAGGCACTTTGTCACTCATTGCTTCTCTCCAACAAGGAATAAATGAATACCCGTGAGGGCAGAGATAATTATTGTGGTTGATTTAGCTGCCTTGCACCGAAATAGCAGCAGCAAGCTGTATACACTTCCCCATGAGCTGAGATGGTACTTGGAATGTTTCATGGGCCCAATGACCGAGTTAATAAAGTGAAGCGCTTTGAGACCTTTGGTGACGGAGTTAAGTTAATTTTTAGTCACTCCATGCAAATTTAATAGTTTCTTATAAGCAGATAAATAAATGATACACACACGGTCATGATTTGTGTGTCTACACGCCTCACCCAAACTAATTTTATTGAAAACTTTCTCAAAACAATTTTCCCGGCTACCGTTTTATAAGGGGCCACCGGGAATATGTGTAGCACAAAGGTATTTAACTTCACTTGCTATGAGGCACCATCAGCCCCCAGAGCACCATCAGCTCTGTATCAATGTCAGAGTTTGGGCACCAAGAGCCCCTAGGCACCAACAGCCTAGACCATTAATCATTCTATACAATGGGCGCCAAAAGACCCCCCCATCAAAGGCCCAGAACCAATTTTCTTGTGAAGTTAGTGTTTAGATCATCGAGTGACCTGGTTTGTTGACCCCGCCAGGAGACCAGGTCAACCTACCGTTAGGTCAATTAACTGCCACCATTTGCACAATGATAGCCAACATCTGCAAGACATCATCTACACGGAATATACAATCCTTTAACAAGACAAAACTAGAATACATACAACACTATATAGTTTACAGGCCTGTTCGTTCCTTGGTTTGTACTACAGATAAGAAGGAAGGAACGGTGCTTATCCCCTGTTGTACTGACTCGGGGGTGAGCGCCATCACCTGTTAACAACATGTAGAACCCCTCTGTAGTAAAACCCCTCCAGAGTGAAGTTTTTGTAGAAAGTAACACCCCCATACAAAATTGGAATTGGCCAAAGACAACACAGAGTGCATGTGAGTGTGCATGGTCACTTTCACATATTTTGGCAAAGTGATCAGATGTACAGTGTTCTCTTTTGTCTTTGCCCAATAGGTATGTACAAATGTTTCTTTCTTTTTATACACATCTAGGTTCCTTTATTTCTGTTCACATTTTCATTTACTTGGAGTATACAATCAATGACTTAAGTTGATCAATTGGCTGAAGGTAAATTGTTCTTTGAATTTGTCAACTTTACTCTTTGGCCAAGTACCCTATAGATTTGACATGATTGAAGTTTGTTTTAGGATGCTTAGATGTTTCCATTATTGTTTGTATATTCACTTTTATGTAACTTTAGATGAGATTTAAGATGATATAAGTTTGGTTAGTTTTTAGCAACTTAACTTAGTTATTCACTTCAGTTATTCACTTCAGTTTGGGAAGTTTCACTAAGTTTCCTGGATTTGAGGAAAGTTTGGTGAAAGTTGTGTAGTTTATAACTTGGATTTCGTTTTTCTTAAGAAACTGGACCATGTATGTTTTATAGTAAACTGTGCTAGTATGATTATGAAATTGAATGCAAGTTTCACCATTTAGCCAAGGAAACTTCCATTGCAAGCATTGAGTGTATATAGACAAGCTGAAGCATGGCCTTGCCACATTGTAGAATGCTAACTAAACTAGGCTAGCTAGAACAATGATATACTTGTGTGTGTAGTAATGGAAAGGCCACCTGTCACACAGTAAGTGTAGCAGTAGCACTTAAAGGTAGTATACACCATTGGTAATTGCTTGAATTATCATGAATGGGTAGATTTGGGGGGTTGTATTTCATAGTAAATATCGTTTAACTGACTTTTCCGAAGTTTTACAATCATGGATGCCCAGAAAAGCACGAAAAACAGCGTTTGTTTTCAACCGGGGTCGAGCAGTTATTCTTATGTTATCTTTGTTTTTTCGCTCTCGCCGTCCGGCGAGAGCGAATTTTTCTTTATAAAATTCATTTTTTTGGAATAATTACAGGATATCCAGCGCAATCCTTTTGCGGAATGCCTAAAATCATTATTTACTTTCAATTGAGTAAGGTATTTCTGAATAATTAAGTAGTAAATATTTTCGATTTCTGCAAATGGTGTATACTACCTTTAAGCAGTAGTATGCCCCAGACAATTGACTTGGCTGGAGTTGAGCCATACAGTGGAATGTCTGTTGCCATAGCAACAAGGGTGCTGGCCAGCCTGAGTAGTGTGTTTATCTTTAAGTTTAAGACCTGACAGATAAGAGTTCTCTTAGTTGTGGCCATGAGATTATTAAGTTAAGTTTCCCCTGTGGGTTAGATAGTACATGTAGTTGGCCATTAGTTTTAAAGTGATGTTTCTCCTAAAGTTTGATAGTTTTGGCCATACTGATTTAAAGTGTTGTTATTTAGGAAACTGACTTAACCTTTTTCTGGTAGATTAATTGTTTGTTTATTATGATGTTTGAATAAACACTTTCACATATTTTGGCAAAGTGATCAGACGTATTCACAACAGTGTTCTCTTTTGTCTTTGCCCAATAGAAATAACGTTACCACATGACAGCTGGGTAACAAACAATAATCTAAGTTAGGGCTAAATTGTTAAATCGTTCCTTTAACCAGTTCGCGCCGGATGACGTATATAAACGCAAAAAATTTCCCAAATTCAAAACGGATGACGCATAAACACGCCAAGTTCAAGTTCGGAAATGTATGTCAGCAGCGCGCAAGGCCGGAAATGCGTGGGTGTGCTACCCAGCACTATCGGCCTGAACACGCTTCAGATCGAGTTTCGTTAAAAATAATCCCGCCCGTCGGCTCGGCGATGTTAAAATAATCCCGGCGCGAACTGGTTAATTGGTATAGATCATGGCGCCCTTATATTAACAAAGCAGGGAAAACTCATGGGCTGTTTTATTTCACTTGCACAAAAAGGCCACACGCGCTCGCGCGGCCAAGGAAAGAAAAACAACCCAATTCGGACATTCATTCCCTCCAAATACGGTAGGCCTACAACTAACTGTACATGAAGTGTTGAATGGCCGACTGAAAACTTTCCCTGAAAATGCACCCCATCTTGCCTATACAAGTGAAAATAGGTTCAAATGATTTGGGGGTGATTTAAACTGATTGCGCCCAATCTGCCGCAGCGGGACCTTGCCCAGCGGTTAACTGCTCGTCGTTGCCTGTCCATACTGTCCTGGGGATTGGCCCCGTAATAGAACGCCCTGGGGAGTATTTCGGACCAGATCAAAAGTGTATCTGAATATGCATTTTTACAAAACTGCATGAAAATCACAACGCGTTGTCGCATCGAGAAAAAATCAATATTGCCCAGGTCATTTGAACCCAAATGTACAATGATAACGGAAGGAAAAGGCCCTTGCATACTGTGTAGTAATTCAGGAAGATCGTTTAGCCCGGCACCCCTTTTTCCTTGCCACAACACAGTGATGTTGGGATCCAAAGGCTGCGCTACCCAGCGAATGAGGGAATCCTCAACGATCCACACGGGACCTGTCAAATTAGTGCAAAAAAGGGAATTCTTATATAATAATGTTGTCAGTATCCCTATATTCCCGGCATATTGACCGTAGGATTGGAACGGATATAAGTAAATGACCGCATGGCTTGGTTTGCCGTGGTATAACACCGCATGAATATTGGTTAGCATTCCCGTGATCTGATTGGTTTATTCTGGCCGTTGGAAAACTTTCCAGTCACCATCTTTTAAGCATGTACAGTTTTCTTGCGGCTTAGACTCAGTGCGGTTTATACACGCATTGCTAGCTACGCTGGGGGCCTGAAGCGACCTACGCGGTAATTCCATGTTCCTGCTTATAAATAATTTGATCTTTGAGGGATAAAATTTGTTACCTCACTGGTGTTTCTAAACAATGTACAGTTTGCTAGTCGAGCCAAGACCATCACGAACAAGCCCCAGGTCAATGAGGTCGTGTCGGATGAGGCTATGATGCAACGGCAGAAGAAGGAGATCCAAAAACTTAAGAAGAAGATTCTGGAGGTAAGAAAATAATATTTGTAGGCTTGGGCGGTATTGGATTAGACATATTGACCATATGCTGTGAAAATAATATCTTGGTATCCGGTATAACCGGGTATTTATGAGCAAGCTACTATGCCATTTAATTAACAAGATTGTAATAAGTCCAGGCGGTTGAAAAGCATGTGCTCGAATCGCAGCTCGTAATAATGCATTTCGGAGGGCTTACCACCACGACTGGCTGATCAATTTTAGCCATTTTCACGGCCACCAATGGAGAGGAAATTTCATACTGAACCAATAGTTTATGTTGCATTTTCCTGTAAAACACACCCATCATAGCGTAAAAAGCTTCGGAACATATTAGTGTGCATTACTTAGTGACTTACACTGGAAATCCAGCGCCATGGGAATATGTGTGTATATGAATGGTAGCGTGCTAAGGGTTAACTGGACTGGAGTTTAATTTGGGTTTGTTGACCTGCGCTGGAAAGACTGTATGGGGCGTTACAATTATTGATGGCAGGTGGTGATTGCAGCTGAAACACGAAACGCATTTACTTTACTGGAATTCAAAACAAACTTTGGAGAATACACCGGGGAATTGAATATCCATAACGAGTTTCTTGGTATTTCCGTATTGGGGCAACATCAAACGGTATGGTTCAGTTTTAACAAAATATGTTGACTAAACGGTAATACCGAAATACCGTCCAAGCCTAGACAATTGTCTGGCATCCTGACCTAGCTCCCAGAGGAAAGCGTGCATGTAAACAAAGCTGTCACATCATAACGTCTTTTGTAAAATTAGGTGTGATCCCTGGCCACACAGCATTTTGGTGTTTATGACTTCTTGACTAGCACCCTTGAACAAAGATACCAACAGTTTAAGAGACCACCAACATAGGGCAAGATAGCTCAGTTGGTAGAGCGCCGGTACGTTACTCACAGGTTCAAATCCACTCCTGCCAGTTTTTTTGGTTCACTTTAATATGTATACAATTTTATTTCATCATTTTTTTGGCAGTTGAAGCAACAAGGCGAAGTGTTGGAAGAGAAAGCCAGCCTGCACGAGCAGCAGGAGCAGAAGATCAAGATGCTGGAGAAGATGATTCTAGTCTCAGGCGGTGCCGCCATCCCCTCCGTCATGTCCGGAGCGGTAACAACGAAAACCAAATACAAGGTGTGTAGCACACGAATGGATCTTGAATAACACGGAAGAGTTGCGCAGTGTTGCTTCCCACTCGTACACTCTTGTGACCCAGGTTTGAATGCCATCCAGGCCAGCTAGTAGATAGTTTTAGCCCCTGCCTGATTCTTGGGTTTCTTAGTAATATAATTCTCGCCGTTTTCTTCTGCCTTTAACCCTTTCAATACCACACCATTTCTGTCTTGTGCACCCCTCAGTACCATAGTACAAACAGACACACTACCAGCTCAATACCACACCTAAATTGGTCAATTTCCTTGCATACTGCCCTCTACAGTTTGCATTGGTCTAGTGCTCCAGCCTTGGAGTGTATGCAAATGTATAAAACAACATTTGCACTAGTGAAAGGAAGTATACTTGAAACACTACAGCTAACAATTACGGAAAGAATTCCATATCTCACTGCCACTTTGTTGTCCTTAATATTACTTGACAACTACCAAGAAGTGTAAATCTGAAGAAACGCCAAATGAGGAGTGAGACAATTTCAAGTTTGTATAAAAAAATACTTGGACATTTTCTGTCATGGCCCGTAGACTTTACAGAAGGTCTAAGGTGGCGGTGAGATATGGAATTCTTTCCGACAAGTACAACAAACTTTCAAAAACTACATGCAATTGGAAAAATGTTTTTTTTTTTTTTCCCCATTCGGTTGACAATAAATTATGGAACATTCTCCCTTTGTCCAAATATAAATGCTTTTCTGCCCCCCCCCCCCCCCCTGATTCAATGTTGGCAGACGACCATCACGTGCCGACCTTCCACCCAACATTGAATCAGGGGGGGGGGGGGGGGGGGGGGCTCAGAGTAGGATTGTTTCGGTTGCATTAAATAAGTTGTAATAGTATTTAATGTGACCAATAACTCTAGATTAGCAGTATTTTACCTTGTCAAGTCAAATCTGGATACTACAACAGGTCCCAAGTAATGTACTTAGTTCTCATTCCTGATAATACAAGGTTTCTGTTTTCATTAACTTTGAAATATGAAATTCTTTTCTAATTTCTCAGCTTTAGACACGTCTGACCAGGCAAATTCAATGAATTCAAGGGGAGTGAAATTTCTCAAAACACCCAATGACACACATGGGCTTGTTACACTGTTTGCAAATCGTGCGGGTTTGCCTTCTCTGAGCTTTTGTGCTACAAACAATGCAGTCGCGCTTCTTCCCAGTTACATTTTTGCCAGGGAAATGTTGTGCACCTTCTGAAACACATGGATTGCTCATTTGGACAGGTGTGACAGGGCCGTTTTTCCAGGTCAACAGCAGACCTTGGATCAAATACATCCTAAAGTCCACATTTGACAGTGTGCGGTTTGTGTGAATGCTATTATACAGTATTCTGGCATTTAGTACACATATGTCTAGAATGGCCAAAAATACCCTTTTCCACCACTTGACCGATCTGTGTGCATGTGCATAGTACACGCATTGCTGTCCTGCAAGATCTGTTCCTCCCATGTGCTTGTTGTACTCAATGACACCATTGGGTTTGCTAATGTCACGGTAACCTGTGGGACTCTTCTTACAACGAATTTGCTTACTTGTAACACTACAGTCCCCATAGTTTGACAAGAGTGTCACACGCTTCTTGTCCTGCCAGGTAACACACAATTGTCCGGACTTGTCATAAAAGCGAGGAATCTGTCCTTTAGCCATGGGAAACTTTTTTGGGTTAGCAAATTTGGAAACTCCTTGAGCGGTATACCGCACAGTTCCGCAAAAGCCAAATCCACGCTGTGTCAACTTGTTGACAAGAGCAGGGCTGGTGTACCAATTGTCTGCAAAGATGCAATGACCCCGATTGTCCAATCCGTTCAAAAGTTCCAAGACAACTTGGCCGGGTAGAGGTACTCTAGCGGGATGGTCTGCTTCACTTTGTCTCTCCGAGTCTGCAGTTGTTGCTGTCTGTGATTGTGACCCTGTGTAAATCTGCCACGCACACGTGTACCCCGTGTCAGACTCGTTCAGAGAGAAACATTTGATGCCCCATTTGGTGGGCTTTTTTGGCATATACTGTTTGAACAATAGTCTTCCCTTGAATTTTATCATAGTTTCGTCTGGAGAAAGGTTTTGGCCAGGTGTGTAATGACAAAGAAAAGAGGGTACTATCATCTGAATGAATTTGCGAACCTTCACCAGCTTGTCAGGAGAGCTGTCCTTACTTTTTTGAGCTTCTTCGTTGTTGGCCAGATGTAAAAATTTCAGGATTGCCTGAAATCGGTTGCGAGACATGGTTGCTGGATAGATGGCACTGTGTAGTAGGTCCCATTTGCTCCAGTACATGTTGTACTGAGGCCGCCTGTTTATACCCATGCACATCAGCAGCGCTACGAAGGCCATCATTTCAGGAATAGTTGTTGGAGTCCACTGACTTTGGTAGCTGGTTGATTTCTCCGATAGACTCTGTTCAGCATAACGATTGGTTTCACTCACTATCAACTCCCACACTGCTTGCGAGAAAAACAGCTGGAAGATCTGCATTGGTGAGAAATCTCTCCATTCTTGAACACGAGTTGCTCCTGGGTGCCCTGTGATAGACAACAAAAACATGAGAGGATGCTATTCAGTGACAGTATTTCAGTTTGACCCATGACCACTTTTGCCCCATTTCCTGGCAGTAATTACTGCAGTGGTGTCCAAATGTGGGGGGGTGATGATCAAGCATTTCCCCCCAGAATTACAACCAAAAAGTGAACCTCCACAACAATTCACCCTTGAGAATATTTTGATAAGTGGGGTGGGGGGGGGGGGGGGGGGGGGGGGGGGTATTACTGAACACTTGAGGGCGCTCTTCAAAAACGGGATCTCTGCCCATGAATTAGTGTGATCGTATTTTAATGTCAAGTGACACCTTTTTATTTTCGCATTGTTTTGCTTATTTTAACAATTCAACACCAGATGTTTCATTTCCGAACAAATATGGCATGACATTAAATCTGTGTGAAACTTTTCATTTTCGCTTTAGCCTTAGAAAAAGATGCAAGCAATATAAAGGGTTGGGGAGCAATGGTCAACTTCTCAATTCTTGCCAACTAATGAATCAATGTGTTCATGATCATTTAGTACATGTAGGTTGCCTACCTGTGTATACGGGTGCATTTTGACGCCACGTTGGTCCAGCTTCACTCCATCCACTTCGAAAATCGGGCTTTGCTTGTTTTGGCTTCTTTGACTTTGCCGAGAACTCGGGTACACAGTCGTCTTCACTGTCGTCTGTCTCGGTGACTGCGTCGCTAGTTTCGGACGACATTTCGGAGTCACTATCCGCTAACAATTCGTGCAATAATTCCTCATCTTCCATGATGCTTTTTATGTGTTGGTGGACTTGCATTCACAGTCTAGTACGTACCACCGGAGACGCGCGGTAAAAATGAACAGCGCGTGCCCCACGCTCTCATATATAATGCTTCAAAGAATGCGCTCGTGCCATCCAATCAGAAAGGTGTGCTCAACTGAGGGGGCTATTATGCTTTTAGAAACCTTTGCGGTTGGATTGTTCCAAATGGCCCATCGGTAGAGAAGGGGTTGAAAATGTTTGTGCCAAATTGGCACCGTGGTACGGGAGGGTATTAACATATTTGTGCCAATTTGGCTCAGTGGGAGTGAAAGGGTTAAAGGTAGGATACACCATTTGCAGATATCAAAAATATTTGTTGCCGAATTATTAAGAAATATCTTACTCATTTGAAAGTAAATAATGATTCTAGGCATCCAGCAAAATGATTGCGCTAGAAATCCTGTAATTATTCCGAAAAATTGAATTTTATAACAAAAAATTGCGATCGCCGTCCGGCATCAATGACTGTAAAACTTCGGACAGGTCAGTTAAACGGTATTTACTATAAAATACAACCCCCAAAAGCCACCCATTCATGATAATTCAAGCAATTACCAATGGTGTATACTACCTTTAAAGCTGAAGTAATATTTATCTTCTCTCTTCAGACTAATACAGTGGCATTCTTTTTTTGCGGTAGTGTATAGAGATCGGGGGATAGCATTAGGCTCGTGTGTGTGTCATGCACAGGTAGTGCGCACACACTCTGGGTTCTACAAATACGGTTGAGAAAACGAACTTGCGTGTTGTCTTTAAAAATATAATAGGCGCGGAGCCGAAGGCGGGACTCAAAAATGGCTTCTAATTTGTTTGCTCCGATTAGCCTATAGATTTTCTACAGGGGTCTAAGGGCCTAGTCTGTAAACTTTTTGAGGTTTGCCTAATTCCCTAAAACAAGTCGTTTCTCAAATTTTGCGAAAAGCACCATATAGCTGTTTCATGGATACCACCATCTTTGTGGTCGCATGGAAATGTGACGGGGCATTAATACAATAGACTTGTTTTATCATGCTCGAGATACAATGACCTGTTGGAATGTATAACTGTTACTGTTTTGTTCCCTGAGATTACTACGTTACTAGAAATATGGCGGGACCCCCGAAACTTTCCATTCATGACAGAATACTCATGAAATCATATTTCTTCTCGCTTTCTCCAGCGCCGTCAGACGTGGTGCCCCGGCGTCAACAACCGTCTACCCCTCCTCCCAATCCCAAAGCCATCCGACCCAGTGGCCTTAGAGGAGGCATCCTTCATATCGCTCCCATCCTCCTCGGGACTTAAGAGGAGCCACGATTCCTCGGACGGAGCCGATTTGTCATCTTTGCCCCCTGCCAGTCCCGTCGCCTCCATCTGCAGTGATGGTAAGTATCTTCTGAATTATTATTATTATAATTATTCTTTTTAGTAATGAAACCAAGGATCCCTCAAAAGTAGCGCGTAAACCTGAAGAAACCTGAAGGGAACGGAGGTACAGTTTTAGAGGTGGGAGGAAAACCCCAGAAGAATATTCTGGGGAAAACCCACGAAGTCATGCAGGGACTAAAAACCCAATCCACATATGTGACCCGCTCCATCGAAATCAGGAATAAGTCGCAAAAGGACTTTTTGAGATATGCACACGACGAGAAAGTGAATTTCATAAGCTTTCTAATGATACCATCACAAGTGTGTATCTGTTTAGGTTAACGAGTTATGGTCTGATGAAGAAGACAGTTGTATATTTATTTGCCGAATCCACATTCCGAGAAAAACAGCTTTGAAATAAACAAAATTGACCAAAATCATACGGACAGTGCACACAAATCCTCTTCATTTTCATCTTTATTTATCGTTTTTACATACAATACATTAATGACAATAATCTGTGATAACTATACTTCCTAAAAATACAATGTTCAGAAAATTGACTTGGTCACGATTTTCACCCATGCGTTCACTTCAACGGCCATTTGCGTAAAACGGCCTCCGCGACTTATTCCTGATTACGATGAAGCGGGTCACATATTGGCTCAGGCCGGATTCGAACCTGGGTCACAGCGGTGGAAGGCGAGGAAAGAACCGTTACCTACGCCAACCTGACTTCCTAATGTACATTGTTCAGTAGTATAACAGAGCTGAAACATTCCTTTCATTTTTACTTTACTACAACACTTTCTGGCACCACAATTTACCACTGCTTAGCTGTTGACAGTAGGCTTGGGCGATTCCATGCTGGAATCTACTCCAAACCCGGAATCTAAATCGCGATTCAATTTGTTGGCAGAATTAATTCTCTGGCCAACTACAACACGCTTTCAAAGAACGCCCGATTCTTGTTCACTATTTGCAGCTGTTTTCTGTTGATTGCGCCTCAAATTAGAGGTCTGCTTTAGCAATTAACGTCACACCTGTATAGAATTGATTGCGCGTGGAAAATCGCGATTCCCAGACGGAAATCGGAATCGGAAATTGATGGAGTTAGGACCATAGACCCTATTTTAAAGTACTCAAGGGGCTTCGTGTCCCATAATTCAAAATTTTAGCACACAGTATTGGTTATTGGTGGACTCGGATCTAAGTTAAAAGGGAACATAGTCTTTGCGAGTTCATAATCGAGTTTTCAAAGGCTAACTTCTGTGTATATCTGCTTACACCTGCCGCAGATTTCTCCCAAACCAAACAGCTGGAGTTCCTGGAGGATATGGATCAACATCAGAGCACAGAGGACGATAGCTTCCTGGCCCCACTGCCCCTCAGCCCACAGAGAGCCAGGAAGAAAAGACGCAGGGCACACGTCCACTTCTCTATGCCCCTTGACTCGGACACGGTGGATGCAGAGTGTCAAACGGAGGTCTGCAGTTGTTGGTCTTAATTTTATGCAATATGTGAGGCGTTTTGGCAAAATAACATAGACGGAACTAGGCATTTTTTTATTTCAAGATTTATAGATATTTGTAATCTTTAGTATGCCTACTAACTATATTCTGTTAAAAAATAGTATGGAAATAGTGGAATAAAATTGTTTAAGGGGGAACAAAATTGGCATTTTTCCATAAACCGAAACTTCTAAGGCCTTTTTCTCAAAATTTTACTTTGTTGATAAATGCGAACTTTAAACAGCCATAACTTGTTAACGGAATGTCTGTTTGAAGTGCAAGAAACAGCATTGTAAGGAGAAATGTAGCCTCTTTTCTAATACTTAAGATCCTTCATTTCAACCTCTGTTTCATTTTTCCAGAACCCCTCACAATTATGTCATGCATTCAGCAAACATCAAAGTCAACACGGTTTATTGTTTTCTTGTATTTAGCCCTAACTCCCTTCCCCATTTTATCCATCCTCATAACATAATCGGAATCCTGAAAAATCCTTCAATTCCAAAGTGTTAAAACTCCATGTAACCTGAATCCCGAAAAAAAATCATCAAATAATTATTGCTGGTAACCACTGCCTGAATTAATCCTGAAAAATCCAGCAGTGGGTTTACTATTGAGCTATAAAGCAGCCAAACAAGGAACAAACAGCTGCTAAGTGCCTTACAACAAGGGTTTGTACACATGACCCTTGGTATGCAAACGTTTCCTACCCTTGACACATAACTTACACTTCGACTGAAGCTCTATGGAGATAGAGCATGAGCAGTGTGAAAGTACAAAGTAACAAATAACCTTAATCCTAAAAAATCCTCATTTTGATAAATACCCCAAGTAGCCTTAATCCTGCAAAATCATCTAGCAAAAGCTTAGGCCTTATGACCTGGATCCTGCATAATCCTCCAGTGGCAAAAAACCCAAGTGCCCTCAATCCTGCATTTTGCAAAGAGGATTTGGGATGGTTATGGTTAATCAGGAGAGAATTTTTTTATCTAAATCAATTTTTTATCTCAGCCATCAGAGGCACAAAGTGACAGTGATGGAGCAGCCGATGCAAACATCCCCAAAGAGCTGACGGTCATCAGTGAGCTGAAAGACAAGGTCTGTGCTCTGGAGGCCACCATCGTCACCCTGGAAGAAGACAAAAGGAGTACTCTGCAACTGCAACAGAAGATTGATCAATCACAGAAATGTGCCGAGGATCTACAAACCAGAATTGTAGAGCTGGAAAGCATTACTAGTACTTCACTAAAAAAAGAAACGACAGAAGCTACAAAAGATCTTACAGGGGAAGCTACAAAAGATCTCTCGGAGGCTCTTCAAGCTTCAAATTACCGATGCAGCGAGCTTACGCAGCAAGTAACCAGACTTGAAGGCAAACTTGCCAGCCTGGAAGAAGGCAAAGCCTCAACGTCCCACTTGCTAGAGAACCAAGAGGCCTTGGAGCAGGAATGCGAGGAGTCGAGGGAGAAAGGGAAAGAGATGGAGATGAAGATCAGAAGCCTTGAAGAAGAGAACATCCTGGTTAATCAGCTGTCGGATGCCTTGTGCCTGTCGGAGGAGAAAGTGGCTGAACTAGAGGGGCAAGTGCAAGATGCCGACTCCAGAGTGGCTGCACTGACCAAAGAAATCTCGGAGTTAAAGACACGGCTGGAGGAACAACAATGTTCCTCAGCCGAGGCTGCTCATGGATCGGAGCTGGAAATGCTGGCCCTGAAGTCACAGTTGCAGGAGCATGGTGATGCCCTCTCAGCAGCCACCCAGCAATCGGATGCCGAAGCAGCCGGTTTGCGGGAGACCCTCAAGGAGCTGGAGGCAGCTTTCTCCAGCCTGAAGACAGAACGAGTGGAATTGGCAGCTGTCCCGCAGAACCTCAAAGAAAAGGAGACCCAACTGGAAGAACTCTGCCAGATGTACCAACAGGCTGAAGAGACCATTGCTGCATTGAAGCAGGAGAAGGCGGCAATGAGACAGGAGTTGGATCATCAAGATGTCAAGGTTGATCAGACCTCCAAAGATGCTAATGAGAATGTGGCAAGAATCAAAAGTAAGACATTCCTACTTGCAGTCATTATAAAGAATGGGCATTGTCCAACAAACCGTATTCGGTTTGTGTAAATTCTCTAAATTTGGACGAACATGTCAGACACTTTAGTGAGCTGCTGTTGGAAACATGAATGTGATAGAATATGTGACGCCTTATGAATAGAAAACAATCCTAAGGTACCCCACCACTTTATGACCTTGTACATGGGTCAGTCAATAAATTAGGGGTCCAATTTGTTGTGTCCCTGTTGCATCCGACATACATTTAACAAACAATTTATAACACATTCTTTGATGCCCCCTATCTCCAAACTGATAACATAAATTAACCTCTAAACAAAATAAAATGTTTGGATACCTGATTTATGGACTACACCTGGACTACATCATGTGGTCGGACAGACGCTGTGTCTTACGAAATTGCCCATCTAGACTTGCTACTTGCAGAGTTAGAATCTAGTCAGTCCTAAGTCAACTCACTGGTAGGGTCACAATTCATAACGAAAATGTGGCATATTTGCCTGAATTCATTTGAAATTGTATGTCCAGCTCGTCACTGGACTTGGCACAGTGTCTTGTGATTGTTTAATGATGTTTTTTTCCCGACCTGATTTACCGCACAGTTCTGGTTAATCAGGCAATATATTTGGTAAGAGTTTTTCTCCGACGCCAAGGCCGATTTCTTTCTATGACTCTGTAACTTAATCATCTTCTCGTCAGAACTTGAGATGACAATCCAGTTTCAAGACGAAGAGCTAGAGGCTGTGAACGAGCTCCTGGAGGAGCAGCAACAGGAGATGAAGACGATTGACCAGAACCTAGAAAGGCAGCGAGAAGAGGGCGAGAAACAGAAGCAAGAGGCTGACCAGAGGATAGACGAACTGGGAAAACTCCTGGAGGAGCAGCGCCAGGAAGGGGAGACCCTTAAACACGACCTCCAGGAGCGAGGTTCGGAAGCTGAGAGTCGGATGCAGGATTCTGCTGCCACCATCGCTGCCCTGTCACAGCAGCTTCAAGATCTTGAAAGTGAGCAGGGAGCTAGTGCTGTTAGTGACCTGCCAGACTCGGCTGAGCAGGATAAGAGGGAGTCTACTGTTGCTTCCAAGATAGAATGGGAGCAGTCTGACGAAAAAATCAAAGGTAACAAACGGGCGGGAAAGATTTTCCAGGACAGAGTATACTCTGCCCTTTCAGTCTCTCACCTGTAACTGGTGCATGTACACATAGTAGTGCCTAGAACACTTGATGACAAAGGATTTAAAGCTTTTTTAGACACACTGTATAAGAGAGATCAATGGTTAATACTTTTTCAATCCTAACTCTACCCAACCCATCAAAACCCAATAGCATATTTTTGTTAGAACGGGGACTGGCCCCCTGAACTGATTCTTTTACACTGGGTTTGGCAGACCTCCAGAATCAGAGTCCAACAGTTTGTGTGTACTGTTTGCCATAATGGTGTTAAAATTTGCAAGAAGGGGTATGGTTCCTATTAAATTACAATAGGGAGTTGGGGTTAAACAATGTAAAATATACAAGTGAAGAAAACAAGCTAACATGTTTTGTTTTATTTGACCAGAGCTGACAATGTTACTTCAAGTCCGACAAGAGGATATTCAAACCCTCAACGCCTTCCTGAAGGAGCAGGGCAAGGAGGCAGAAGAGACGAGAAGCAACCAGGTGGCCAGGATTACCGAGCTGACGACGCTCTTAGAGGAACAGCAGGGCCAGCTGGCTATGTCTGGGGCAGCCTCCTTGCAGGGCTGCATAGAGAGTGGAGCGGGGTCATCGCTGGCTGATGAGTTGGGGGCTCAGGAATGCAAAGCCAAGGTAAAATTTGAACTCCCCAAAAAATTGCAGATGCATGATCTGAGTGACAAACATTAAAAAGTAGTGTGGTTCTTTAACCAGTTCGCGCAGGGATTATTTTAACATCACCGAGCCGAGGCGCGGTATTATTTTTAACGAAACTTGATCCGAGGCTGGTTCAGGCCGATGGTACCGGAATGCACACCACGCATTTCCGGCCTTGCTCGCTGCTAACATTTGTAACAAACATTTCCGGCCTTGCTCGTGTCGTGTTTATGCGTCATCCGTTTCAAATCTGGGGAAAACTTTGGGTGTATATTCGTCCTACGGCGCGAACTGGTTTACCAGTAGTAGAAACTACAGTCCATTATATTTTCCTACTTTTTAAAATATTGACTGCTTCAAAAAACCTCAAACATTGATTGAACAAGTAATATTATTTTGACATTATGTGCTTAGTTCTTATATTAAAAGAATGCTTCTGCCCTCATGAGATGCTCTTTAATTAGGCCTCCCAAACCTGCTTGAACTCGACCCTGGCAAACCTACTGTCGCCCGAGGTTTAGTTTTTTTTTCTCATTTGTGTTCAACTCTGTGCCATTTTACACTTGCTTCATACAAAGTGAGCTTTATTTCACTCGATTATTATTATTTTGAACCCGGGCGTGATTTTCAACACGGGTTGAATCGACCCTAATTAGGTAATTCAAAAATCCGGACCCCGTCAATGTCTGCTCGGGGATCCCTGCCGGTACCCGTGCCAAATATGAATGCAGTCATGCCGCCAGTGTCCGAAGAAAATACAGACATATAGAGATAGAGGTTTGCCCCTATATGTGTTAGATTCCATCTCATTGGCATGCCACTCAAATAAAAGATCAGGTCACCTTTAAATTGACACCTTTTGGGCACGGTTAAGCACCAATGAAGCTACTTCATGGCCTTCTGTTTAACAACTGCTTGGTGAGGAGAAGTTTTATATGACCTAACTAGCGTTTATCCTTATTCCTGCCATAGGAAAGCTGGACCGAATCTGACATTCTGGGGTCAGTCCAACTTTGCGAAGAGATTATGGAAGAAAAGACAAAGATCTCCCTCCATGTGAATCAACTGTAAGTTGACAGAAATTGTTAAAGCCTTTTATTATTAAGGGAATACTTGTGTGGTTAGGAGGTATTAAACACTATGTTTAAGACCGGTTGGAATCTGGACGCTGAATTACCCGAGCCGAGGGCAATGGGAATTATCAGCAATGAATACCTTTTTGGTAACAAATCTGCTTTTCGGTCCAAAAGTCAAAACAAGTAAAAACTTAAAATGTCCAATTATTTTGTTTAAAATTTCATATTATGTTTTTCAAAACGCCCTTCTAGCTATACAATGGAGTGTCTATAAAGTCCATCTTGCGAGTTGAAGATGAAAATAACTCCTTTAGGAAGATTGGCGCAAGCGTCGGGCGTTCTGCGTGATGTTGCGTAGATGCAGCTGTGGCGAGTGCGTTGTGAATTTAGGACCATGAATTAAATACTGACTCACTGGTAGTATTGCGCACATAAGTGAGGATTGCGAACAATCAACCAATAAAACAATAAAATCCAAACCTTATGTGACACTGGACAAGTATTTAAAAATAAGATACACAATTTGCAGATATCAAAAAAAATGTACTACCGTATTATAAAGAAATATCTTACCAAGGGTGTATCCTACCTTTAAAGGTACATGTAGTATACACCATTGGTAATTGCTTGAATTTTCGTGAATAGGTGGATTTAGAGGGTTATATTTCAGAGTAAATATTGTTTAACTGACCTGTCCGAAGTTTTACAATCATGGTTGCTGAGGAAAGCAAGAAAAACGACTTTAGTTTTTAACCGGAATCGGGCAGTTTTTCTTATGTTGTTTTTGTTTTTTCGCGATCGCCGTCCGGCGAGAATGAATTTTGGTTTATACAATTCAATTTTTTGGAACAATTACAGGATATTATTTACAATCATTATTTACATTCAAATAAGTAAGATATTTCTTAATAATTCGGTAGTAAATTTTTTAGATATCTGCAAATGGTGTATACTACCTTTAAGACCAGCCAGCCATGTTTTTATCATTCGTTTAAGACCGGCCATGTGACTGACCCCCGGCCAACAAGAATGGGTAAACTGTCTTGGGTATTTCTGAATGTTGATTAGTAGCTTCATTCAATGAGGTTATAGTAACAGGATGGATGTTTTTCTCTGTGTACACCGTAACAATGCAGCCAAGCAGAGTGCAACAACCTGAAAGAATCACTCGGGGTCAAGGTAGCAGAGTTTCAGTCACTGCAAGAGCTCCAAGAGTTCACACAGATGGAAGCTACAATGACTAGGGAACAGGAGGTGAGAGACATCTACTTTACAGTCAACCGTTTTTCCTAATGTGAGGGTTGATCAACACCAAAATGAACCTCCTTTGGCAATCTAATTTTGATCCAAAATAAAATAGACTCGAAGCTTTGTGATTAGCTTATGTGAACACTACCTTGTTACGTTATGTTAAGTTATGTGAATGCTCCCCTATTTGAATTTTTTTTGTTTTTTTAAACGCTAACAATAACCCCACTTGTATTTGTTTATGTTTGTAGAAATTAAATTAAATTGTCAGCAAATACTTGAGAAAGTTTAAGCGTTATGGATGAACAGTAAATGTATTCTGAAAGTTGGACATCTGTATGCAAGCTTTAATACTAACCAAAAGTTCTTAAAAATCTACAGACGCAGTATCAAAATGACATTAAGGAGCTTAAGAAGAATCTGGCAGATCAGGAGAACACACTGGCCGCACAGCATCGTCAAGAGATACAAGACCTACAGAAGAAGCTCGGCACCAAAGATAAAGTTTTGGAGGCTCAGTACCAACAGGACATTGATGAACTCCTTCACAAGCTCCAGGAGAAGAACCAGAAGTTGGATGTTCTGCATGAACAAAAAGCAAGTCTCAATGATACACTTTGCCAGAAAGAGCAGCTAGCTAAAAGTCTTCAAGAACAGCTGATTGTCTTGGAGAGTTCCTTGGATGCTGTGGATAGAAGTGCTGTGATTATGCAGAAGTCGGCTGGAGAAGTTCCGGCAGCTGAAGTAGATGAAGGAACTCCAACAGAGCTAGGCAAAGGGGAATATACTGTGCAGAAGAGTGTTGGAAGCTCGGAAACAGCCACTCAAGTGACATTGAAAGACTTTGGATTCCCTGCTAGTGAAGCATCCTCTCAAACAGAAGCTGTCCAAGAAAAGATGACAGAGTCTGCAGAGACAGACTTTCAGTCAGAGGTCCTTCAAGTAAAGATAGTGCAGCTTGAAGCTAACAAGGCAGCCCTGAGGCGGGAATGTGATTCCTTGACACTGACCATCAACAGTCGCGACCAGGAGATTGAGGTTCTTAACGAAATTCTTCAGGAGTACGGGCAAGAGAAGGATGGTGAGACGGACAACTCGGCCAAAATAGCAGCCTTTGTTCAGCGCATTGAGGAACTTGAGGAAAAGCTCGAGGGCTCCATTTCCAACCACCCTAATGGGCCTCCCACAAATGACATACAAAAGCCTTTTATTGATCAGGACCATCAAGCTTTGAAAGAAGAGAATAAAAGTCTTGCAAAAACCCTGTCCATAAGTGAAAATCTCTGTGAAGAGCTCAAAAGAAAAGTACAAAGTTTTGAGGAAATGTTAGTAGAAAAAGAAGTTGGTGCCAGGACAGAGCGATCACATCTGCAGGAGGAGCTTAAAACCGTGACGGAAAATAATTTGTCTTTGTCTGAGAAAATAACTGCAGTTCAAGCCTACTGCATTGAGCTCGAAGCAAAGATTATTGTGCTGAATGGCAGTAAGCAACAGGAGTACAATCAAGAGAATCATCTTGTCTCTTCGGCTTCAGAGCAGCAGTTACAAGAGATGGTCTCGCAGAAAGCAGAATGGGTCCAGATGGAAGGCGAGCTTAAGAGCAGAATAGGGCACTTGAGGGAACATGTTGAGAAACTAGCGCAAGAAAATCAAGACTTGTTAGAAAAGTCGGGGAAGACTGAGCAAGTCAACAGTGGAGTTGCACATGAGAAGGAAGAGCAGAGAGTCCTCAAGCAATTCTTAGAGGAGAGTTCAAACAAGGTGAGAGAGTTGGAGGCAGCAATGGCCTTGATGGGCAGTCAATCTAAAGAGTTGGCCGAAACAATCAAGAATCGAGATGATGAAATTGACATGCTGCGCCAAGTCTTAGGGGAACAAGAGGAGCAAACGATGACCACCAGAAATGATTACAGGGCATCAGTTTCAAGGGTACAAGAACTTGAATGTAAGATTGACACCATGAACCAGAAGATTTCTGAACTGGCAGTAGGGAAAAACGATGAAGACAATGAAATGTGCAGGCTTAGAGGTTTTCTGAAGGACCAAGAAGAACTGTTGAGAACCAAGAACACCCAAAATGTTGAGTTGCTATCTAGGATAGAGTACTTGGAATCTGCCCTAGCCGCTAAGAGTACAAAGATGCAGGAAAAGTCACAAGAGGAAGCTAAACAGCTTAGCGAAATTCAGCGGCTACAAAATTGTTTAGAAGAGCAGGCTGATCAGCTGAGGTCCACAGATGAAATGCGCTATGAGCTTGAGGCAAACCTACAAGACATGGAGAGAGTTTTGGCAGCCAAGAACTCCAAGGGCACTGAATGGGAGGCGGTGAAACTGAAGCTAGTGGAAGAGATTCAGGTCTTGGAGCAGGAACTTAGGAGCAAAGATGAAATGTGTGCTGAGCTGGCAGCAAAACTGCAAGACCTGGAGAGGGTTGATTCAGCTATGCACTCTGAAAACCCTGAATGGGAAGCAGTAAAATTGAAGCAGGAGGAAAAGATTCACACGTTGGATCTTGAGCTGAGGAGCAAGGATGAAATGTATGCTGAGCTGGTGGCCAAAATGCAAGACCTGGAGAGGTTTTCTTCAGCAATGCACTCTGAGAGCCCTGAATGGGAAGCAGTAAAATTGAAGCAGGAGGAAGAGATTGAAATGTTGGAATCTGAGCTGAGGAGCAGAGAGGAAACATGCAGCGAGCTGTCAACAAAGCAGCAAGACCTGGAAATGGTTGTGTCAAGCATGCACTCTAAGAGAACCGAGTGGGAATCTGTAAAATTAAAGTATGACGAAGAGATACAAAAGTTGGCGCGTGAGCTTAGGAGCAGGAATGAAACATGCACAGATCTTGGGGCAAAACTAGTCGACCTAGAAGGGTGTATTTCAGCCATGGAATCCAAGGGCCGTGAAGGTGAAATGAAAACATTTAAGCTAAAAGAAGAAATCCAAATGCTGGAACGTGAGCTTATAAGCAAAGATGAATTGTCCGCCCAGCTTGGGGGAAAACTGCAACACATGGAGACAGTTGTGGCAGCTTTGAACACCAAGAGTGTGGAATTGAAAGCAGCTAAATTGAAGCCGGAAGAGGAGATCCAAATGTTGGAGCGTGAGCTGGATGACTTAGGGGAGGAATACAGTCAACACAAAAACAGTTATGCTGCCCTACAGAGAGCTTCCAGAGCCCAGCAGGCTAGGATCAAGGAGCTCGAGGCTGCCATCACAAAACAGAATGAGGAGAGCAAGGTTTTCCGAGCATTGCTTGACGACTCAAACCAGAAGGCCCTGAATAAAGAAGATAGGTACTACGAGACATTAACCAAGGTTAAAAGTCTAGAAAGCGCCAAGTCAGACAAGATACAGGTCATTACACAATTGGAAGATAGCATCCAGAGTCTAAATGGAGAGCGTCAACAACTGTACACAGCTCTCGCAGATCAAGAAAAAGAACTTCAAGCTCAATGCTCAGAACTGAAAGAGCAGCTCAAGACTGAGAAAAATGTTGTTGATAGTAAAGAACAGCAAGTGAGGCAACTGGAAGAAATGGTGGACAAGGGAGGCAAAGAACTCGCATGTTTGCAACACCAGTTGGACGGATATTGCCAACAGAAGAATGGGTTCCTTACAGAGGTTTCCAAGGAGGAGGAAGAACTTTGCAGGATGCAGAGGACCCTCCAGGATTATCAACGTCAAGACCAGAGCTCGGCCCAAGAAATCAAGACCCTGCAAGCACAGGTGCAACAACTGGCGGCAGAGTTGGAAGTAACGAAGGCTTCTACAAATTTATCCGAAGAGGTAGCAAGACTTCAAAAGGAAAAGGTAACTGCCGACTCGCTTTTCTGTAGCCTACACTTTAGGCCTTGTGATGGGCGATTTCCGAAGAAAACAAACCACAAACGAAAACAAACTAAAATCTCTTCATTTGAAATTTTCAAATTTTGACAAAATTCTTTAAATAATTCATCTCACTCGGTGTCTGTGCTGAAAGTCTTCGGAAAAACAAATTTGGTAAAAGTTTGGCAACATTAATGAAATCTGGCAAAGCAAAATAGAATTCCGTAGAACTTGACTGACTTCAAATGGAAAATTGCAAAGGCATTCATACTGTTTGCTACCGCCCATTCTGTCTCAGGATGACATCCAGTCCCAACTTGACAAATCTAGCCGGAAGTTGCAGAGGAAGACCACTCGTGTGAACAACTTGGCCGATTCGTACGATGCCCTCAAGCTGACCTGCTGTGAGGTGGAGGATGAGTTTGAAGAAGAGAAGGCTCAACATCAGCAGACTAAGATCCAAATGCAAGAGGCCCAGGTAAGAATAAAACAAGACCCAAAGAAAAAAGAAATTGAGTTCCAAACTCTTTTATTAACTTAGAAAGCAGTTCAAAACTTAAAGGTACGATACACCATTGGTAATTGCTTGAATTATCTGGAAAGGGTAGATTTGGGGGGTTGTATTTTATAGTAAATATCGTTTAACTGACCTGTCCGAAGTTTTACAATCATATATGCCCAGAAAAGCACGAAAAACAGCGTTTGTTTTCAACCGGAGTCGAGCAGTTATTCTTATTCGGCGATCGCAAATTTTTCTTCATAAAATTATATTTTTCAGAATAATTACATAATATCTAGCACAATCATTTTGCTGGATGCCTAGAATCATTATTTACTTTCAAATGAGTAAGATATTTCTTAATAATTTGGTAGTAAATATTTTCAATGTCTGCAAATGGTGTATCCTACCTTTAAGTGAGAGCACCTGTTTTCCTTCAGAATTATTGTGGAAAATGGATATAAAAGGTTGAATATTTCAGGGCTCCTTATTTCTGGGCACCTGTGTCCCCTCAGGAATAACATCAATAAAAAAAAAAAAAATGGCAATACATGTACATGTTTTGAATGACGCTTTCCTTTTCCCACACTAGCATGCATAGAAGAATGCGTGTGGAGGGGTCTTTAATTATATGCTATAGGTTACACTGTGCAGAATTTTAGTATCTTCAGTTGTGAATTAAACTTAGAATAAAGGATCATGGACATCATCATCTCCATATCGGTTACTTTATTTTATACTGGACTCAAGGGTTAATCCACATCAGTAGAACCCACTACCGAGCTCTGGCTCGGTCCAGTGTTGGCAGTTCTCGCACAGACATTTCCAAGTATAAAACTTTCCTCTTGGAAATCCTGATATAATTTTTTTCTTCTGACAGGCCAGCCTAGCTAGGCTTGAGGAACTGGAGAAGCGGAGCCAGAGTGTGGAGGAGCTGGCGAGAACCAACAGGCAGCAGATAGCGGAGAAGAATCTACGTATCAACGAGCTAGAGACAGACCTTCTGCGAGGAACCGACCCGCTGGAGAATAAGTGAGTTTGAATATTTTTGTTTAAATGTTTGACATTCTTTTCAGTCTTCAGGTTCATGAGTTTAGACGCGGTGTTAATACCTAATTTTCGGCTACAGAACCAAGGGGCATCAGTAAAAAAAAATTTCGATATCAGGTGTGGGGTGGGGTGGTCTAACAGGCCTCGCGGCAGACTTTTCTGGCGCCAGAAAATTTTGCAAAAAGGGGTGGGTCTAACTGGATTTTGGAATGAAAAAAAAAAAATTCAACAAAAAAGGTGGGTCAAAACACCTGACTTGAACTACAAAAAAATATTTCACTCCATTTTTCGCCATTTTCAAGCATTTTGTTAAAATTTTCGTGATCAGTGACAGCGTCAGTGATCGAATTTTCAATCGAGAAAAAATAAAAAACTTACGGGCATTCTCAATTTCAAGTCCGTTTTGACTGCTCTCACGGTGTCAGTGTCGGGCGACGATCCTATTCTTAATATGCGGCCGCCGCATTCTGAATGAAGAGCGACAACCGGCGTAATTTACGGGTAATTGCAGGTAATTGTCGAATTTTCCAACTCGGAAACATTGAATCTTTGAAAACGAAAGTGAAGATAATAGTACGCTGGACTCCGAGGAACTGAGGACCGGATGCGGACTAAGACTGGCGCCGGGCGCCGGGGATGAAGTCTGCAAATTCGAGTCTGAAAGAGATTGCATTATTTTCTCCAGTTGGGGCGAGTTGGGGTGTGTCCGAACTGCAGTTGGTGAAATAAAAAAAAATATCCCGTGAAAAGGGTGGGTCCGAACTTCAGTTGGTGTAATGAAAAAATATATCCCGTTAAAGGGGTGGGTCCGAACTCCAGTTAGGCCTAATGAAATGAAAAAAAAATATTCCGTAAAAGGGGTGGGTATGGCATCCGGATATCATTTTCAAAAAAAAATATCCGTAAGGGTGGGTGGGTCAACGCCGAAAATTTCGTTGGAATTTTCTGACCCGATATCGAGAAATTTTCTTCCTGATGCCCCCTGACAGAACCATTAATTTGGCTATTAATGCTAGGGTAAGGTTTTGAGTTGGTTTTTTTAAGTTCTGTTCCTAAATCAAAAATTTGTGTAACCAGTTTGTGCCAGGATTAATTTGACATTGACTGGGCCTAGGAGCGAGATAGTTTTTCACGAACCTTGATTCGAGGCAGGTTTAGGCTGGCATCTGTGGGTAGTACACCTGGCCTCGCTCGCTGCAAGCCTGTAGCTGACATATTTTCAAGCCGATGGTACCGGGAAGCACACCCGCGCATTTCCGACCTTGCTCGCTGCTGACAGACATTTCCGGCCTTGCCCGTGACATGTTTATCCAAAATCCCGGAAACACTTTGCATGTATACACAGCATCCGATGTGAACTGGTTAATGATCACAGGAGCCCGAGAACCAGAGCTGGAAAAATAGCGGAGATTTAGAAAATAGCCCATGTCGTCTTCTTAATTTCTCGTAAAGTCTCCTAGACCTGTTTTCGTTCTTGTCAAGTTGATCATAAGTCGATTAACCCACGCACCATGGCACGAGATGAACACTGTAACCAATGGACTTTTTAATACGGATTCTACAGTTTAATTATTGCTGGGAAATACTTGTTTTGCCGTTTTAATTTACATCTGCCAAGTCCTTACTGAGATTGTTAGTTTTTGCTGTCGTACTTAACATAATTTTGTACTGCCCAATTTGTGTGACCAGGATAAGATCTCTGAGATCGGAAGTACAATACCAGGAGAACAAAGCCCAACAATACAAGAAGGAGCTGGAGAAACTTCGTACCCAACTATCTCAGCAAGGTCAGTTGCCCCTGTCTGCCCTCTCTTGTCCTTCTGTTTAAAAGTTTGTTATCTCTAAAGGTAGTACATGTATACACCATTTGCAAACATCAAAAAACAAAACTACAGAATGATTATAAAATACCATACTTGACTGAAATTGAATAACGGTCTCAAGCATTCTGTGACGCTACGACGCCCTGGTGTGCTGTGGTTTTCAAGAAAAGGTGGAATTTTGTATTATTGTTCAACGATTGCCGGCCGGCATTCGTTGGAAAAACCTGGATTATTTTTTAAAACACTCCCCAATTTATTTAAAATGAGTTAGTCCACGTTTTATTTGCAATACTGTGACACGTACATCCGTGATTGGGTGCCAGCCAACTATTAAGTCTGGTTTCCCAACCTGATAATTCCCTGGACGTCTATAAATTGCTTTGTTTTGTCTGAAGAAAGTCAAGGAACTATACTTACAAGAACGGCATTGAGCAAGTTCGACCAAGGACCAATGGTTGACTAGTGGTTGGTTTGTGACGTCACTAGCGCATGCGCCATGAAGTTGCAGTACAAAGGACTTTATTTTGAACTATAGTCAAACCTTTTTGGCGCCGAAAACATCGTACTTGCACAGGCCAAAGAATATTTCCTCATGATATTTCCGTTTTTATTTACAGCGTTATAGTTATTGCGTAGTTTAGGATAACTTACATAACTGCCGTTCTTATCGTACAATGTTGACAAAAATGACAGAGTTGCACACTAAAAAGGGAAAAATGTTTTAGTTTGCACAGCAAAGTTTTGTTATCTGCTATTTTTTTTATGGATAGTTGGTCCCTGCTGCACTGTGCCATGGAAATGTTGCTATTGTAACCAGCGTGACTACAGCGTATTGAGTTGGTAGTGAGTTGGTCGCAAAAAGCAGAAGTTTGTACAATCAATCTTGCCACATGTAAAAGAGTCACACTTTCCCTTTACATCGGAGTACTAAATTTGTCATAACATGTCAAATTACTCATGAAACTAATGTATGAATGGCACACATTTTGACCAACATCCAACTAGAAAGTGTAGGAAAATGTCACACTTTGTGTCCCAACTTTATGGAATGACCCTGTACTACCTTTTGAAACATACCAACCATAAACTTCCTAGAAATATTTTCCTCAACAGCTCATCAGACTTCAGACGTCACATCGGCAACGGTTCCAGAGCGTCGGCCGGAAGCCACGGGAGGCTCCGGCATCATTGAGAGCTGCGCCATCTTTGCCATCAAAGCCGAGAACCACAAACTGACGAAGGCTCTGGAGAAGGCTAAGCGTGAGGTGGAACACAAGGATTTGAAGTACCACGACCAGGTGTAAGTATTCGGGTGCTGTATGCTATTACGTTGATTCCGATATTTGATCCTTTTTCCTGAAATACTTAAAAATGAGATAAAGTTTACGAGCTTATGACAATGGCAGTCTTTCAAGTGTAACTACTTTTTAATAGTTTTCCAACCTTGCTTCTACTTTGACAACTTTTTTTTCTGAAAAATTCCAACTATTTCCTACTTTTTTTTTATTTGTTGTCCAACAACTCCAAGAAATGAAATCTAATTGAATATTTCTTATTGACAGTGTTATACACTGTCGCATGTAAAGCAAACAATGAAGGACATTAGCGCGGTAGTACTGCAACTGTGCTTCCCAGAACTTAGTTAAAGATGGAACACAAGTTTTATGAGTAGATGCCAAATGAGGCTTATGACGCAGTGGACATGCGTGAGCATCCCATGAAAACTACTCTTGAAAGCCCGCAGACGTCCTACTTTTGTCTTGTTTTGGTGAAAATTTTGATCCTACTTTTCTTCTAGTCGTTCCCCTTCGTCTGCTTGAAAACCTGCACTCGACTTATCCGGGCAGACTATCAAATCTAAGGCAAAAATACTGTGCTAGCTATTGTTCCCTAGAGAGTATGCAAATTCCTATTACTATACCTCATGCATATTCATGATCGAGAGCCACATTCTCACTAGTCCGTTCAATATTATGAGCCAGCTACTACTTCTGCTGTTTGCCAATTTTGCACGCGTGTGTTTATGACAGGGTAAATACGCATGCGTAGTAGAAAGGCACACGGGTAACCTGTGTGCTAGTTTACTACACATGCGCTTAACGATGCAATCATGGAACTAGCACACGGGTGTAGTACGCACGTGCAAACATCGACCAAGCTAGTTGTGCACTGCACAAAAAGATGGCGCCGCACGTAACTGCTTTTTGTTAATGGTCATTTTCCCGAGTACTCGTAACTAAATTTACAAATTACACAGTAACTTATCAGACGATGAAAGAGTTCGGTTTTAAATGTCATTTGTTAGGATTTCTCAAAATAGAAACCAGGCTACATAGAAAAACTAAATACATTTTAGTAATTTTAATAGTAATAGTAATTTTAATATAACATGGTTTCAGGGTGGGTAGTCGGTATTACTTTCCCTCGATATTGGAAGTTGACAAACTAGTTCCCTTGGCTTCGCTTCGGGAACAAGTTTGTCAACTGCCAATACCTCGGGAAGCTAATATCAACTAACCCACCCTCAAACCATGTTATATTAAAATTACTATTACTATTAAAATTAATAAAATGTATTAGTTTTTCTATGTAGCCTGGTTTCCTTTTTGAAAAATCAAACAAATGACATTCAAAACCCTTCTCTTTCATCGTCTGAGAGGTTACTGTGTAATTTGTAAATTTAGTTACGGGTACTGGATTCCATAATCTGGAACAGGTTCCTGACATCAACGGTCGGGTACTTGGGTACCCAGTTCCAATGCACAGCCCTACTATGTGTACTGGATTCCTTAATCTGGAACATGTTCCTGACATCAACGTTCGGGTACTTGGGTACCCAGTTCCGAAGCACAGCCCTACAATGGGTACTGGATTCCATAATCTGGAACGGGTTCCTGACATCAACGGTCGGGTACCCGGTTCCGATGCACAGCCCTACTATGGGTACTGGATTCCATAATCTGGAACGGGTTCCTGACATCCACGGTCGGGTACTTGGGTACCCAGTTCCGATGCACAGCCCTACTATAGGTACTAGATTCCATAATCTGGAACGGGTTCCTGACATCAACGGTTGGGTACTTGGGTACCCTGTTCCGAAGCACAGCCCTACTTTAGGTACTAGATTCCATAATCTGGAACGGGTTCCTGACATCAACGGTTGGGTACTTGGGTACCCAGTTCCGATGCACAGCCCTACTATGGGTACTGGATCCCATAATCTGGAACGGGTTCCTGACATCAACGGTTGGGTACTTGGGTACCCTGTTCCGAAGCACAGCCCTACTTTAGGTACTAGATTCCATAATCTGGAACGGGTTCCTGACATCAACGGTTGGGTACTTGGGTACCCTGTTCCGAAGCACAGCCCTACTATGGGTACTGGATTCCATAATCTGGAACAGGTTTCTGACATCAACGGTCGGGTACTGCGGTACCTGGTTCCGATGTACACTCCTTTTGTTTTTCCCAATCACAGTTCCAAGAAAATAGAGGCCGAGCAAGAAGCTCGCTACTGGAAGGACAAAGCCAGATCCTTGGCTAACCATCTGAAGAGGGCAACGCCAAGTCACGCCACCGACTCGGTAGTTTCATCGCCGCTGAAAGGTATGCTGACATCAGTTGCATGCAATTTTTGTGTCGCCTAAACAAAGTTTTGGGAGGCGCCTACCAGCCCTCTCATTCTGTATGACTGTAGACCTGTATCTCCTGATTTTCGGATATATGTTAAAGTTTCAGTTTAACTCTTTGATTCCGTTTTGTATGAAAAAAACAAAAAAAAACATAATGTTGAACTTGCGAGAATTATATACATTTGTTGTCAACTCCTCCTTCCTCAAATTTCTCAACTCCAGAATCGTTGCTCAAACTACACCAGATTCTATACCCGTGTTCTCATTGGACTTTTTGTTTGTTAACGTACCGCGACTTTTCTGTAGAAAGGCAAAAATAATTCCAATTTTCTAAGCGTCATAACACTGTGCGCATGTGCCAATCTCAAATCCCAGTTCAATAATCCAGGTATATATACATTTGTTTGTCAACCCCTCCTTCCTCCAATTTCCCAACTCCCACGTTCGACTACAGACCGCGATGCCAACGACCCAACTATCCACCAAACCCGCCCCAAGAAATCCCGGCCCGCTGAACAGCCGAGAACCAAGTACGTGGAGAAGATCCCCGGCCTGCATCGGCCAGCAGCAGCAGCAACAACAACAACGGCTTCCCAACAGCAGGAGCAACGGCGGGATGATAGCAACTGGTTGACTAAGGCGGTCGTGGAGAGAGATATTAGTGAGGCAGGCAAAGGAACCGATGACGATCCTCAACAGTGTGCCACTCAGTGAACAAAAAAATGTCTGTTGCCCCCAAAAAGAATCTTCCTAGATTGTGCACAATCTACCGGGAGTTTTGGATGACTTTTGCAGAATAAAGAAAAGTATCACTTTAGCACTGTTACTTGACATAGGCTTGATGCACCTGACAAGTTTCAAGTTTAATGATCATGAAGTTAGTACGTGCCTTGCACAGTGGAAACAATTAGTGTATTTAGGACAGGGTGGTAGTCGAGTCCCCTGCAAGTCCGTTTACAAGTCCTTTCGTGAAGCCAGTCACAAGTCCCTTCATAAAGGCAGTCACAAGTAACTGGATGAACAATGACAAAGGAATGCTTTTGTCAAAGCTGATTTGAATAGCTTGTGATTTGAATTGGAACTGAAGGACTTGTGATGGACTTGTGATGGACTTGACTACATCCCTGATTTAGGATGGTTCCCTGCAAATATGCTGTAGGTGTTGGGGTTTAATTTGGAGGTTTCCCAATAGAATTGCCAAACTTGGGGTAACACAGAGTTTACTTTGGCCTAGTTGACCCTGTGCAACCATTATGTACAGTTCTGCTGCTTTTTTTTTTACTTGAGGGTGCCACTGCCTTTGTCTTGATGAAACACATTCCATGTAACCCTTTATCAAACCCTTTTTTCTTCGCAATTAATTATATTGTTTGTTTCAAACTGGGGGGATCGAATGAACCCCCCCCTACTTATAATCATCAATGAATTTTAATCCTTGCTGATTAAAGAAAAGTTTTAAATACAATTGAACCGATACAATTTTGAGTTTCATGTAGTATTAACAAAGGGCACATTGTTAAAGGATACACCATTTGCAGATATTGAAAAAATTGTACTACCGAGTTATTAAGAAATATTTTACTTATTTGAAAGTACATACTGATTATAGGATTCCAGCAAAATGATTGCGCTAGATATTCTGTAATTGTTCTGAAACAACATGAGAACAAATGCCCGAAAACAAACGCTGTTTGTCTTGCTTTTCTCAGCATCCATGATTGTAAAACTTTGGACAGGTCAGTTAAAAAGATATTTACTTAAATACGACCCCCCCCCCCCCCCCCCAAATCCACTCATTCATGATAATTCAAGCAATTTGCCAATGATGTATCCTACAATTAACTTTAAGGCCTAATAAGCACTTCTTGGTACATGTATGTGTTCACGATATGCAGTTTCCCCTTTCCCCCGTTTTCCCTTTCCCCCGTTTTCCCTTTCCCCCCCGTTTCCCTTCCCCCCTTTCCCCCTTTCCCCCTTACCCCCCTTCCCAGGCATGAGATGGGTACAGGCATGAGATGGGTCTCATTAAAAAGCACTATACAAGTACGGTATGTACAATTCTCAAAAAGTCATTTTCCAACTTATTCCTGATTTTGATGTGCTGGGTCACATTATGTTAAATACAGCATATCACTGTACAACGCGTATTTATAGAAAAAGACTCGCAACTGTAGTTGTTTTGTTTTTGTTTTTAGTAACGTTAGTATTTAATAAAAATGTGTGTTTTGTCTATGTATAAATAATTTGTCTTTTTGTTTCTGTGAATAACAAACGATTATTATATCCATTCCACTTTCAAAACAGACAACCAATTAACAGGACAAGTTAATGTTCATTATTGATTTGTGTGAATTTGGATCAACATAAGTCTACTAAATAATTAATTCAGTTGAATGTTTACACCATCGAATATTTCTGTTTTTGGTTTAGCAAAAATAATATGAAAGAAATACCTCGATACCTACTATACAAAACAATAAAATGAAACAACTTGGAAAACAAATTTGTAATAAAACTCCATTAATATTTTGCAAAACCACCAACGTTGAGAGAATTCGTTATTTGAGCATCTCGGTGAATTTCAAGCAGATGCCATGATGAGCCGTGCCCGATGATGAGCCATGCCCGATGATGAGCCATGCAGAGTGTTGGTACTTAGTGAAAACGAAAAATCACTCGGTTTAGTGAATAAATACGTGTTTTTGACGCGCAGTCGAGTGTTACTTCGCGGTGTCTGTGACGCAATTAAATTTTGGTGTTTCGCCATTTTGTGTGTGTCAAATGACATGTTTCCGACTCTGTCGCTCTACACAATACACGCAATGAGTCCGTATAAATCACTGTAAAACGCATCACGATCTATATCGAGCATCAGGTGGAATTAACGCGCGCGTCATTCTCTATAAAAGGAAAATTTAGGTAACATATTTAAGCCTAAACCCTACTTTATCCTTGCAGATTCTATCTTTGGCGTTACTAATACTATGAGGCCTTTCCTTGAGGAAAAGGCCGGTGAAAAGTCGGCAGTCTCGTATAAACGCTCCTCTGCACGGAAATCTTTAGTAAAATACGAACGTTTTGTTTGATTTGCAGAGAAACTAGAGATACTCAACGGATGAATGCCTAGGTAGTACCTTTCTCTATGGGTACACACCTCATGTGCCACCTAAAACTCAAAGTATGGGAATCACACACTAACTAAAAGGTGCTAATTAATCATCCGTAACGTATGCATAAGTCATATGCAAATTTTAAAAGGTCACGCCATTGTGAAGCGCTTACATCTCTCTGGTCAGGCCACATTTAGAATATTGCTCAACAGTTTGGAATCCCCATCATCAAACCCCCATCAATCAAGTATAAGCCATCCAGAGGAGAGCAGCTAAATTTGTGCAGAACATCTATCAGCGCAATGAAAGTTTTACTGCAATGCTACAGAATCTGCAGGGGCCTTCACTTCAAGCTAGAAAGGAAGCAGCCACCAACATTATGATGTACACAATTCCCCACGAGCTCATTGCCATCAACAGGGATCCTGTACCTGACCCCAATGACAGATACAAGGACATCCATGCCTACAGCTGTCCGGCAATTAATATTGCATCTTCTTGGCAAACTCAATGTTGATTATGGCATTCACATCCTAAGTTTTTAAGCAAACTGATTCTAAAATAGAGGCCATTTTGAAATTTAAGACTTTTCATCCTAATACCCCTGTCAGACCGGTGTGCGACCCCACGGCGACCTTACTGCGATGCAGTTTTCATCAAAAACGCAGTGGGGTCGCCGAAAACTGGCAAAAAATCCTGAAATCTATGAGGTAGGTAGCTCACAGTACGCTCTTGACTCGCTCACTACGCTCTCACTGCGACCTATGCGTTCCCAGTTTGATCATCGCCGCGCTCTCACTGCGCTCCCACTACGCTCTACGCGATTTTGCTGCGACCAAGGCGACCTCGCTACGACCTCGCTACGACCTTACGACGCTCTCACTACGTCCCCACCACGTTCTGTGCGTTTGTACCGCGTTCGTGCGGCGACTATAAATACAGCGAGCTCGATGTTGCTGGATATTTGCTATCTGTTGTACAATGTTTATGTTCTGCCTCTCTACAGCCATGGTGAAGAGGAGATGCACATTAGTATGTTGTGTGGAGGATATAGGCTGTATTTATACCATTTGTGGCCTTTACGCATGTCAAAGTCAGAACGTACTATACACGCAGTATAATCGCAGTATGATCACACTGTGATCGTACAGGAAGCTTCATAACATCGCCATGGACGCATTGGGGGCGCCATAGTCGTACTGGCAGCCCCGTGTGGACGCAGTATGAGCATGAAGAAGCCTTATAAGACGTAGTAGAAGTGCAGTATGAGCGCGGTAAGAGCGTAGTGAGAGCGTGACAAGCGTACAGCGGTCGTACTTCAGTCGCAGATTAGGCAGACGGCGATACCAACTCGCTCTTGTTACGATCATGCCACGCCCAGGTAGACTTCACTACGTCCCAAGTACGTTCTTTGATATCCCACTGCGCTCTAGTTGCGTTTTGGACCAGATCGCCGAGGTTTGGCGACCATGGAGACCCTCCCACGACCTATGTAGACTCTACTACGTTCCCATTACGCTCTTGGCAATCCTACTGCGCTTCTATTGCGTTTTTAAACTCCTTAGCATAATACATGTGGGTATTGACATCAAAATGGAGATCATACGAAATTCCAATCCTGGGTTAAAAAACATTGTCCTAAAGTGGCGGCCATTTTGAAATTCAAGATGGCTATCAACCAGTGAGATGGTATCAATCAATACTAATTGTATCTGTAACTCCTTGGCTTAATAAATTGAAGTAATTGTCAGTAAAATGAACTTCGCATAGCATTAATACTTTGATTTATTAAACATTTGGTTAACAAATGGCGGCCATTTTGAAATCCAAGATGGCGGCCATACGGTTAATTGAAAAAAATGTAACCAATACTTTTCTGAAACCTGGATGTCTACTCTTTCTAATGAAACCAAAAAAAGCATCCTTAGCAAAAAAAATGCACAACTTTGAAATCCTACATAACAGCCTACACTAAGAGGTCAGTGGTTTACTCTCAGTGTGCATGTAGAACCGATTCCCGATTTAGAGACATGAGTAAGCGCGGGTGAGTACAAGTAATCAAATACGCTGAACGTATAAATTCAAAACATTCGTGGGCTGGAGGGTTTGGCCCATGCATAGAGGCACTTGAGATATTCCGGCAAAGTGGTCTGAGATTGGGTCAAGTGTGAACGGAAAGTGACTTCGTCGAGCGGTCAAATTTCTCATATTTATGTCCCAAATCATTGATAGCGGTTATACTGGACCGACAGAATAAATTACCAACGCGTATAGACTAGGAGCAAAGTTGTGAAAGCCCTGTAAATAGGAATTTTGCTCAACACCTACTACATCCAAGGTTTGACTTCACAATATGGAAGAACATACCCTACTGAACACTGCTAGGTAGTATGTGGCTTCAAATTGTGGTATCACTTTTGAGAAAAACTTGGTTTTTGAGGGTAACAAGTTGGCATTGTTCTTAATTTGGCACCAATTGTTAGTAAACAGTCTAGTCATATATTCATATAAAAAAAAAAAAAATGAAGCATTTTATTTTGTATATATCTTAATATCTTATATAAATTATCACAACTATCATTTAAATATTTGTTACATTTCATTTTTATAAAGTACATACTAAAATGTGAAATAATTTTGAAATAAGAAAAAAGAAAACTTGTACGAGGCTACTTCCCAAGCTCCTTTTTTTTTTTTTTTTTTTTAATTTTTTTTAAAGGTTATTTTTTAAGGGGCGTGGCCCCTTTGTCTCCTTAGACCATAATTATTATTTGTTAGCCAATGAGGAACATTTGAGTCATGAACTCATTAAACAGCATCATTTGCATGAACAAAAGTGATGTTTATATGCTTTCATTGTGTCAAACTTATCTTAATTATTTTTTATTTTTTTTATTTTATCAAATTAATTTTTTTGTAATATTTTTTGATAGCAGCGCTAAATTAATACCACAATTTGAGTCCACATACTACCTAGAGATGTTCTACTAGGTCTATCCCACCAGATAAAGCAATCGAACCTTAGATGTAGTGAGAGTTGAGCACCCACTTTTTTTTTTGGTCCGTGCTCCTAGTCTAGTAGTTGTGTGCTTCAACCATGGAAAAATAAGACACACGTACACGTTTGGTAATTGGAACCCATTGTTTGTTTCAATCCTATATAGTTATAGATATATACCATAAAACTAACCTGTACAAATTTCATTTCAAAAGGTGGTACCGATTTTGAGATATTGCCGAAAATCTTAAGCGGTTATGTCAACGCGGAAAGAATAATCTCCATTGGATCGAATACACGCTCTGAGAAACGTCACTGCAGTAACGCTTCTCAGATTCAAATTTGTGGGGATAAAAAGTGATATCTTTTTCCATAACCGCAGTACTTCGAATTGAAAAGTTTCTAAAAATGCATTATACTATCCAAAGCTGCTGTACTTCTTACCAAGTAAGTTTTTATTGTCATAAATTTTTGGAGTAATTACCAAACGTATACGATCCCTTTAAAATGCACAACCGACTAATCGGTGATTTGAAAGCCAGAATTTCTGTTCCACACACCGGCCGCGTTTAGGTACCATCGACGCTGAGCTGCTCACCAGAACTACACCAGAATCTCTAACCGTGTTCTCATTGGACCATAGCCGTATTCCTCTTGGACTTTTTTGGGTTAACGTTCCGCGATTTTTCCTCAGCGTCATAACGTTGTGCGCGTGTGCCGTTTTCAAATCCAGGTCAAATAAAATACATAATTCATGAGTGGTGACCCGCGACGTAGAGACGATCGAAAACCGAAAATTACAGATGAAAACTGACATTAGAAGCTTTTCAATTTTTTGAGTTTATTTATACCAATTCTGTGATGTAATATATACCCACAAACTAAACCAAATTTGCATTACAAGCACAGAATTCAAACTCAAACACAGACACTCCGCTGAGAAAAGGATGGATTTCAGGACAAATTTGACAGTAAGTTGAAATGTTCCAAAATCAAATAATGGTTTGTATACAAATGCAGGAATGTGATCTCTTTGAGTCGTGTTTTCGTAAGAGCAAACCCAGCAAGTGATCAATAAAACTGGGTTTAAATATTTATTGTTTTCCATCTTGAACGGAATCTTCCGCAACGCGACATTGCGGTCTAGTGTGATGCCCGTGTAAATGAGTCCCGTATATATTATTGTTTGGGAATACGCGGTTCTAGATTCCGGACCCTAGTTGGCAAATCTCGAACCGAATACGCGGCAAATTTAAAATTTAAAATAGCGTTCAGCCCGATTGGTTCAAATCCAATCAAATCGTTAACGTTTATCTTTTTTAGCAAAATTAAATCTTGTGATAAGACAAAGACAATAAGGAAAAAGACAAAAAGCTTGTATAAAACAATTACATCCCTTTAAATTGTGCAATGTATTAATTATAGTCCCGATCGAGAAATAATAGTCTGTTCAGCCATTCTGCACTCAATGCACCCTGCCGTATTGTAGTTACATGCCATGTAAACTATTTGAAAAAAAAATATGCTTAGCAGATATGTAGAGTGGCTGTGTATATTTTTAGTAAGCCAAACTAGCATATTCAATGTTATATAAGGTCACATGCATCTTCCTAGACGATCGTCACATATTTCTTCTACACACATCTGTGGATGGTACCCAGGGAACCTGGAAAATCCCAATTCAAACCGACTTTGCAAAGTGAGTTGTCTGAACAACCCTGTGCAAATCGAATGGGGACAATCACTGAAACTGCAGAAAGTTTTGACTAGAAAAACAATAGTTGCTACGGCAATAAGACCGAAGCAACTAGAACTAAAATAACTACAAAAATAACAAGGGATTCAATACTTCTATTTTATTAACCAAACCCAACAACGTATACATTTTATTCATAATACACTCGTGTATTTCTTCAATAAATACCAACTAGGTACAAATATGCTTACCTTTTCGCGGATGGGATGACCGTTTGCAGTATGTTTACGACATTGGGATGACCACCGACGTTAGGATGACCGTTTGGTGGTCGTCCTACCACCCAAGTACTCGATAAAATTTCATTTTTTTAAATGTTATTGAGTATGTCGATAGATTTCGGTACATTACCCTATAGATTTTTAATTTTGTGGCAAAAGCTTCAGGTAAAAACGGGTTAGGTTACAAATAAAAAAGTAAATTTTACCGTACGTTTCTATGGACCGGTCATCCTATCCCCGGATTGGTCGTTATATATATCATAGGAAATATATTAATTCATATATAATTAAAATATAATTACATTTTAAAATAACATTATAATTACATTTGTATAATACCCATAAATAAAACAACGATTAATCACGGCAACACGAAACCTTTTATCACAACACTCAAACATTGGGCAACATTGATTTGTGTAGCGGATGAAGCGGGTTCCGTCGGTTGTTTTTTAGAATGCTTTTTTTTGGAAAACAAAAATACAAAGTGGTTGAATTTTAACCCATTTTTGAAGCGTGGGGCCTGCACTGGGGCCATACAATACCATTGTAACGGTATTCTATGACCTGTAGATTATTAATGGCATTAATCGTCAAGGCGAAAATACTTTCGTAACATTTATGAAACCCAGTGTTTGAGATAGTTTTTTACAATTTCATTCATAGCACCATTTTTAATTTGCCTAAATAAAGTCACGTGATGCAACACGGGAACCAGGCACTCTGTTTATAGGCATTACTCGTCTACGGCACCAGTGACGCGTTACTCAATCGCATAGCTATAAGAATGTGCATGTGAAATGCTATTTCACTTGACACTATTAACCTAACATCTATACATGTAACTTGTAAAACACTGATGATATTATTAGGCCTATACTCATATAGACATTTCTATAATAAAAAATAAACCTATTTCCCAGAGGAGTATATTGCATTCGTGTGAACAATTCGTATACATTAAAGTGTACATTTTAGCGATTAGCTATAAATTTGTTCAATCTGGTAAAATTTTCACGAATTCAATGTTTTCATCATATTTGATGTAATATTAATCTAGTTGTCTTTGTAACGTGAACGATTATGTTCCCCCATGAACATAATTTATGCGTGCGTATTTTACTGCAGTTATTTATAGGTCAATACTTCGACGACCAGAATAGGTTTATACATAGTAGGCCTACATGTATATCGGTACTGATGAGCTAGATAGCCGGCTGGGCGAGCCGGTGCGAAAGGATTAATTAGTAATATATTCTTCAGTTTGCGGCATTATTTTTCTGTCTGGTATTTTTTTATAGTAGTCTAAAAGGTACACATTATACAACTAACTCATAGATGAAGTCAGAGTTAAAGGTATATGATACGCCCTTTCCAGATAACAAACATCTTTACTACCGAATTATTAAGAAATATCTTACTTATTTGAAAGTAAATAATGATTGTAAGCATCCAGCAAAATGATTGCGCTAGATATCCTGTAATTGTTCCGAAAATTTAATTTTATAAACAAAAATTCACGATCGCAAGACGGCGATCGCGAAAAAACCCAAGAATGGCATATGAACCACTGCCATCCCGACGCCGGTTAAAAACGAACGCCGTTGTTCTTGTTTTTTTCAGCATCCATGATTGTAAAACTTCGGACAGGTCAGTTAAACGATATTTACTATACCCCCCCCCCCCAAAAAAAAAAAAAATCCACCCATTTTCGAAAATTTAAGTAATTACCAATAGTATATTCTACCTTTAAAGGTAGAATAGGCTATACGCCATTGGTAATTGCTTGAATTATCATGAATGGGTGGATTTGGGGGGTTGTATTTTATAGTAAATATCGTTTAACTGACCTGTCTGAAGTTTTACAATCATGGATGCCGAGAAAAGCATGAAAAACAGTGTTTGTTTTCATCCGGCGTCGAGCAGTTATTCTTATGTTATCTTTGTTTTTTCGCGATCGCCGTCCGGCGATCGCGAATTTTGTTTTATCAAATTCAATTTTTCGGAATAATTACAGGATATCTAGCGCAAACATTTTGCTGGATGCCTAGAATCCTTATTTACTTTCAAATGAGTAAGATATTTCTTAATAATTCGGTAGTAAATATTTTCGATAGGCCCTATGTGCAAATGGTGTATCCTACCCTTAACGACCATTCCCCATCATATGCATTCGTTACTACTGTATCCGCGAACATGCGGTGTATGACAAATGTGTTGTTCCCTGACATGTGTAAATTGGATAGCAGCCGCTCCAGCCAGGGCCCATTACTTTTTTCCAATGCAAAAATAAGCCGTGTCCAAATTGCTTGCCTACGGCTTGAAATTATACACGAGTCTACGCGGACAAATTGTAAATGATTTTCATAATAACAACATTTCGTTTGTTTACTATGTAAAATATAATACTCTTACGCCTACACATGTATTATAACTGCTCACATATAAAATACATAATTCCTTCGCTATTTTATAGCAGAAACGACTGTGTACATTTTGTAAGTAAACGACAGACAAACTAATCGACTTGGAAAGAAATGTGGGTGCATAAAATCAAGTACCTTTACAAATAAAATGTCTAATAAAATATCTACTTAGTGGATCCAATTTCTCTCTTGAGCTTCTCGATCGCTGGGTTGACCCTGTATTCTTGGTTTATGGTCAGGAGCTGAAACAGGAAAAAAACGGGGGAAAAACCCAATTCATATAGGCTACAGCATGCTTGAAGACGATATTAAAGAATATGATAAATGTTGATAAATGTTTTTATTTTAACTGTGTGTTAAAGGTAGGATACACCATTCGCGGATATCGAAAAAATTTACTACCGAATTATTAAGAAATATCTTACTCATCTCAAACTAAATAATGATTCTAGGCATCCAGCAAATTGATTGCGCTTGATATCCTGTAATTATTCTGAAAAATATAATTTTATAATTTGCGATCGCCGGACGGCGATCGCGAAAAACCCAAAAATAACAAAAGAATAACTGCTCAACGCCGGTTGAAAACAAACCCTGTTTTTCGTGCTTTTCCCGGCATCCATTAATGTAAAACTTCGGACAGGTCAGTTAAACGATATTTACTATAAAATACAGCCCCCCAAATCCACCCATTCATAATAATTGAAGCAAATACCAATGGTGTATGCTATACCTTTAATGCTTTGATGTCTATACTTGTGTTTCCTGGTTATAGTTCTAATTTAAGGGAAGGAACAACATTATTGAAATACAAGTGGGAAATCCACCGGTGGAGCGACCACACGTACAACCGACATCTAATTTTAAAGAGGTCTTCTTTACTTTCAGATGGCAAAACGTGGTTACTTTCTCAAATATCCATGGACGGGAATGCCACTTCTCAACACAACACAAATTCTGACCATGGTAAAATGATCTGAACCGGCACACTTTAGCAGGAAATAATAAAGCCATACAAATAAATGACCGAATAAGGGGAGTGGGAAACGCTCGGTCACAATGAAATACCTTTAACGGGAACACGGGGCTTATATGTTCTTGGGCAAGACACTTTACTACAATTGCCTTTTTTTCAACCTATATGAGTTAAATGGGTATCTGAAGGTGAGACCACTCGTGCTGATCTTGAGCTGCTGCAGAAATGATCTTGTTCCTGGTGAGCAGGGATAATACTGTGCGCTTTGTTTATGTTTTTTGATGTATAGAAAAATACTGTAAGAAGCAATATTGACTGACAATCTTTCACACATAAAATGAAGTGGTTCAAAATGTCACTGGTCAGTCAGGGCGTAGCGTTACCCAACTTAGTTCTAGCAACCCTCTCCTCCATTTAAACAAATAAATAAATAAATACAAATAATAATTAACATGCAATACAAAGTACATGCTTGGAAACACGTAGCGAAAGTTAGAAGTTGACGTCACGTGCAAAGGGTCTAGCCCCCCTAAAATAGTGGCTATAGAACCGCGCCTGAGCTAAACCCTTTCCCCACTTCACTTTTGAAAAACATTGTTGTTTTAAAGGGATCGTACACGTTTGGTAATTACTCCAAAAATTAATGGCAATAAAAACTTACTTGGGAAGAAGTACAGCAGCTTTGGATAGTATAATGCATTTTTAGAAACTTTTCACTTCGAAGTACTGCGGTTATGGAAAAAGATATCACTTTTTATCCAAAACAAATTGAATCTGAGAAGCGTTACTGCAGTGACGTTTCTCAGATTGTGTATTCCAATGCAGATTATTCTTCCTGCGTGGACATAACTGCTCCAGATTTTCGGCAATATCTCAAAATCGCTACCACCTTTTGAAATGACATTATTTTGTACAGGTTAGTTTTATGGTATAATCTACATGTATAACTATATAAGATTGAAACAAACAGTGGGTTCCAATTACCAATCGTATACGATCCCTTTTTAAAGACCCATTATCGGGAAAAGTAATGTCAAAATGTGGTGTCCAATCTCAGGAATATTTATTTTACCCAGAGAGTTATGCACACGTAACAAATCAAATATAACACTTTTCCGAAGGCTGCGCACTGACTGTGGTATGTGAACTTGAAGTCAATTATTAACATAAAATATATCGGATGATGGGGTGGAAAGGTCCGGCCATCGTAGTGTCGAGTACATCATCGTGAATGTTATCAGCCAACAGCCTAGGCGCGTTTGTTTGAGTTAGTTGGGGGGTGTTCGCACGTAGAGACAGACCATATAGAGCTATTATTAATTTATTATAGCTCAATGTGACAGACGCGGGATGACGTTAATTGAATGTGTCTGCATTGTGTAGCGCACAGACTGTGGATTTTCTCCGAACAAAATGGAATGTGCCTTTGCATGCATGGTTACAAGACCGAAAAACAATTAATTTGGGGGACATAATTCAGTCCCAGCCCATAATGCTAAGGGAATAACAATGTGGTTGGCCGGTATGGGCCCGGCACGTTAACCGTATTTATGAATACTTTACAATAATTGTGTGGTTGTTAATAACATCGTGCGTAAAATACAAATCATGTTTGAAATAAAACAAATAAAAAAATTAGTTCAAAGTTAAAGAGCATGGAAAACGAAGAGTATTCTCAATATTGCTTCGTTTGTTACCACGACGTGATATTGGTTTCACTCCGTCAGAATCAATCAAATTGTCCAAATAAACGCACCTTGCTTATTGATTAGAACGTATATCTATACTGGTACCCGCGTGCTTATAAATCAAGATATACAGTACTGGTGAGATATCTAATGCCTTTTCCATGAACATATATTCAGCAGGGACAACGACTGTTTCAGTGTAGTTCTCCATTCACAATTGTGTGGGAGATTTCTCACTTATTATGATTACATCAGGCATTAAACAGTCGTTGGTCTTCTTTCATTTGGACGTTCAGAGATCTAAGATGATTAGGTTATAATTTGACATTGTGAGGTCGTAGACTACTAGCGGTGCGTTTTTTACACGCATATGGCGGTAGCGCGGAGATTGACAACCCTACCCCGGTAAACCCAGGGGCAGGGTCGTAATTATGAAGAAAAACTAGAGAAGCGAATCCGTTATCCAGAAGAAAGATGAGGATTGTAAACAAAGAAACGTCGCTTTTCAAGGAGGATGAGCAGTTTTACCTTCTGTGGCTGGGATGGGTCAACTCTTTCCCATGGTCTCGGATTTGACTTCTTGAACAACCTGTGTACAAAATCGCACACAAATCTGAATATTCAACATCAATTTCAAAATCTGTAAGATCAAACAAAGGGTACTACAGAGATTGCCTACCATAAGTACTCTTAGATTTTACTCTCTGTGTGAACCCAAATGACATTAAACAAAATGAATACATGAAGAACGTATTATAGAAATACAAAAGAAAAGACACACAGCTATCTTTGTATATGAAAAGTAACGGAACGACACCACACGTTATTTATAATAAGACGAGTCTATTATCTTGGAATAAGTACCCTTTGGGAGACCATTTTGCGTCATTTTAACAACATTAGGGAGACCATGGTCATTAGGAAGACATTTCGAGGTCTCCCTAACGTTCCAACTACAGGAAGGAGATACATTTTTAAACATTTAACAGTCCAGATCGATAGAGTAGGGTCCAAAATGCATAAATATGAAATTTCGTGGGAAAAGCTCTAGGTAAAAACGGGTTAGGTTACAATAAAGAATGGAAAATGTTGTGCACGTCATTATGGAGAGGTCTCCCAAATGTACCATTTTCGGTTAATATATATATATATATTTTTTTTTTTGGGGGGGGCTAGAATTTTTGACTTACGCAACATCGGTCTTCCTTAAGATAGAGAAGGTGCTGAATCCTGTAGCAAGGATCACGACCGCTCCGGTAATGACAACAAGCGGCGACAGCTAATGAATATAAAAGGGTAAGAAGACAAAAATAATAACAACAAACAAATTTGATTATCTATATATATATACAGCTTTAGGTAGAATACACCATTTGCAGATATCGAAAGTTTGTACTATTGAATTATTAAGAATTATCTTACCTATATTTAATAAGTAAATAATGATTCTAGGCATCCAGTAAAATGATTGCGCTAGATATCCTGTAATTGTTCTGAAAAATTGAATTTTATTTAAAACTATTCAGGATCGCCAAAAGGCTTTAGCGACAAACAAAATAAGAACCACTGCCCGGCGCCGGTGGCAAACGAACGTTTTTTTTGCGTTTTCCCAGTATCCACGATTGTAAAGCTTCAGACAGGTTAGTTAAACGATATTTACTATAAAATACAACCCCCAAATCTACCATTGATGATATTTCATCCAATATTTGCCAATGATGTATTCTACCTTTAAATGAAATACATAGAGAGATGACGTGTATTCATCTTATACATCGGTATGATCCACCACAACCAAAGAAGAAACATCCCTAATCTGTTTATTCTTATTCAAACAAATTATCACTAATCAGTAGAAAAACTCCTTACACCCTTAAAACAGATTGGTCTTAAATAACCAATTAATCGGTAAATAAGTGTCCAACCAATATTTTGGTAAATCTTCACCAAAATAGTGGTTATTTTGACCATTGTTTTTGTTAAAATGACCAACATCATTGGAGATTTTGACCACTATTTTGGTTAAAATTGCCAGTTTCGAGGGTGTAGGAATCCAGCAACACTCTTTATTTTGCCAACACTGAAAAACGAAATTAAACAATTTATGAAAAACGGTTCGGAAAAAAAGTTACACACTTCAATGAGAGCGAGTGAACCAGCACATCATTAAATACTACATTTGGATTTCACTTGTTCCCTAAACCTTGGAGAACCAGTAAAGTATATACAATACAAAAGGGGATAAAATATGACCAAGTCGGCTTTTGACATTATTGTTGTCTAATGTTAAAAGACCCGCTTTACAAACTAAAAAGCTCACACAATGCATCTTAGACAATGTACAAAGGTGTAAGTTCCTAAAAAATGATGCCAAAAAGTTGCACCTCTGCAAATTGTGTCAGACCATTTCAATTTGAAAGAAATATTTCAACAAAGATTGTTTCAAACGATTATGACTTTCTTTTCATCAATTGTTTAATTTCGTCAATAAAATCATTGTTTTCAAAATAAATATTATGGCAGGATTCATAATGAATTTTTCTGCTGATGAGTAGAGGAGCTAGGAGTTGCACCCCCCGCCCTCCCCGACCCGCCAGTAACACGTTATATTCTGCCCAACTTTATACTGAAATTCCTACACCATTTGTGTTTGTTTGATGTGTACGTTTTATTGGGAGTAAATGAGCGTTGTACAAAACCTTGACTTTAATAACACAATCACTGAAAATCAATAATATCACATTCGTTTTAGCTTTTACCTCGTAATTAGCTTTTCCAAGTCTCGCCAAAATCCCTCTACCTCCAACTCCAAGACCCATCTTTATCTATGTAAGTAAGAAATATCTATATATATTTTTATTCATAATAAATTTACCGAGTCAGTATATAACGGTGGTTAGATTTCTGATGCTAAGCAACAATTTTTTACAAGGCCTTATTCTCATCCAACGTTCTTGAGTAGGCCTTATGTATAGTGGCCCTGGAGGGACACGCATATCCTGAACATTGACGTCAACATTTGCGACAAATTTCACGACTTTCCCCAAAGTGGCAAATATTGACGTCAATATTGACGTCAAATTTCACGATTTTCCCCCAAAGTCGCGAATATTGACGTTAAATTTGACGTCGATATTCGCGTCAAATTTCAAGACTTTTCCTAAAGTCGCGAATATTAACGTCAATATTCGCGACAAAATTCACGACTTGCCCCCCAAGTCGTGAATATTGACGTCAATATTCACGATCTGCGTAGTCCCTTCAGGGCCACATTTCCTTATGACCTATGTTACCCTTTTCCATTGTAACTTTCTTTTCTCCTTCGCTACATAATATATAAATGTGGCCTAGTAGGCCTATTATGTTATTTTGTATCCCGCCCAAGTAGTCTGCGCGTAATCTGACCCCTTTATGAAGTTTTGTTGCTAGTCAAATACCGTATTGGAAACTGCACTGAAATGATTAATGAACAAAACTCGGAATGTGACACGTCGCGAGGCATCTATATTATTAAAGTCCGGATCAAAAATAGAGTGCACTGTCTGATATCTGTTTGTTTAGGGACATGCTGCTCACAGTGACACTCTCACAGAGCAAATGATTTTCAAATTAAGGTATTGTTCCAGTGTATATCTCTCTTTCCAACGAATTAAATTATTGTGGGTTTTTTTCTACAGTATTTTTTAGAGACGTCCGGAAAGTGGCAAGTCGCCGTTTCGAATAATGTATGTCAACAAGTCTTACAAGCACTTAGGGCTTTCAATTTTCGACGGTAAAAGGATCCACGACCTATAATCATTATGGAAAAATGTACCAATAATTCACGGGCACTAAAGCCATTAGGGAAACCCCTCGTTGGATCTTCGCATATTCCTCTCAATAATGAGGATACAGTTTGCGCTTTAAAGGGAACAACATCCTGAAAAAAAACCACTCACCCAATTGCGTGACAAAATGCGTTTTTAATTAAACTAAATTCTATTCTTTGGACATAATATTATTTAAAAGTAGAACATAAACGTCCGCACAATCATCCTTTGAAAATTGGTCGTTTTTTAGTTATTCCGGTCCAGCGAGAATTAATTTAGGATGGGGGTGTCAAAACGTTGACTAAAAATATCTAGCTGCCGGTGTATGGGTGTTACTCGTTAATAATTACCGTAGCATACACCCTCTCCCCCCGCAACCTAAGTCCCGAAATGTGTATCCCTGTGTAGACATCTCATTGTTCTCGTGTGTTTCTAAATTCGGTATACCCTGTTTTGTGGAGACCTGAACTTTGGCCATGTTCAAATTGTTGGTTTTGGCTGTGACTTCGGCCGTTGCTACGATGTTGATAAGCTGGCGGACAATGACCGCTCATAGCAACAGCACAGCAACGGCCGAAGTCACAGCCAAAGCCGGCAATTCGGACACGGCTGCAATGTAGAAACAATGCCACAGTGCGAACTTGAGAATGACTGACGTCTCTGCCGTGAATTCGTCGCAATTCTTCTTGAGATATTTCAAAAGTATCATCCGGTCACAGCCTATACGGTATTACCTCCGCGAGCGTTTTAACATGTATACAGGGTGTCTCAAAAAAATACAACGCTCCTTAATGTGATCGTAACTTTCTAAAAAAGTGTTGGAACCGAACAATTCAAACGACAAAAATAAAGTCAAATTAGTTGGCTATAATGTAAAGAAAACTGCGTTTGATTCCGTTCAGTAATCCCGGAGAAATGAGCGATTACGTAAAAGTAGTCAAAGAACACTTCCATCCAAATTTACTCATATTGACTGATTTAGACAGCACAGACAAGAAATGAATCAATACTTCTTTTAAATATAACATTCATAAACTTGTCCTTGTTCTCTTTTTTCTTTTAATCTAAATAATATCCCGGGTGTTAACCAAGTTCAACATAATATTGCACATAAAAGTTATCGAGATAATTTTTGTTCATTTAAAACTTGATAAAGGTTGAAGTTTGCTATCGCCAATTTGCGCAATAATTAAATCTGTTATCACAATTGAAAACAAAATTCAACAATCTTATTCACTTTCTCAAGAGACTTTATAATTCGTAATCTCTCTCCTTACAATGAGTTGTAATGTTTTATTTTGTGGTTGTTATGAGTGTCACGATCGATTATTACTCAGTACTCTAATGATATGAAGAATTGCATTTATCAAATTATTAAACAGTGCTGGCTAATTGAAAAGGGAAAGAGTAAGTAACAACCTGCACAAAGGAAAATCTGTGTAATACACAAACTTGGATGGAAGTGTTCTTTGACTACTGTTACGTATTCGCTCATTTCTCCGTAATTACTAAACCGAATCAAGCACGGTTTTCTTTAAATTATAGCCAACCAATTTGACTTTATTTTGTCGTTTGAATTTTTCTATTCTGACACTTATTTAGGAAGTTACGATCATCTTAAGGAACGTTGTAATTGTTTGAGACATAGACATTTTTGTGCATGGGTTACCGTTGTACTTTTCCACCAAGTTCTCCTACCAATACTTTCCAGTTTATCGACATTGTTTCCTCAACATTTGTTTTTGTTTTGATATCTGAGCCGTCTGGTTTATCATAGACCGTTTGGAGATGCTCATAATTATCATCAGAACCCATACACAAACACACAGCTTTACCTTACATACGCACTGTGGACATTCCTTTGTTCTCGTGTAGTTAACAAACTTTGACTAAATACTCATTTTTCTCGCTTCCCCAAAACAAATTTACCCTCAAATTAGGATTATGGGCCTCTCAGCTGTCCCTTCTATCTTTTCTATATATAACCCTAACCCGTTTTTCCTCTAGCGCTCTTTTTCGGAAACTGAAAAACGGATTGTGGACGTGTGCAAGTCCACACACCGTAACCTCTTCCCGCATCGTGTGGACCTATATTGTTCGGAGGTCCACAGTGCGTATGCAAGACTAACTCACACCACGCAGCCACATGCTTTTGGCATTCGTGCGCTCTGAATGTTCATGCACGTAGATTGAAATGCGCTGAATAGCAGCAGGGAAGTAAAAACAAACATTGCGCAGAATTCGCAGTATACGACTAATCAATTTGGGAAAGAAAATTGTTCTTAATATATATTATTTATATATTAGGTTGTCATAAAAAATTCATACATCACAACAATGTTATGATGGATTTCCAAAAATAGGTCCCACTCGAGCGAAAATAAACTAAACCAAAACGAAACAGTATTCTAATTGCATACCCAGAAATTAAAGATCACAAATTAATATTTGTTTAAAGGGATCGTATACGTTTGGAAATTACTCAATAAATTAATGGCAATAAAAACGTACTTGGTAAGAAGTACAGCAGCTTTAGATAGTATAATGCATTTTTAGAAACTGTTCACTTCGAAGTACTGCGGTTATGGAAAAAGATATCACTTTTTATCCCCCAAAATTTGAATCTGAGAAGCGTGAATTGTGTATTCCAATGCAGATTATTCTTTCTGCGTGGACATAACCGCTCCAGATTTTCGGCAATATCTCAAAATTGCTACCACCTTTTGAAATGAAATTTTTGCAGGTTAGTTTTACGGTATATATCTACAACAATATAGGATTGAAACAAACAGTAGGTTCCAATTACCAAACGTATACGATCCCTTTAATGTAAGCCTTTGCATGCAAAAGTCTTGTTAAACAAAACAAAACTGCTTTTAAGCTAAACGGATTCTTTCTGGAAGACAGATATACCAAGATAGAGTCTGGAGCTAAAACTACTGGACCAAATCGGGATTTATTGGTATCATTTAAGGATTCTCCATTATGTGGTTGGGTGCATGCTCGTCCGTTTTTCTTGTGGACGACACTGTATAATTTGTTTTTACTTTGACCGGGCTTGAACCTGCGACTTCCGGATTACTGCTGCGGTGCTCTACCAACTGAGCTATTCAGCCCTATGTTGGCGGTTCTCCAAATTGTCAATATCTATGTTTGTTTAATTTAATTCAAAGTGATCAGCGATCTTATGGATCAGGAAACGGAAATATGGATGCGGGTGGAAACGAAGACGGTTTTTAACCGAGGGCATTATCTTTTAAAGGGATCGTATACGTAATTACTAATTACTCCAAAACATTAATGGCGATCAAAACTTACTTGGTAAGAAGTACAGCAGCTTTGAATAGCATAATGCATTTTTAGAAACTTTTCACTTCGAAGTTCTGCAGTTATGGAAAAAGATTTAACTTTTTATCCCCAAATCTGAGAAGCGTTACTGCAGTAACGTTTCTCAGACTGTGTATTCCAATGCAGATTATTCTTTCTGCGTGGACATAACCGCTTCAGATTTTTGGCAATATCTCAAAATCGCTACCACCTTTTGAAATGAAATTTTTACAGGTTAGTTTTGTGGTATATATCTATAACTATATAGGATTGAAACAAACAATGGGTTCCAATTACCAAACGTGTACGATCCCTTTAAGTTTTTTTTTTTAAACTTGATAACAACAAAGTCTTAATCTTATGAGATAAATGGGCATTGAACACACCCCACCCCCCTGGTGCAGCTATAGACTGCAAGCCAAAATAATAGATGAAAGACTACAGACTAGCAGGCTAACAGGGCGTTCTTTCGGTAAGCCATCATTCAAATATCCCCCCCCCCCCCCCGCTCAAGATCCGCCCCTGCTTTTAGTTATCATTAATTTTAAAAGAATCGATATCTCCAGTGAATCGATAAAATACCTTAAGAATTATCTTAAGAATTCTTATCAAACATCAAAAATACAATAAAATGGTTTTAAATACATTTAAAAAAGAAGAACAAGTTAACTTACCTTAAAATCTCTCGAGAACAATTTATTTAAAAGCGAGTACAAATTCTTGCAAGTCTCCCTGTATAGGGTGCCGATACAACCACTTCGCAGTCAAGATCAGTTAGTGCCGTCGTCAACGGGGATCCCGTTCCGTTTGAAGAACGATCGCGAAAGCGCGCGTCGCTGTGTTATTATTTTTCCCGCGGCTGGCGTGATTTGAAGCCCTTTGCCGGCAAAATTGACTACGTCACAAGCCGGCGCTTCCTGGTGTAGTGTTAATTATAAACCGGGTATACGTGCAAAACTGCACGTAGGCCAGCGGTGTACACACCTTTGTATTTATCATCGACAGTGACACCCGATTCATTCAGGGAAATATGTTACGATAACAAAAACACAACAATGCAATCATGCACCCTCACCCCGAGTATTATTTTAATAACTTACTAAGCTTGATCAGGTTGATCGCCCTACCACCTCACTAGTTTCTTAGGTATAAATATATTGTTGTTGCCTGTTTGCCACTAGGGAAATTCCCTGATATTCCTAAGTACGTTCCAAGGTAGAACATTATGAAGCACGATATGTGGCAGAGAAACCCCCCCCCCCCCCACCCTCTGTTGTGTTGACCATTGTGTTCCCGGAATCTCAGGAATTCCTTTTAGGTTTCAAGGGGGATGGGTTAGGTTACAATAGTGTTGAGTGCGTATAAAGTATAGGGATAAGAGGGGGGTACCCCTCTGCCACATATCGTGCTGGGTATAAGGTAGAAGGCAAACATGGAACCAGTCTGTATTGTATTCGAGCATTGCCCATTTTACTTCACAAATCCGGATAGACTAGTACTAGTCCATCGGGTATAACGTCCCGTCCTGTCAGTGACGAGTGATATATTTTTTTTCGCCCTGCTACAGCCCACGCGGCGCGGCGATTGCAGAACTTATGTTATAACCACTGCACGCCTGACTGGTTTTCTTATTAATCACCGCGTTTCAGCTCAGTATTTTGTACACTGCTGTGGAACTCACACTTCCGAGCAATCTAATGCGTTTTCTGACTGTCAATATAATACGGCGGCTATTTTACCCCAAAACGACACCGATATTTGTACTTTCTGAACTTATAGACTAATAATAATACTGGCATATATATTATTATGTACATTATGATGATAATGATTCTAATCGGTGCGTACCTTGTCATTGCTTCGGTGTCTTGGTTTTGATCAAATTTCGGGTATTCCGGAAGCTCACAAATCCGTCGGCTGGTGTGGGGGTCTGAATGACCTTCTCATACTAGGCTGTAAATCTTAAAGATGGACTACAACGGAATAATGATAAAGGGTGTGTTGCTGTTTTTTGTTCGAGAAATGTATAATGATTACTAATATATCATTAGTATTCAATAAATCTTGTTCCTTCATGCAAAAAACAACAAAATTGATCGGCGTTCTACGACCCAGAAAAACTCAGTTTCAGCAAAAGCCCTTAACTCATGAATAATTCACACTTTGTGTGTGACGTACTATACCCATGAAAACGCATACATATGGTGGCCCTGAAGGGACTCCGCAGATCGCGAATATTGACGTCAAATTTGACGTCAATTAATATTCGCGACTTTTGGGGAAAGTCGTGAATATCGACGTCAAATTTGACGTCAATATTCGCGACTTTTTTGGAAAGTCGTGAATATTGACGTCAAATTTGACGTCGATATTCGCGATCTGCGAAGTCCCTTCAGGGCCACCATGTATGCGTTTTCATGGGTAGTACGTCATCACTTTTCGCTGGTTTACAAGTCCGCTGGTACTATATCGTGGATTTCATTGTGGTTTTCAGTGGTTCTTTGCCGGGAACCAGTACAGGGCGGGAAATTTCAAAATCGAAGAATCGAGGTCTAATTTTGTCGGTCAAATTGCAACAAAATTATTTAGAGAAAAACATGACCGTAACAATAAAGTGTTACCTGAACACAACATAAACAAGGTCCGATAATAAATTTAATGTGTGAGTTTTCGTTGTAGTCCATCTTTAATACAGTTGGCTATCACTCTTTTGACTTCCGAATAATTTCTGTCAACCTTTGATCTCAGTGTTTATGCTGGTGGTTCGATAGCAACAAATGTTACAAACAGCCATCTGTGAAGTAAAAAAAAAATCGTTAAAGTTGGAATGAATGTTGTTATAAGTGAAGTTGACTTTTCACTAGGCTCATTGCGATAAATCATGAGTTTTTATACCACGTCAAAAATCGACTAACGAAGCTTTATATACTGGACACCGCTGTATATGATTTGATACATTTGCGTAATAATTATCATTTATAAAAATAATGACAATTGTTTATAAAGAGCTTTTAACTCGGATAAAAGCGCTTTACGTTATTGTTATCCCTGATCATTGGGCCAATGAAACATCATAATACCATTCCACAAACGATAAGTAAATTTGCATACAATTAAATGTGAACAAGGAAATTGACACAGGCGGGACTCCAACCTACGACCTCCGGATTACCGGACCAGCGCTCTACCAACTGAGCTATCTTGCCCTATGTTGGTGGTCTCCCAAATTGTCATTATCTTTGTTCGAGGACGCTATAGTCAGCAGAAATCATAAACACCAGAATGTCGTGTAGCCAGTGATCACGTACAATAATTTTACGATACAACCTGGGAAGCGATACTGTGGGGATCACTCAATGAGCCCTATATATCTATCTTACAATACAGAAATAAACCACAAGGGAAACTGACAAAGTACATTCGCATGCATTTCATAGTGAACATGCCGGAAATTGGCAAAACGGGACTTGGACCTGCGACCTCCGGAATAACTAACCGGCGCTCTACCAACTGAGCTATCTTGCCCTATGTTGGCGGTGTCCCAAATTGCCAGTTTCTGAACCTGTCCTGCGCTGCTGCGGTAAAGCGATATTCCTAAGTCGCGAATTCACGATCTGCGTAGTAGTAGTAGTCCCCCCAAAATCGCACCCAACAAAAATAAGTCGGCTTCGACGCTTTTTGTTCATTTTTACCGGGTACGGCCGGGGGGTCCTACTATTCACCGACAACACACCGACAACACGCACAGCACCGACAACACACGACAACACATCCAAAACGTATTCTATATTGACAAAAAAGGTATAGCACTGTAATAAACACGATACAAAAGATTGTCACTGTGCTTGGGGTTACATTTCGTTTGTAAAAATGGAATTGTTTGTTCGCGAAAAAAATGTCTCTATCCAGCACGGTCGTTGGCCGCCATCTTGCCTTCGCACGGAGTTGGCCTGTACCATTTTATGTACGGGTGTGCAGGAAACGAAATTACTTTGTCGTACACAACAGAGGGCGCCCTGTACGGTTGTATGTTGACTTTTTTTGCAAAATTGCATGGAACAAATTTTAGTTGGAAATGCAATGAAACTGGAAATTGGTGAGTTTTGATATGACTTGACCTACTACATGTAGGCCTAAAAGTACTGAACTATGATTTTTTTTACAAGGTTATGATATGGGGAGACAACTTTTAACAATCGAGTAGGACTAGGTAGAAAACGTTTGGTAGGGAAATTTATCAATTAACTTAACAATTGTTTTAATCGAACTTGGGGTGGACCTATATGTTCCCTGATCGAATTGTTTTAATTAGATACTCTAGTCCTAGGCCTATTATTAGCAATAGGCCTACTATTTGTGTGTGCTCGTACTTTTTTTACTTAGATTTGTTTGTTTGCAGCCCTTTCTATACACTTAAAAAGTGGGTTCTTGTCATTGCTCAAATTGTGTACTTCACGGCGGTTTTGTACAAAGTCTATAAAGATTCAAGAAAATATTATATTTCCTAACAAAAGTGGTAATATTTATGTTTTTTAAATACTTTTGCACTGATTGATCTTAATTAACAGCAGTGTCAGGTTGCAACATTATTTTCTTTTTTGTTATGTGCAAGCTATGGCAGTTAAGGCAATAAAATCGAATCAAACATTTTAAACTTTGAGAATTATTGCGTTTTATTTTACTCAATGATTTTTTTAAATTCTAATAAAAGCAATAAATCAAAATATAAATATAAAGTTCTTATAAAGGTAAATAATGGTAAGTATTTCAACAAACCTTTATATATTTTTTTTCGTTCATGGTACACAATATATGAACATGTTTTTTGGGGGGCTTTTTTTTTTTAATACACCAGGTAAATTAAATGGAAATAAATATTCACAGAGTCGAAAAATATCACTGGTAAAACAATGCTTAAAAAAATTGCTGTGATTAACTTTGATCTTTACAAACATTTATATTAAACATTTGGTTCAAATGGCCCACTCATCGTTAATAACACTAGAATTTGTACCGGAAGTCATACATTACATATTGGTGAAATTAAAACTTTGATCTTTACAAATACATGTACATGTATGTTTTTCGGGGGAGCTGGTAATTAAAATACAGACGTTTTCTTAATACAACAGGTAAATTAACTGGAATAAATAATCACAGAGAGGAATAGAATCACTATGAACTGGTAAAACAATGCTTAAAAAATGGCTGTGAGTAACTTTGATCTTTACAAATGTTTAACATTTGGTTCAAATGGCCCACTCATTGTTAATAACACTGTAGATTTTGTATCGGAAGTCATACACCACTGTTACGTCATCATGTTGTTGATCCCTGTTTAAGTAAAAATGCTAGGCTATTCCCACTAGAAAAACAATGCATGTGAGGCTATGGACCATAATTATAATAATAGCAACTACCAACTTGCTCCATGGGTATCAGAAAAATTTAGAATTCAGCTGTGAATAATTACAGATTTAAGATTTGTATGTGACAGTTTTGGCTGTCCTAACCCGTTTACGCTGGCCTGGTTTTTTGGCAGTTTGTGGGGTTTTGGGTATGCATAATTTTCCATCAGATGATGTTACAAAATTTGAGTTTCTTCTGTGCCAAGAAAGAAACTTGTGAAGAAGTGAGTTTTTTTCTAGATCAGTTTTTTGAGCCCAAAGTTGAGGGTAAATTCTAAATTTCCCTGATACCCATGGAGCAAGTTGGTAGTTGCCTTGACCATACATGGCACGTCGCATGTCAAGGTACTGCAATTTAACAATGTCATGTAAATGATTAATTAAATCGGGCAATTTTGAAGGTTTCCAGTTTGTGTTTAGTTTCATTATATGGTTCATAGCCTCACATGCATTGTTTTTCCAGTTCATGGGAATAGCATTTTTACTTAAACGGGGAGCAACAACATATTTTGACGTAACAGTGGTACTAACCTGTTTCTAAAATAGGAAACGAATAATGGTAATTCTACTTGATAGGTTTCACCGAGGTGTACAACTTCAGATTCAAAATCTACAATGTCATTAACGATAAGTGGGCCATTTGAACCAAAGATGTCGTTAATTATTTTTGATTTGAGTTTGTCATCTACACCAACCTTTTTAACTAAATATCTTCCACAATTTTCCTGTAAATGTCTGGTGCACAATACAAAGGTAGCATCTGGAAAGCATTGATTCGCTGCTTTTGTTAACGCCTTTTCTTCATCTGAACCCAGAATTAAATTACTAAATCCTAAATGAGTTTCACTTATTCTAATCTAGTACACTTTGCAGATGTAAAAAAAACCTATGATATGTGTTATAACTACCGTCCCAGTGCAGGTAAATTGGCCCTAGCATAATTGGTGATGTTTGTGTCGCTGTTCTAAAAAGATTAGGATGTTTAAATACAAATGTGGTAACAAAACAAGATCCTAAATTGAACGTTCTATCAATACCCAAAATTGTTCTGGAATTCTGATCATTACAAATATTTACCATATCTTTTACCTGTTCCTCGTTATACAATATAAGTGATGGTGGATGACTTTTACCGTGAATAATTTCTTGAATAAAACAACTGTCGTGAATCATGTTTATAACTGACTGGACATCATCTGCCGTGTTAGTTCTATGTTGACCAGGTCTCTCCTTCATAGTCACAACATGTTTCATATTCTGAACCTGTTTGAGATTTCTTGGGGCAGTAGCTGGGTTTTTAGTTACAAGACTTTGATAAACTTGTCTTGGGTCACTATGTCTCACCTCTTTTCGTATCTCATCACGGGTTGACTTTGTTGACCTAACATAATTAACATCTCCACGCTTACAGTTTCCATGATTGTCGTAATCCTTTGGAATTTTTCAAAGGTACTCAACCACTGCAGTGTTCAATTTGCATGAATCTATACTTGCTATCTGTCCAAACCATGTTATACGCCTCTTAAAATTGTTATCCCTCTTGAGAGTCGAGTAGAGTCTTCTCATAACAACAATGCAATCATCTCTAGGCTGAGGTTCAATTAGTTGTGGTTTACGTGTATTCCTGCAATACTTCCCATTTTTCTTTATAATATGATTTAGAGTTCCATCACTTCCTATAATAAAATCAGTACGTTTAGTTGAAGATAATTTAGAATTCCATATACCACAGTCGTCTGCAAAATCACTGTGTTTTCCTGCTTTCCTATTTTTTATGTTAATACTGTTGTCGATAACAAAATACGTATTATCTTTATTACCTGGCGGAATCGCTGAAATGTTGGGGGTTTCATTGCAAACAATTTTAAATAAATCAGCAGGAATTAAAAAATTCTTCTCAAGTCTCTTGCCAAAGGGCTTAAACTGGCGATCAAAAACCTCTTCTGTTGCATTGTTATCTAGCAAATCTAAACGTTTCCTTACTCTTCTGACATTATTACAATTGTTTGATTTCATTTTTCTTTTCATGTGTCCACTAGGAGCCGATGCACTAATGTCAAACTCATCTTCCGATGGTAGAAAACTTTGACCCCAAACTGAATTACCTTGAGTAGGAGATGAATTAGCAGGAGATGAAGGCGGGCTGGGGCTGGCAGGAGATGGAGGCGGGCTGGGGCTAGCAGGAGATGGAGGCGGGCTGGGGCTAGCAGGAGATGGAGGCGGGCTGGGGCTAGCAGGAGATAGAGGCGAGCGAGCAGGAGATGGAGGCGGGCTGGGTCTAGCAGGAGATGGAGGCGGGCTGGCAGGAGATGGAGGTGGGCTGGCAGGCAGGAGATGGAGGTGGGCTAGGGCTAGCAGGAGATGGAGATGGAGCAGGAGATTAATAATACATTAATCCAAACTCGCATCATTTCTTTCCTAATTTCGGCCTGAGCAGAAAATGGAAAGAAGATTTGTCAAATTGCATTTGACTTTTATGTAAGAGTAAATGCACGTTTTGTTTTTTCGCGGGCGATGGCGGTTTTGTTTTCTTCATTTAATTTAATTTTCAGAACAATTACAGGATATCTAGTGCAATCATGTTGCTGGATGCCTACAATATTATAAGATATTTTTTAATAACTCGGTAGTAACATCTTTTGATATCTGCAAATAGTGTATCCACCTTTAAATCTTTGGAACGTTTTTCATCAATCCATCCTCAATCTCTGATATAAATAATATTTTGTTTTAATAAAAACTAGCTTTTACATAAAAGTCAACTACAATTTGAAAATAAGTGAAATACTTCCTAACAATTTGGTAGTAAAATTGTTCGATATCTATAAATGGTGTATCCTTCAATAAAAATAAAATAAAAACCAGGAACCCTACTTATAACAAACCTCTACAGAAAAGAAAAAAATGCTCAAAACTATAAGCAGCAAATAAAAAGATTTTGATTTTCTTTCTTTTTATAAATCCTCTGAAATCAGCGAAGTAAAAGTTTATACTAGAACTGTATTTACTCAATTTCTGGAGGGTACATCATTTGTAGATATCGAACAATTTTACTACCAAATTATTAGGAAATATTTTACTTATTTTCAAATTATAGTTGACTTTTATGTAAAAATAAGTTTAAATAAAAAAATTATTATTGATATCAGAGATTGAGGATGGATTGATGAAAAACGTTCAAAAGATTTAAAGGTGGACACACTATTTGCAGATATCAAAAGATGTTACTACCGAGTAAATATCTTACTTATTTGAAAGTAAATAATGATTGTAGGCATCCAGCAAAATGATTGCGCTAGATATCCTGTAAATTGTTCAGAAAATTGATTTTTTTTTTTTTTTAAATCAGGATCGCCGGACGGCAACCCTTAAAACTAAGAACAACATAAGAACCACTGCCCGACGCCGCTTGCTTTTCTCACCATCCATGATTGTAACAATTCGGACAGGTCTGTTATTAAACGATATTTATTCTAAAATACAACTCCCCCCCAAAAAAAAAATATATATATACAAAAAATCATCCACCTATTGATAATTCAAGCAATGGCCAAACGGTGTACTGTATATCCTCTCTTTAAAGGTAAAAAACTTCTTCTTTTTTTCGCAGTTTTGTTTTCTTTATATAATCCAATTGTTCGCACCAATTACAGGATATCTAGCGCAATAATTTTGCTGGATGCCTAGAATCATTTTTTACTTTCGAATAAGTAAAATATTTCATAATAATTTGGTAGTAAAATTGTTCGATATCTACAAATGGTGTAGGCCTACCCTGCAGAAAATAAGTAAATACAGTTCTAGTATAAACTTTTACTTCGCTGATTTCAGAGGATTTATAAAAAGAAAATCAAAAGCGTCTGACTAATACCCCAGTCACAATTGGCTTGCGATGGGTTTGCGATTAGTTTGCGGCGGATTTCTAGGCATTTTCGGCCGGGGCCCCACGGGACTCCTTGCGGCTGCCGAATCATTTTTTGGCATCGGGCGGGCATCGAGTTACTTTTAACTCGGACTTAAAACCTGGTGCGGCGTTTCGCATCGCAAACTGACCCGTCATGGCAGCGTACGGGGCACTTTTAATTGTGACTGTGACCGCCATATCGCACGATCTTTCGCCGACCTCTACACGCCGGCCGATGCCTATAAATCGCACACGCCGCCCGGGCTCCGCTTTAATTGTGACTGGGGTATAACACAACTTGACCGATAGGACAAGCGACGGCATTTAGCAGGAAAACTAGGAATCCTATACTTATTTAATAAAACCTATAGGCTCTACAGAAAATATTTGCTCGGAAAAAGATTCTCTTCCTTTTTGAAAATTACAGGTAACATAGAAAGCGTTGTCAACTTACCTCTATAAAGAAACTGCGGGGAATCTGGGACGAATCAGCCTCGTTGAAGGCACAAGTGTCCGGGTTTAGGAAAACACAAGTTGAGCGAGCGCAAGGCTTTACGTTCAAGATATATAACTTTAGCAGAAAAACAGCTAGTTGCACGGATCGCACAGAAGTAGAACTGTAGAACGTCTGGAAAAACTGCAAGCAGTGTGAAATTGCACTCCAAAACGCAACTTTTTTATACTGCTTGTATTGCGATGTTTTTGATGTTGCGCTTTCTAAAGGCCCTAATCCTGACGCCATCAAATCTTGGAACTCCTCAACACTACAATAGCTTCGGTATATCAAAGGTAAATACATTTGTAAAACCAAACGCAGTGCCGATTAGAAATCGATCATGTTATCTCTTTGATAAGCCGTTGAACGTTTTCGGCAGCTATAAGTTCAACCTGGTAATCTTGATTGACGTATTGACATCGTCGGTAACTCTGATCGGTAACTTCAACCAATCATAGTCTACTAATCTACAAAAGTATGAACAACGGGCAATTAATGCGAGGGCTGTAAAAAAGCTCTTCCATAATTGTGTTGATGAACTGATGTAAGATGACTCCTATTTAAATGGCTTTCATTGTGTTTGTGTTTTCGACTCAAATACGTTTCTGAACTTTAAGACGGGGCCTAAGATAGCAGCGTTGAGTTCACGTAGAAATGAATGAACTATACTTATGAAGAAAAAAATACGACAAAGTTGACCCATGGTTGGCCCTTCCATCTCAATATAACTTGACAGCTTATAGTTACAGACAATACGTTAAATATCTACATAATGAATTACAGTTCAACATTGGGTAGGCTATTACTTATTGTTATTGCAATATCAACTTTTTACAACATGAAATATATATATATCACTGGACACATTCTAAATGAATAGTTTCACGAAATTGACTTCTTCGAAACCATTTTTTTTTATCACCGGGCACAAATTAAATCATATAGATAATAAGTTGTCACGTTGATAACTTCTGAAAAATTGTTCTTTTTATCCTTAAAAATTCTACTTTTAACATCCAATATCTAATCTAATTCTAGCTTGATAGAGCTCGCTAAATTTTCTTTCAAACACTTTACTTGTTACTCACAAGTTTTCCCATTTGGATAAATCCTTAGTAGATTTAGCGTACGTACTTATTAAAACACCATAGGGCTAGGCTATTAACAGTCTTTTTTTTTCTTTTCTAAAATTGTTTAGTTTAGGATTTGTTTTTTTACAAACGAAATCATTAGGCATATCTTAACCTGTACATCTCCACGAAAATTGAGTATGTACTTTTACAAATAAAGTATCACTTCTGAAAGTGCTCGACAACGCATCTAGCGCTGCTGGAAACTTGTTGGCGTTGATACAGCCCGTTGATAACGGTTTCACAAAACGGCCTGTGATCCCCTCTGTTGGTGCATTGCGCAATGCCGTCACGCACCCCTCAAGCAATAATGGCATGGTCTGCGCTACCTAATTTGGAGCTAGACGGAGGCGGGGTACGGATGGGCCTCTTTTGTGTGTGAAAAACCTGCGATTTTCAGACATTAACCTCCACATTTTAATTACAAATCTCGTTTTTAGTCATACTTTATGCTTGTGTACCGCATTCACCAATTTAGAACGTGCTTTGGAGTCGTTTTGGATGTGTTGTCGGTGTGTTGTCGGTGCTGTGCGTGTTGTCGGTGTGTTGTCGGTGATTAGTAGGACCGCGGCCGGGTGGTGGCGCTATTCAATTTGTATCGAGCTAGCTCAGCTCACACTTTTTGGCAAGATGGCGGGTGGAAGCGGCGAACCTCAACCTATTGATTTAATGCAGTTGGCTCTCCCTCAGCTCAATATGCTGAAGGAGGAGATCGAACAGGTAATATTAGTTCGACTATGAACATTGGTAATCCCGTTTGATTAGAACAATTTGCAAAAAATTAAGGTATTTTACTTTTAATTGGTGCCCAGAAATTGCTGTCTAGTTTCCGGACAGAAATAGGCCCAGTAATTTATTAATAATGTTTGCATTGGTTTGGGTTGCTGTTAATTTTCCTTTGCATTCTTGCGGTCGGCATTACGTCACCAAGAGGGCAAGCTGTCAATAGCAATGTGCTTAAAAAACCTCTTAAATTTTCACCTTCGTGCTAGCGCTACATGCATTAAACAATGCACGATAAATGAGCAGCTGAGATTGGAATGGGAGAATATTATTTGTAAACACCGTGATGGCCCCGCACTAGACTACCTCTGTGCTATGGGCCATACGTCCATCAGTGCAAAAAACCCGGGATTTTTTTCACTTTATTCATGGAGATCATTCGGTCTCAAACTCGGCATGCAGGTTCACTTACCATAGCGCACCGATATTTCGTCAAAATTGGGACTTTTCCGTGGTTCTGTCTGGTGTATTTTATCTCTTTTGTGTAGCATGAAATGCAGGTCAACATGAAGACTCGGCTTGGCAATAATGGCGGAATCGACCTGTGCGCGCGGATACAACCGACGGTTGTTTCATGAAACACCATTAACTGCATGCGCTGCATTATGTAGCGATCACAACAGAGGGCGCTCTGCTAGCCTTTGGTATTTCATGAAAAACTCAATGTCCTTTGCCGCAAACATTTCTTAAAATGTTCTTCTTTATTACTCAGCCTACACATGCTCTCTTATAGTTATACCATGGAGGAATACCAAATGCTGCCAGTATTGCACTTTACGTTTCCAAAGAGTTTTCTTTTTTGGTTTGCACGTTATTGTCGGAAGATCTTCACACGGTGCCCTGAATCTATTTGGTCTGTTTATGTGTTAGGACCCATAACTACACAATCGCCAATTGTTATGTTTATTCTTTCTGACAGGAAATCGAGGTGTTACAAGGATCCCTACAGCAGCTGAAGATAGCGCAAGGACGCTTCGTTGAATCCACCGACAGTCTGAATAAGTTCAAAAACCCAGAGTCGGAAGGTACATTTGGCTACAATTTTTTACTAAAAACGTGTTTGACTGGTAGTTTCATATTCTAGTCTATTTTCTGGTGTTGCATGTTTTCAGTACTTTAAAGGTGGAATACACCATTTGCAGATATAAAAAAGAAAATTACTACCGAATTATTACAAAATATATTACCTATTTGAAAGTTAATAATGATTGTAGGCATCCAGCAAAATGATTGCGCTAGATATCCTGTAATTGTCCTGAAAAATTGAATTTATAAAACAAAATCACGATCCGGACAGCGATTGCGAAAAAAAGAGAACAACATAAGAACCACTGCCTGACGCCGGTTAAAAACGAATGCCGTTTTTCTTGCTTTTCTTCGCATCCATGACTGTAAAACTTCGGACAGGCCAGTTAAACGATATTTACTATAAAATACAATCCCCAAATCCACCCATTCCTGATAATTCAAGCAATTACAAATGGTGTATCCTACCTTCAAGTTTTGGGACACAATATTGAGAGTCCCAAATTTTCGGACTAATGTTCACATGTATCTCGTCCATTTTGCAGGTGTATAGTCACTAACCATCAATAATTTGTATGGATTTTCATTTTAGGAAAAGACATTCTTGTCCCACTGACAGCTTCTGTATCCTTTGAAAAAAATCCAGCACAGTTACCATAACAACATGACCTGTTTATTCAGATTACGCAACACAATGTTGGACATTGGGTACTGTGAAAAGTAATGGTTTTAGAGCGGAGTAGTTTGGGTTCAATATTGGAGTTTATTGTCATGTGTGAACAGTGTAGTTGACATTGAGCAAAAACTTTGTATTTAGGTGTTGTATTTGGATCTTGAAGTACTGGCAACAGACCAGTGATTAGACATCACACGATACTGATGTATCAAATTGTTTGTTAACAGCAGCTCTTTAACCCTAACAATCCCAATCCAGTCAAACTCCAAAACCAGGTTTTGTTGGAATACGTTAGGATGGGTACTGGACACTTAAACTGACAGTCTGTTACACTCGATTAGGCATACCTCCAGAATCAGAGTCCAACAGTTTGTGTGTACAGTTTGCCATTATGCAGGCCTTGCGCTAACCTTTTTTCCTGGGTAGTCCACCGGGCTAGCAAACTGCAGAGTTTACTAGCCCGTTTACCTTTTTGCTAGCCCGTATGCACAATGCACATAACTATTCGTTCGGCGCGCGCATGTACACGTACGTACATCCGTAGTATTGTACACGAGGGCGCTGTTCTGAACAGACTCTGTATCGGACGCTACTACTAGTGACACGGCAGAACGCTCATGTACTATACAGCTACTCAGTGGGCCGTTATGGCTGAACGATGTGAAAGAGAATAGTGCACATGTGCGGTACCCACCAGTCTACTCTCTTCATGAGATCGCAGTGCACTGCATGCACGCGTGGATCGAGCACTCCCAGGCTATCGATAATCATGCCGAAAAACACAAACAAAAGACAGTTTATACTCGGTTTATTTTGATCCAATATTTATTTAATACACAAAATGTATTTTGATCTAAACCTTTACAGGTAGGTTACTGAATTTAATTTTTCACTAGCTCACCGGGCAACCAAGGAAGTGGGTCTGGGTAGCCCGGAGCAGTTTTTGCTAGACTTTTTACGCCGGGCTATTTCAAGGCCTGATTATGGTGTTTGAATTTGCCAGGATGAGTATAATTCTTAGTGAATTACACTAGAGTTAGGGTTAAAGTGTCTGACATGATGACCACATTTAAGGAATTGCTCACTTTTGGTAATTGTAAGTCAGTTTTGCTTTTTATTGAAACTTAATTATTTATATATCAGCTGTATGTTCCAGGCAAGTTGAAAGACATCAAAAATGTTCTAATAGATATAGGCACAGGCTACTACACAGAGAAGGTAAGAACTGACACTCAAAATAAGGTCTGTGCACAACAGGATTTTAAAACTTTCTACTGGGCTTGTTATAGGCCTAGTTATTATCACCGGCTGGGTCTGTCCATAAATTAGGGGTCACATTTGGTTGTGTCCCTGTTGCATCTGACAAGATTTTTGAATTCACCACACATTATTTGATGCCTTAACCAGTTCGCGCCGGGATTATTTTAACAACGCCGAGCCGACGGGCGGGATTATTTTTAACGAAACTCGATCCGAAGCGTGTTCAGGCTGATAGTGCCGGGAAGCACACCCACGCATTTCCGGCCTTGCGCGCTGCTGACATACATTTCCGAACTTGAACTTGGTGTGTTTATGCGTCATCCGTTTTGAATTTTGGGAAATGTTTGCGTTTATATACGTCATCCGGCGCGAACTGGTTAAAACAAATTTTAGGTCTGCAAAACAAATAAGAAAGTTTGAAGTCAATTTCATTGACACTTACATGGGAAATTACAAGGTCAGTTGTAACTTGGACACCAAAACAATGCACACTTTGGACTCCTTATTTATGGACTATTAAACAGTATTGTCAAGGAATCGGTTAAACAAATTTTTCATTGCCTAACTAGAAACCAGATTTTCAATGGTGTTTGACGAGTTTAAGCTCTGTAGTGAACTAATCAAATGTCATTGATAGACCTTTTCATATCAATTTGTGGCAATATTTGTTTTGAATTTCTAAAATTGTTATAAAGCTGTATTCTTTTTGCTCCAATTATGTTTTCTTTTTATCCATATTTCCCAAAGTATGTAAATTGCGAAGATGTTGTGTTGATTGTATCGACTTTTATTTCTTTTTTAGTCTTGGATGTCACGATCTTTGTTTCATATTGTCATTCATTATCAATCCAGCTAGATATTTACAGAACAAAACATAGTATTTTCAGACTTTAAAAGAAAGACTTATAAGACTCTTATCCCTGCTTTTCTATGATAACTTGTTTGCAGACGTTACCCCAGGCCCAGGAGTACTTAAAGAGAAAGGTCGACTTTGTCACTAAGCAGATGGAGAGAGTGCAGCCAGTATTGATAGAGAAATCAAAGATGAGACAAGGTAAGAAAGTCCCCCCCCCCCCTAAACCTCTCTTCTCGCCCCACTCTCTGAGCTTTGGTTTTCATTTAGAAAATTTCCTACCATTAACCAGTTCGCGCCGGATGACGAATATAAAGGCAAAGTTTTCCCCAGATTCAAAACGGATGACGCATAAACACGCCGCGAGCAAGGCCGGAAATGTCTGTCAGCAGCGAGCAAGGCCAGAAATTTGTGGGTGTGCTTCCCGGTACTGGCGGCCTAAACCTGCTTCGGATCGAGTTTCGTTAAAACTAATCCCGCGCGTCGGCTCGGTGATGTTAAAATAATCCCGGCGCGAACTGGTTAACATTCAAAACCTTGCATCTGAGAAGTTAAGTTGAATACGGGTATCCTTACCCATAATCTGGAACCGGTTCCTGACGTCAGTGGTCAGGTAACCGGTTCTAATGCACAGCCCTATTGAGTGAATGATTGAACTTTTCCTTTCTTGGCATATTTATATACATGTATAACGATTGTCACAAACTAAAACTACATTGAAATTAAATGTAATTGAAAAGCAATTTACAATTTATAACAAACACAAAATTTGCATATAGCCAGTAGTGTTACAGGGCACCCCCCTCTTTCCCGGTGTGCCCCACCCTTCCCCACCTTCAAAATATTGACTTCTACACAAACTAAATATATCAGTTGCCATTTAGTGCCCCCCTTAAAACAATTGGTTTATCCCCTGTGCCACCTGCAAAATTAACCCTAGTTGCACCTCTTTGCATAGCAGGCCTGCACCCCCAGCTATTAAACCTTGTCTACTTTGCTTATTTATTTCCTTGATGCAGTCGTGACAGAGGTTATGAACATGAAGATTCAAGCTCAGATGTCCATGTCACAAGGTCAAGGGGTCAAGTCATAGCAACCTTCACCTCTGCCGTACTTAGTCTATTTTGGTTCTTTAATGTTTGTGAGCACTGGACTATCTAGAGATCGTTGTTGTTTTTTCCTTTCTGAGACAGAGTTTCTTCACACAGGACCGGATTAAGTGTTTCATAGGCTCTATACCGTCATAGGTACTTGCACTAGTCGTTACATTAACCCTAACATACCTGAATCCATCAAAATGCATTCACTGTTTTGGGGGAGTTTGGCAGAGTTAGGATACTTTCATATTGAACAAACTGGTGGAATCTGATGGGTTCAGGATTTTAAGCCTAGCAGTACATGGCTAAACAAGTCATTAATATTTAGCACTTTAACCCTAACCCCCTAGGCCTTACTTTGGGCTAAAGAACTGCGTACTACAGAATACTACTTAGTATTTTGTAGCATTGGGTCTCTCCGTGACTGATGATTGGGTGTGTACTGACATAGTACAGATACTGCCAACTACAAAATACTAATAGTGGCAATACAGGTCAGTAATACTTACCTGGCAAAAAATGCAGTAGTCCAGTATTTTTGCTGTAGAGTTTAGAACACCTTACACAGCATACATGGGCCATGCACACTCAGCAAGCAGAGGGACCCAATGCTAAAAAGTACTATGAGTGCAATTAGGGGTGAAGTACCAAATACAAAATATTACTACAGGCATTGCACACAAGTCAGTGAGAGTACTGCATACTACTTTTTACTACTAGTAGTAAAAAGTAGCATAAGTTAGGGTTAGGGTTAATACCGACTGAGAATGTAATACGGATTTCGTATAATAGCCGGGGTGGGGGGTTATTTTCATGCTAGATACTCACTTCCTGTTCAAAGTAGATGTAATCATATTCTAACATTTTGGTTTTCATCCCGATTATCACCCTATACTGTTGTGTACGCACACTGGGGACCTTCCATGAATTGTGTGGACCTGCGAACAACAGATGTCCACAGGATGCAGGAAGAGGGAACAGATTGTGGACTTGCACAATGATTAATGTGGACTTGCCCCTGATTAATAAAGAGCTTTAGATGCGGGGTTTGGGTTACGGTGACGGTAATTTTTGTTTAGGAAAACACTTTTATACAGGGATCACAATCAAAGATTTGGGTTAAAGGAGTGTTCACAGTGCGAGAAAAATTAGCTTTTGCCTCTGTTTTTCTTAACTACACGAAAACAAAGGAATGTCCACCGTAGGTATACAACTGTGTACGAACCTTCCAAACCCGACCTGTGAACAAAATATGTCCACAGGATGCACTAGGAAAAACAGGGTACTAGATTGTGTACTTGCACACGTCCACATACAGGTCGTTTCCTCCTCTATACAAAATAGCTTTAGAGGTAAAATGGGGGTAGGGTTATCTGTAAAAAACAATAAAGAGGAACACCGAAAAGACTAAGAATATAAATTTGGGGTTAATTTGTTTTGGGGGAAAGCAGAAAGCAAGAAAAATTAGTATTTAGCCAACGTTTTCTTTTCTTAACTACAAAAATCATAGGACGGTACGTATGGAGGGTATGACTACAGTGCTAGGTGGGTGAGTATGACACCACCCCAAAATGGCTGCTAATTAACTGGATAACACTGTATGGTTTCCCACACTGGGGACATGTTTTGCTGGATGCTTATTAGGATCATTATTTACTTTTAAACAAGTAAAATATTTTCTTAATAATTGGGTAGTAAACATTTTCGATATCTGCAAATGGTGTATCCTACCATTAATTCAGCGTCAATAAAAGAACGATTTGTATGTGCTCATCATCATGCATGCCTTCACAGAAAAACCAGATTGTTCACGATTACGAAGCTCTGTGAATGGGTTCATTGGGTAAAACCCCGAAACGGTTGCATTATATTGGAGTCCCTACAGGGCCATGACGAGGCAATCAAAAGGCCACGATTTGAGTCGCTAAAGTAGCTATTCACACGAACACGAAAAGCAATCCTCTGTAATTAGTTACTTGTGACTGGCTTTGTGAAAGGACTTGTGACTGGACTGCGCTTGCGAAACACTCAACTTGTTAGCAAAGATACAGTAAATTCCTTTGCTATACGTTTCTAGGTAAATAAAACCACAAGTTTTATGTTCAAGTGCTGTTTTGTTTTTATCAGAACTGATAAATTCTGGCAAATTAACACTAAAATTGTTTGTACATTACACATTGTTGAAGGTTTTAAGTGTGCATTTTTGTATTATGTTATTGTTAGTGATATTAATTGTATGCAATCACACAGCGTGGGTGTTTCTGTGGTTTTTATAGCGTTCTTGGTGTCATATGAAAGTCCATTATTTGTGTGGACATGCACAAATCTAATTTAAAAACTTTCAAACATTCCAGAACTAAATCAATTCATGTATTTGAGAACTTGGACATACATCGTTACAAAATAGATTAGCATGCATGCATGCATGCGTGCACAAGCACCAATTATTAATTAGTGAGCAATTAGCCTATAGAAAAGCCCTCATGTGAGCAGAGCGTGATGTATATGTACATGAACGTGTGTATGTTTCATGGTTTAATCCGAGAGATTAGCAATGCAGCAAGATATAGGAGGGCAAGGGGAACAACCCCAGGCGCGGATTCAGGGGTGGGCGGCGGGTGCACGTGGCCCCGGGTGAACTGAGCACACAAACAAGTGGGGTGGGGGAAAAGTGGCGGAGGTGAGAGAAAAGAAAGATCGGAGGATCAGATCGGAGTATCTGCTGTGTCTACTTTTTGGCATACAAAAAACTGAAAAAAGTGTTATCAATCGTGATGGAACCCCAGTTTGCGACCCGCACCCGTTCAATTTCTTCATGCACACGGAGTATACCCAGCACGATATGTGACAGAGGGGTAGCCCCCCGGCCCCTCGTATCCCTATACTTTATACGCACTCAGCACTATTGTAACCTAACCCATCCCCCCTTGAAACCTAAAAAGAATTCCTGAGATTCCGGGAACACAATGGTCAACACAAAAGAGGGGGGGTTTTCTCTGCCACATATCGTGCTTTATATGACACGGAGTCCTCTCATAGCTCAGGGTCTAGTCCACTGACCTCTATACATGGACAGATCATCATTGTTTCATTTTGAAGTCGGAATGCGGAGAAGTGCAACATGGCGGACCCACGACGTGACTTTGTGAGCCAATGAAATGTCCAGGTGTTGGTACGATACGTATTACGTAATGTTTAAAAATACAAAATGTACAGAATAAATCCGCTGACCTCCACACCTGGACATTTCATTGGCTCACAGCAGTGACGTCTCGGGTCCGCCATGTTGCACTTCCAGTTCGCGCCGACTTCAAGTGTTAGCACAGCAGAGTATGGACAATGGTCCGTCCAGGTGTAGAGGTCAGTGGTCTAGTCTCTACTCGAACTCCCAGCGGTCGAGCGAGGCCGGAAATAGGTGTTACCCGCAGAAGACAACATGAACCCGCCTGGCGCGCATAGCCGCTCGTTGGTATCAGGTATGGCTCCGTTAACCAACGTATAATACTCAGACTACCTGGCATCGAGGTTCGGTAAATAATCCATTGTTAATGAACTTCTTTAAGAATGTAAGTTGGTTGGTTTGTACATGGAGCTATGGTTTGTCCAACCCAAACTAGTCAATTCGCGAGTCACGCTGCTTATTGAAAAGTCAATGTTTGCATGCAGACGAAACGTCTTGAATCTTTCAAGCGAAGAGATGTTTTTGGCGGTATCAGGGTTCCAAGCAGTGCTCCCATATAAAGATGTGGTCTAACCAGTGTGAAGTGTAATTTCTCTTAAACCTGAGCAATGATTGATTGGTTGATATTAATCACCCCATTCTTGAAGGCAATTTCTCTTAACGAATTTAGTTAATGTAGATCACTTCATAAACTGACTTGATTATGGCAATTACTGAACTGCATATTTGATTTTCAAAAAAAATCCAAGGATTTGGCGTTGATAAAAAAGACAAAAGTCAAGGGTGTAGGCCTATAGAGTAAAAAATAAAGCCATTATTATCAAAGGTGAACAGCACCTTCAGTTTGGTGTACAGTGTAATTATGGAGAACAGTAAATTTTTAAAACATTAAATTTTCAATAATGATTGCAGTGACTTTTTCTTCAAATACTGCCCCAAATTAGTTTGTCCATATTTCGTTTGCAAGCTAGTCTGTGAAGAAAGTATAGGATGGTTTCGTGACCTGATTCCTCGACGTTTATAAATTGCTCCGTTTCATCTGAAGAAGTGTCAGAGTACCGTGGGGAAATTACAATCGCCGATGACAATTTCTTGTCGGACTCGACGCAAGTGCACACAGACAAAGTACGATGAGACTACTTGCAGCCGATCTGCCGGTAGTTTTAACACATTTCTTTGTATGAATGTGGGGCACACCTAAAACTAGAAAATTCGAGCGCGGAGGCAATACGGCGTGGGGACATTTTTTGATTCTATATGCTCTTTTTAGCAAAAGTATTCAAAATTATATGGAGAATTATGGAGTATTCTAATGGAGAATATATATAAATCTATAAATTAATGTATAAAATAAGGGCACACCCAAAACTGAAAAATGCTAGCGTGGGGCGCAAAGTCCTTACGGCGTGGGTTCCGGGGCCCGCTTAAGGGCCCCGACATATTTGAATTTGATTATGTACTAAAGGGTGTACTAATGGGTCCTATAATTGCCCTAGAATGTGAAGGGATGCCATTTGTAAAATGGCTGCTTGCAGGCTCGGGATCACTTTTCGGGAGGTGAGTTTCTTTTGGTGTGAATATTAAAAAATGTAATTGGCTAACCCACTAAAAACGAAAAGAAATGGAAAGATAAAGACCAAGACAATAATCTGATTGTTGTTTGTGAAACCCCAGTGATGTTGGTGTGCATGGAACTATTGGTCCTAAACATTGTTAATTTTACACTGTTTTCAATGGGACTTGAATTAGGCTAGTGCACCCATATTGTACAAATGTAATAGCCATAACCCAGAAAAAAACATGAGGCCGTTTCCGAAACAGGCTACCAGTACCTGACCTACGGCTACTTCTGTATTGTGACAAAAATGCCCTTTGCCCTGGGATACATTTTCTGTATTATATTATTTCAGCTTCCAGAGAATGTGCCATGAAACATGTGGATTTTTAGGACACTTTAATTAGCGAATCACACTTTATTCACTGCCTATGGCTATAGAATTACCTAGGAAGTGGCCTATTTATAGAATAATTACGTTGATGATGTAAAGAAGCCAATAACTTTGTTGCTAATGCTTTCTACGCTGTAGTTTCTTTCAGGTACTTACTTTGTATGCAGTCTTTATATTACGCAAGACATAATGTAGCATGCACAGTCTATCTAGTCATGACAGTGTTATTGAATGTACCCATTGTTTGCGTGTTAGTGACTTTGCACACATATTAACCATGTACATGTACTTTACTAATGCAACTGTGATTTCAACATCAGGGTGGGTGACTAATTTGCATACGCGCTACGCGCACTTAGCCTATGAGAGCGCGCGCGCTGACCGTGACCCAGATCCAGCCCTGCCGATTGTCTATAAAAGGCGAGCTGGAACGGCATTTGGTCGCTCTGTTCGCCTCCAGAACTAGCCCTGTGGGAAGATCTCTGACGATGGGAAAACGAAGAAGTACATAAGGAATGAAGTACAACCTGAAGATGAAGGAACCAGAGTACAACCTGAAGATGAAGGAACCAGATGATCAGAAGTATCCAAAAGAGGGATAGAGGAATTAAAATACGACGAATAAACCGATGTGCCTATATGCATGGGGATTCCTTTTGTATGTACTGTGTGTACTTCGTTGTATGTACTGTGTGTGCTACACGTTCAACGTTATGCGAATCGGCATTAGACTTGCTACCAGTCCAAGCAATGATTAGGATTAATTAATTGCGCGCATTAGGATTAACTTGCGTATGCAATCTAAGTGACCCAAACTGATGAAGACGGTGATTAAGATAATATTTGCGTTTTAAAGATGATTATTTGAGAATGTAAATAAACCAGAAGTTTCATTGTTTATTCTATCCACTTGCCTCAACTGCCTCCCTGAGTTATAAGAACAGACTTTAGGGCTAGACTTTAGAACAGACTTTAGGGCTAGACTTTAGAACAGACTTTAGGGCTAGACTTTAGAACTATTAGGGCTAGACTTTAGAACAGACTTTAGGGCTAGACTTTAGAACAGACTTTAGGGCTAGACTTTTGGATAGACTTTTAGAGCTAGACTTTAGGACAGACTGAAATTATGCCCAGTGCCCCCGGCCTTGCCTTTTCTCGTGCGTTTGCGCGCCAAATCAGATAATCCAACCCTTCCCTTCCCCTATCCAAGAAGTGAGCTTCGTAAAAGACGCTACCCTCCAACTGCAAGCTCCGCCTTCAGACCAACCCTACTTGAGCCGAGTTGACGGGTATTGACGGAGACCTCATCGCTGGTCCAGGCCTGGTCAAACACTGCCCGGGTAGCTCGGCAAACATCATCACCGATATCTCCGGATTAATCCCGGCGGGTTTCTAGGGATTCGCTCTACCCCCCTGGGTATAGATCGAGTCCCCTGCGGTATTCCCGTTACATTTTTGGTGGCCGGCGGTGGGATATTAGCGATTTAAGATAAACAGTTAGGATTGTGACATTTTTGGTTGCAAAATCGGCGGAAGATTTCTAAAGGTTAGACTACGCTACTACGAAGAGAAGGAGGAATAATGGAAGATTCAGACCCTGAGATTCAATTTGGACCCATTCCAGAGGGACTACCGGAAAGTGATGATGTAAGCAACACTATGGCCCAAGAAGGTTCCATTACAGAATCACCGATGAAGGCAGGAGGCATGCGTCAACCCCACTGTTGATTGACTTGGAGGAAGGACGTGAAGAAATAGTGAGAATGAGGCAGGAAAATGATGATTTAAGAAGACAACTTGAGGCGTTGAGGAAATGCGATTTACCCCCACTGTTAACCCCTGTACAAATTCCCTCCCCCAATCCTTCCTTGATTATGAAACCCACAGGTGCAGTTGATCCCCGAGAAATGATGAGACCAGTCAGAAGTCCATTTGCAGAGTTAGACAAGCCGCGTGTTCGACCAGCAAACTTTGATGGGTCAGGTTCTTGGACTGACTAGGCCTATAGGGTGCAGTTTGATCTACTAGCGGAGCTGAATGGCTGGGGAGAATCAGCGAAAGCAATCTACCTTGCTGCAAGTTTGCGCGGATCAGCACAGTCTGTACTAGGAGATTTAGATGAAGAAAGAAGACGTCGATACAGTTCCCTAACCAGCGCTTTAGGGCAGAGGTTCGGCCCAGAAAATCAAACGGAGTTATTCAGAGTTCAGCTGAAGAACAGACTGAGAGGACGAGATGAAACACTACCGGAATTAGCCCAAGCCATTAGACGTTTGACGAGACAGGCATATCCGAGTGCAGACTATCAACTACAAGAAACACTGGCCAAGGAACATTTCATCGATGCACTAAATGATGCTGACATCAGATGGCGGGTATTTCAGTCACGACCAACTAGTCTTGAAGATGCAGTTAGAGTCGCCGTGGAATTGGAGGCATTCCAGACTGCAGATAGACAGCGTACATGGCCGAGAAAACCAACGGCAAGAATGATAAATGCAGATGACAGAAAACAAGGTCACGGAAATTGCACCGAGGGAAACCAGAATTTACAGGGACAAATGACGTCATTGACTGAAAATATTGAAAGAGCACTGATGGAAGGATTCAAAAGTTTGCAAAAACAGCTACACGACAACAACGAGAAGAAGAATTTAAATTCATGTGGACGAGTTGCGGGAACAACGGGACAAAGATGGGACCGACAAGGAAATCGCAGCCAACTGGAGTGTTGGAATTGTAACGGGTTTGGCCACACAAGACGGTTTTGTCCGAAGCCAGAACGTCGGCCAAGTCGACCAAGTTTTCCAAACCATGATGGCGGACAGCAGTTTCAGCAGGGAAACGGACAGCAGTCGAATTACGATCGGGCCAGAGTTCGACTAAACAACCCAGGCCCGACCACAAGTCGTCAGTAAGAACACGTTCATTATCATCAGGTACAGATGGACTATACGTGACAGGTTGTGTGGAAGATGTAGACGTAACTTTTCTAGTTGATACAGGGGCGAACATAACCATAGTGAGACCCGATGTGTACTACAGGATACCCAAGAGTAAACGGCCACTACTGGAGGACGAGAAGATTGAGATGGTAATGGCGGATGGAAAGCCACTTTCTTTTCAGGGGCAAGGACTTTTCAAAATTAACATTGGTGACGACGTTTGCAAGGAAGTACACCATAAAGTGTGGATTGCTGACATCGAACTTGAAGGTATCCTGGGGTATGACTTTCTTCACAAGTACGACTGTAACCTTGAGATTGGGAAAGGCGTGATGAAAATCAAAGAAGAATCTGTGAAATGTATGACGGGGAGATTCAAACCTTCATGTTGTCGAGTTATTGCAGATACGAATGTGTATATACCACCGATGGGAGAAGTTTTACTACCGGGACGAGTGGTAAATCCAAATAGCATTGGCTTTGCTATAATGGAGCCGACTGAGAAGTTTACTCAGCAACATGATGATCTGATGGTTGCCAAGGTACTGGTTGATGCAAGCCAAGAGCAGGTTCCAGTGCGTCTACTTAATTTGAGTGATCAACCTTCAAGATTGTATAAGGGAACGAACAGAGCAACGTGCGAGCCGATTCGAGAAGTAGTTTCTACTGAAGAAAACGATGAGAAGTTGCGTACAACAGTTGTCCAAACCCAAGATGGAACAGCAGTAAGCAGTGAGCAGGCTAAAAACACTATACCAGAACACTTAGCAGATTTGTATACCAGATGCAGTGCACACTTGAGCCCTGAGCAAAAACAGAAGTTAACAACCCTTTTAATACGGCATGAAGAAGTGTTTGCGTCATCCCCAGACGATCTTGGAAGAACTGAAGTATACAAACACACGATTGACACAGGTGGGGCGAAACCAATAAGACAACCCGCAAGGAGACTACCGATGAAACAGAAGGAGGAAGCAAACACAGAAGTCAACAAGATGTTGAAGAGAGGCATCATCGAACCGTCATGCAGCCCTTGGGCCTCGCCCATAGTATTAGTGACGAAGAAAGATGGAACAACCCGATTCTGTGTCGATTACAGAAAACTGAATGCGGTGACGATTAAAGACTCATATCCACTTCCAAGGATAGATGATTCACTCGACGCTTTGTCGGGTTCTATATGGTTTTCTACGCTCGATCTACAGAGTGGGTACTGGCAGGTTGTTGTAGAAGAGGAGGATCGTGACAAGACTGCGTTTGTAACCGGCACGGGAGTTGGATTCTACCAATTCAAAGTCATGCCATTTGGACTTTGTAATGCGCCAGCAACATTTGAGAGGTTAATGAAACGTGTCTTAGCTGGTCTTCAATGGCAGACGTGTTTGTTGTACTTAGATGACATAGTTTCGTATGGCCAAAACTTCGAGCAGGCGCTCGGAAGACTAGAAGAAGTGCTGGTTCGACTAAAGACGGCCGGGTTAAAGCTGAGTCCAAAGAAGTGTCACCTGTTCCAGCGAAGTGTTACATTTTTGGGTCACGAGATTTCTGACAAGGGAATTGCCACCGACAAGACAAAAACAGACGCAGTTCGAGAATGGCCGACACCGAGGAATGTAACTGAAGTGAGAAGCTTTCTTGGCCTATGTTCCTACTATAGAAGATTCGTGAGAGGATTTGCTAATGTTGCAAAGCCTTTACACAGACTGACGGAGAAACAACGGGAGTTCAGATGGACTGATGAGTGCGAAATGGCCTTTAGTCAATTGAAGATAGCCCTCACATCGACACCGATTTTGGCCTATCCGACGGCTGATGATAAATTTGTTTTAGATACTGACGCTAGCAACCTAGGCATTGGCGCAGTATTATCACAAGTACAAGGGGAAACCGAAAAGGTCATTGCGTACTTTAGTAGAACACTTACTAAAGCTGAACGGAGATATTGTGTAACAAGAAAAGAACTCTTAGCGCTGGTGGCGGCAACGAAGCACTTTCACCATTACCTGTATGGTAATAAGTTTTTGATACGGACCGACCATGGAGCGCTGAGATGGCTGATGAACTTTAAGAATCCGGAAGGCCAGACAGCAAGATGGTTAGAGATACTAGGCACCTACACATTTGACATACAGCACCGACCCGGGAGGCAGCACGGTAACGCAGATGGGTTATCTCGCCGACCATGTGACGAGTGTCAACAGTGTAGCAGTATCGAGCGCAACGCAGGAAGAGAAGAATCTAACGTCCAAAGCATGAGAAGTTATCAAAGACACGGTGAGCTAGAGGGAGTGTCAAGTGAAAGGACGACTGAAATCACTGAAGAATTAGAGGCCGAAGGAGCAACATTGCAACAAGTGCACTGTGCAGTTGTAACCACTGGACATTATAGGGAGAAGTATAAAGGGGAGGACACGAGGAATCCACGAGGAGAAAAGTTTGAGAACGGCACGAGGCCAGAAGAGGGCCAAAGATATAAAAGTTCAGGGGACTTGACTGAAACGTCCGGAGATGGTAAAGCCACTAGGGATAAGACTGAGGGCGAAAGGTACCCTGCAGATAAATCTGGAGATGGCGAGTTAATTACCACTGGGGACGATGGTGAGGGCAGGAATAGCCCTGGGTACAAGTCCGGAAATGATGATAGGCTACAGAAGGATAGCCAGGGATGTAAAGCCGTAAACTTGAGATGTGGACTGAAGTGTTCTCAAATGAGGTCTGATAATGACGCAGACAAGGAACTGAATGAAGATGTAGATGGTGATGTTTCAGCAGAAAAGTCGAGAGGAGGCTTGACATGGCCAGAACTGAGCCAGGGTTGGACAGCCGAGGACTTGAGGAAATTACAACTTAATGATCCAGTGATTGGACGAGTAATGCAGTGGAAAGGAACAAGAAATAAGCGACCAGAGTGGCCTGAAGTTTTACCGGCAGACAAAGCGACTAAAAGTTACTGGACACAGTGGGATCGCCTTGTGATGCGAGACGGTGTTTTGTATCGTAGATGGGAGTCTGACAGAGGAGACAAGATAACGTGGCAGTTGATCCCCCCGAAGATTGTCCGAGTACAAATGATGCAACATTTACATAGTGATTCGACGTCTGGACATTTAGGTTTACGAAAGACCCTTGACAGAGTACAGCGGAGGTACTACTGGTTTGAATGGCGACAGGATGTCAACCGAGTGTGTAAGACATGCGATGATTGCGCGAGACGAAAATCTCCTAACAAGAGACGGAGAAGTCCCATGAAGCAATATAACGTAGGCTTGCCGATGGAAAGAGTCGCTTTAGACGTGTTGGGACCTTTACCGATGACTGATGATGGTAATAAATATATACTCATTGTGGGTGATTACTTCACCAAGTGGACCGAGGCGTATGCCATATCTGATCAAGAGGCGACTACAGTTGCCACGAAGTTGACAGAAGAATTTATCTGCAGATTTGGAGTACCCTTACAACTTCACTCGGACCAAGGCCGAAATTTCGAGTCTCGTGTGTTCCAAGAAGTTTGTAAGATGTTGGGAATCGACAAAAGCAGAACAACCGCCTTACACCCACAATCAGATGGCATGATTGAGCGATTCAACAGAACTCTTGAGGCGATGTTATCGATGTATGTAGCTGACAACCAGCGAGACTGGGACCGTCATTTGCCGTATGTTATGATGGCGTACCGAACATCCGTACATGAAACTACGGGATGTACACCAAGTGAGATGATGTTAGGCAGAGACACCAGACTACCCGCCGATTTGTTGACAGAACTTGCTGAAGACGAAAGTTGTGGCACGACTCAAGATTATGCCTTCGAACTAAAAGACAGATTAGAACGAGTACATAGATTTGCCCGCGATCATCTTAAGATAGCTAGCGACCGACAGAAGAAGAATTATGATTCAAAAGCTGAACGAGGAGGATTTCATCAAGGAGATGCAGTATGGCTTTACAGTCCAAAGAGGAAGAAAGGAATAAGTCCAAAGTTACAGCGGCCTTGGGAGGGTCCATATATCGTCACAAACCGACTGAGTGACGTCACGTACCGTATACAGATGAGTAGTAAATCAAAGCCGAAAATAGTGCACAACAACAGGTTAAAACCGTACTGTGGTGAAAATGTGCCGGATTGGTTTCGTTCAAGAAGCAATAGAAGTCAGGAAGATGAAAAGCTTGAAAAAGATAGGGAGCTAGAGAGAGAAACGTCCACTTCTATAAATTCATTAGAGCCAGCGGAGACTAACGATGTGACAAAAGAGGTGTCAAACGAGGAGATGAGGAACCCTCAGGAAGATGTCAAGGACGAGAAGGAGGCTAGCAAGGATGTCGAGAGATCCGATGCCGACTTCTGGAGAAGTCTAAGATTTCCGAGAAATCAGAAAACTGCCGAAGACGGACAGCGAACGTCTACGGACAGTGAGAAATCCGATGACGATTTAAGGAGGAGTCAACGAGCGAGAAGAGTGCCGGCGAGATACAGAGACTTTTAATGCGTATCAACTTGTTATATATTTCATTATACCTGTTCTTGTTCGCAAATTAATTACCGTTATTTAGCTGCAATTATTATTCTACAGAGTTCTAGAGTTATAAATAAAATCGCAATGTTGCGGCGCTTTCTTTTCACTAAAATATAATTCCTTTTTATTTTAGCACAGATTACCTATATAATGTGCAGCGATGATTATATTGCGCGTAGTGCAGTAGTCTGATTACATTGTAAAAGTTTCACTGTGCGAGTCAAATTTTGCGACAACTTTCTCTAAAGTTTTCGCGCCGTTGTGATTGGCGGGAATAATTATCCCATAGTGCTTTGCGCGCAGAAGGTGGCGCATGCGCGCGCTCTTGCCAAAAATCTTGTGTAAACAAACATGGCTGCCGCGTGATGAGGCTGATGTCGACGTCAACTGTCTAGTTTTTCTTGTAAAAAAAAAGGTAAATAAGATAGGGATTTTTAAACGTGTAAGTATAAAGCACTGTTCAAGGAATGTTTGTGGATATTATTGATGATAAGTAGAGTGATTGTAGCGTTAGATAAGTCTTGAAAAACAGAAAAGTCTGAGTTACTTTCACTTGTCACTGACACAGTCAGTCGTGTCTGTGTGTGCAACTTGTGCCACTGCACAATTTTGCATGCCACAACGGAGTGGGTTTATGGCACGGCCCATAACTATTTGCCAAACTCAGATGGTTGCCAATTTAAAATACTGCCTAAAAATGTTTGTTCAAATTCGTGATTATACTGAATGAATGTAAATGTTTTCTCAGTGTTTTCTTGTTGTGGATAATTCAGTCCACACAAGGACAAGTAAGTTGTTATTGTTGGTAAAAATTCGAGCAGTCAGTAATGTATGTGTTGGAATCTTTAAAATAGTAGTTAATATAAATAACAACTGTCGAAATGTTTTCTAATTTAGCAGTTGCTGATTTGACAAGAACTCGCGTTGTAACATTTTAAGGTTGTGTTTCGGCCAAACATACACACGTGTATGACTCGGAGTAAATTACTGTGTTTTGATGACCTAATTGCATTTTAAGGGAGATTGTATCTTATATAAATTACAGGCATTTTAATATTTCTCTTAACATTTGATTGTTTTTGTCATAGGTTAATTTGAATGCGGGGACGCATTCTTACTAAGTGGGGAAGTGTGTGACAAAAATGCCCTTTGCCCTGGGATACATTTTCTGTATTATATTATTTCAGCTTCCAGAGAATGTGCCATGAAACATGTGGATTTTTAGGACACTTTAATTAGCGAATCACACTTTATTCACTGCCTATGGCTATAGAATTACCTAGGAAGTGGCCTATTTATAGAATAATTACGTTGATGATGTAAAGAAGCCAATAACTTTGTTGCTAATGCTTTCTACGCTGTAGTTTCTTTCAGGTACTTACTTTGTATGCAGTCTTTATATTACGCAAGACATAATGTAGCATGCACAGTCTATCTAGTCATGACAGTGTTATTGAATGTACCCATTGTTTGCGTGTTAGTGACTTTGCACACATATTAACCATGTACATGTACTTTACTAATGCAACTGTGATTTCAACATCAGGGTGGGTGACTAATTTGCATACGCGCTACGCGCACTTAGCCTATGAGAGCGCGCGCGCTGACCGTGACCCAGATCCAGCCCTGCCGATTGTCTATAAAAGGCGAGCTGGAACGGCATTTGGTCGCTCTGTTCGCCTCCAGAACTAGCCCTGTGGGAAGATCTCTGACGATGGGAAAACGAAGAAGTACATAAGGAATGAAGTACAACCTGAAGATGAAGGAACCAGAGTACAACCTGAAGATGAAGGAACCAGATGATCAGAAGTATCCAAAAGAGGGATAGAGGAATTAAAATACGACGAATAAACCGATGTGCCTATATGCATGGGGATTCCTATGCATGAAGTATACCGTTGTATGTACTGTGTGTACTTCGTTGTATGTACTGTGTGTGCTACCAAAGATACTAGAAGGGGAAGATAGGACAGTGGGTATCTCTTTATACGGTGACCTGGGAAACATGATGACGTCATCAAATTGGGCCATGGGGAAGGGCGCCGCTTACGGCAGGTAGGTAAACGCGCCCTTCGGCTTCACAGAATGTACACGTTAAACGTTGAATTATATAAGACATCGGATGTAAAATGCGTGCGGGGTTTTCATTAACTGTAGACATTTTGTTTACGAGTACATCGAGAAATGAATTAGGAAAATAAAAGAATAAGTGAATAAAAGTAGCAGATTGAGATTTTGCAATGTTTATAAATCAGATAATACATTTTGTTATTGAGATGAAAGATGGGGTAAATCCAACCAGTTCAACTACTTTCATATTTTATGCATCCATTTTTAGTTGAAAATACTTGTTTAAATGTATACAAATGAAAAAACATTGTTTCACTACAATGAATAATCTCCTGTGGATTTATATTAACTGTTTAACTTGTATTTACTGATACTTCAGATAGTCAATGACGATGACAACCAAGTACAAATGTAATTTCATTTTGAAAACAAAATCCACTTTTTATTATATTACATTTTGTTATTACATGTATAGCAATCATCGAAAATATAATCAATAAATACTATAATAAATAATATCTTTTAATTTTCGTTTTTAAATCTGTTAGGCAAAACTGGCTGAAAACTATATATTCACAAGTAGTTAAAAAGCATATCCAAGAAAGATAAATCATCAATAAAACACCAACAATGCATTTTTTTCTTAGGAATTTATTTCTCATTTCATACCTTGTTTACATCTCTTTTCCTCACTTTTTGTATCAATGTCTCTACTAGTACTTGGCAGTTTTCGCTTTAGAGATACACTTGGTGGTGGATTCGGGACAGCAAAAATAGTGGGGATGGCATTAAACACTAGTCTTCGGCAAAGGATTTGAGATTTCTCAAAATGTTCTGAACATATCCTGCAGTTTCTGTTGAGGTATTCTGCTGCCCTGCTACGCAGATCATCTCGTCGTGTTGCTTGCACCCATTTAGCTGATCTGGTGACCAAAAAATGCAGTACACACAAATCATTAATATTTGTATTAATTATAATGTTATATAATTAGAAGATTACAAAGGACCTGTTGTTTTGTTAGGATAAGTTGATAATAATGGTAAACTAATTTTTCAATTTTGGTACAACAAAGACCAAAAAGCTATTCATTATTAATTAATTAATTTAATTAGGCCAAGGCCCTATTTATTATTTATTTATTATTTTTAAATTAATTTATTTATTACATTCCTTTATCCAGGGTAGGCCGATGTCCAAATATTCAAGTTTAGGAGTAAAACGTTAGTTTAGGATACTCCTATTTTCCACTAGTTCACTGTTCAATTGGAAAATGTAATGTATCGATGGCTGTCAATGAATGTGTTTGAATCCTGAGGCAGTCTTTCTCTTTATACATGTATTATAAACTCTGAGGTGTTATTTTTTTTTCAGTAGGCCTACTTTTCAAGAAAATGTGACTTTTCACCTTTTTAGCAGTAAGGCTACATACAAAAAATTGATTGTTTCTCATCAGCGGCCGGGCCAATTTTTCGTGCCGGGTGGATATTTTTTTATATTTTATAAACAAAATATAAATGTACCGGACGCCCGAAAATTCTGAGATTTTTTATATTTTTATTTTGTATATGCTGTAAAAACACGCTGTTGAAAGCAATAACAGTTAAAACTCACGCGGGCCAAGTGAATGTTTTTAGTGGCCATACATGTTCCAGCAGAAGCAAGCCGGAAAATTCTAAATCGACGGCGGACAAGAGATCGGAGAAGCCGAGTATAATAGTAGTGAGAACGGTGTCTGTGGGCCTCTTTCATTAAAAAAACCTGGGGTGCTCAAAATTATATGGGAAAATAAATCGACTTAACTATATTTTTGTGTTTCTACCAACATTATTTGAGCTTTTATTCTATATGAAATGTGCATTGGTCAGTTTTGGAAAGTAAATCAACGAAAACAATTTGTAATTTAGATAAAGAATGCAATGTCCCAACGAAGTTTTTGTCAACTAGCGCTTTCACCCCCGCACGCGGTGGCGCCCATACTTTAACTGGGCGCTGGAAAACACCCGACGAGCTTACAGATTTATGTGTAGAAAAACGCACGGCATTCTGGGTAGCGTACATGCTCTGCCGCGCAGCTGAGCCACGGAAGTAGTAACCAGGTCGCAACAAAAATTATCCAATCAGAGCTAAATGCACATCAGCGCTTACCACCAACGCCCGGTTCATCAACATGTACATGTACGTGTATGTATGTATATGCGGTAGGCACGAACGAAACCAGCGCGCCTGTAGTTGTTTAGTCAGATACCGGTTTCAAAGATTCGGCGACATTTTTATTCTATAAAATATAAAATATAAAATGCCCTGACGGACCATTTTTTCAAAAAGGTTCTGATGAGAAACAATTAATTTTTTTTATGTAGCCTAAGGAACAGTACAGTTTTCTCAAAATAAATACATGGAGGTGTCCAAGGCCTAGGCCTCCTACTCCATTACGATCAAAACTTCCATGTGACTGTTAATTTTTGTGCTGAAGCAAATTTCTATAAATATTTGCCCCTGTATATAATTATAATACTAGGCCTAAATAAGTCAGTATGTGTGTGTTATTACAGTATTAACATTAGCGTTGTAAATGCATGAACTTTCCGCACAATTTACTGGTGCGAAATCGAATTTGAAAGTGCATTTTAAACTTTTATTTAAACTGCAAGCTTTGCCTTACCTCCCACTGTCTCTTGGAAAACGATAGAATGAGTATTGTGGTGTTTTCTTTGGATTATTGGTGCAATTAAGTGCGGAGCACCAAATCTTTGATTTTCTCTCCATTGTAAACTGTAGCTTACTTTACTATTGGTCGTAAGTTTTACCTACCTCCCGAAGGGGGCGCCCTTCCCCATCGTGACCTCTGAGCAATTACTTCCGGTTTCACGTTTTGAACGGCCGTGTCCTATCTTCCCCTTCTAGTATCTTTGGTGCTACACGTTCAACGTTATGCGAATCGGCATTAGACTTGCTACCAGTCCAAGCAATGATTAGGATTAATTAATTGCGCGCATTAGGATTAACTTGCGTATGCAATCTAAGTGACCCAAACTGATGAAGACGGTGATTAAGATAATATTTGCGTTTTAAAGATGATTATTTGAGAATGTAAATAAACCAGAAGTTTCATTGTTTATTCTATCCACTTGCCTCAACTGCCTCCCTGAGTTATAAGAACAGACTTTAGGGCTAGACTTTAGAACAGACTTTAGGGCTAGACTTTAGAACAGACTTTAGGGCTAGACTTTAGAACTATTAGGGCTAGACTTTAGAACAGACTTTAGGGCTAGACTTTAGAACAGACTTTAGGGCTAGACTTTTGGATAGACTTTTAGAGCTAGACTTTAGGACAGACTGAAATTATGCCCAGTGCCCCCGGCCTTGCCTTTTCTCGTGCGTTTGCGCGCCAAATCAGATAATCCAACCCTTCCCTTCCCCTATCCAAGAAGTGAGCTTCGTAAAAGACGCTACCCTCCAACTGCAAGCTCCGCCTTCAGACCAACCCTACTTGAGCCGAGTTGACGGGTATTGACGGAGACCTCATCGCTGGTCCAGGCCTGGTCAAACACTGCCCGGGTAGCTCGGCAAACATCATCACCGATATCTCCGGATTAATCCCGGCGGGTTTCTAGGGATTCGCTCTACCCCCCTGGGTATAGATCGAGTCCCCTGCGGTATTCCCGTTACAGTATCTTGTGAGCCTGCGCTGCTCACGCTTACTAAATGAAGTGCCATGGCCTGTAGTTGTATAGCCTTTAAACAAGGCCACATGTCTGATAGAGGCCGAGCGACTAAAAAGAGACTAATCGCGAAAACCTGAGTGAACGCCAGTGCGAATTGCCCAGACAAGTGGCCTTTATCAATCTGGTTTGGATTTCTTATGTTAACCTTTGTTTCCAACTGGAATCGCTACCGAAATGGTAGCGTCGTATCAGCGAACGTATCTCTGCGTGACGTCAGCTTATATTTGAGTTGGACTAGTTCATTTTACAAACAGGGAATGTCCAATCATGTCACTTACAATATTTAGCTTAAATCATTAGTTGCTTCCTAATTTATTGCAATTTTGCATGTAAAATAGATTTAAATGTGATATCTTGTATTTATCATTCATATATTAAACTCAGAAGCAACATTTATTTACGTTTTTTTACCTTTTCTTACATGCTTTGATATTGAACGAATCACGAACGAAACCAACTGGGAGATCGCCGTTCTGATTGGGCGTATTGGCATGCTAATATGTATCTATGAATAATTCATGCCGAGCAGTGAAACCTACATTGCAAAAGGCCTCGTGACATTCGTCACTCGGTCGCGCGTTCACCCCAGGTATCTAGACTCATCTCAGCCGCTTAGCCAGAGTTACGAGGCCTTGTCAAAAGGCTAGTAGTTGTATAGAGCATCAGTCTGTTCCTTTCTCTAGCTCTATGGTGTGAGGGCCGGTTCTTCCACACTATAGACGATGTGCCTCTGTTTACATCTGTATTTAAATGTGCCCGTCAATATGCGCACGCATCATGTTTTAAATAAATTTGGTTAAGAGATGACATCAGAGATCACATAATTCAAAGGCGATCTGATCTGCGACGTCACTCTTTAAGCAAATTGTGTGTAAAACACGATGGGTGCGCATCACTGCCGGGCACATTTGAATACAGATGTAAACACTCGACGTCAGAGGGCACATCGTCTATAGCCCACACCTAGAGTGGCCTTCAGTGGATAAATATTCGAACGTGGCCTGACATCAACGATCGATACACGTGCTTTTCATGGGCAGTTGAGGGCCATGCGCATACAGCCGGTGCAACGCCGTGTACGTACCAATGATGAGAGCGCAATAAAGGACCGCGTACGTACGTACGTTGCATCATCAGACTCGCCACTTACGCTCAGTGTGGTTCAAATCAATGTGCATCTATCTGTCCCACAAGAAGCTGTACTGTGCGCACCAACTGTCACCCAGCAACTACAGCATTCAAGTCTACCAACGGTATATACGTCCTGAAAGGTTCGTGGGCCAGACCAATATTACCACCTCAGAGGCAAATATTAATTGTGTATTTAGATAGGTTAATGTCTGTAGATTCATGTGAAACCTGTTAGTGTTATCAGTTGGCAGTTCACATCAAAATATATCCGACAACCATTCTGAAACTCCTAACCAGAACCATGGAGCAATAAACTAACTCCTTCTAGTTTATTGCTCCATGCTAGAACGTGCCACGTCAGGTGGTACCAATAACTGAAATTGTAGATCCTGCCCCATAGTATATTGATGAATTGTTTCAGTTTTCAAAACCACCAATGGCATCAGTATTAAACAAACAAAACAATAATAATAATAGTCCGACTATTGTCGTGTTTTGCTTTACGTCGGAACGTTAATTTTCGTGACTGAAGTTATTCCCGAAAAGTGGTGAACACCAAATAAAACTAGAAATGGACGAGGAAAACCAGGGTGGCAAAACGGAGGGTGGTCAACAAAACGGAACATGCCCTCCATGCCAGTAAAAAAAAAACTAGTTTGGATGGACAGGATATCTTTCTAGACGACACATCCTACCAAGATCACCCGAATCGATCCAGTCGTTTTTATTCTAGAAACTGTTGTTTCTTCAACAAAGTCGGTGGTCAATTGCACAGTCGGTGGTCAATTAAACAACGAATAGGTTTATTGACCGCATTGGATTAAAGCCATACTGACCCCCCGTCTTTGTTATAGACAAAAGGCCACTCATGAAAACTGCTGGACCGAATCAGCCGATTTTGGTATGATTTTTCATCTAGAAAGGGTCCCGTGTATCCATACTAGTTTTAGGGTACTTTTTATTATTATTATTATTATTATTATTATTATTATTATTATCTTTGAATAAGTACCCTTTGGGAGACCATTTTGCGTAATTTTAACAACATTAGGGAGACCGTGGTCATTAGGGAGACATTTCGAGGTCTCCCTATAACGTTCCAACTATACAGGAAGGAGATGCATTTCTAAACATTTAACAGTCCAGATCGATAGAGGGTCCAAAATGCATAAATATGAAATTTCGTGGAAAAAGCTCTAGGTAAAAACGGGTTAGGTTACAATAAAGAATGAAAATTTTTGTGCACGTCATTATGGAGAGGTCTCCCAAATGTACCATTTTACTTAATGGGCACTTTGGGAGACAAATTAGTGATAGTTTTGATTCACTTGGGAGACAGTGGCACTTAGGGAGACATTTCAATGTCTCCCTAAGTCTCTAGCTACCCCACAAAACGATATTTGAGAGTTATTTTTGCTCGGAGAAGACAGATTTGGGTCTAAATAGCATAAATCTCGAAGATCATAGAAAAAAGGGTTAGGGTATAAAAGTTAGGGCAGTATCCATTTTCTGCACAACTCTATGGGATTTTCTCCCAAAGTACCCATTTGGGCGTTTTATTATTATTATTATTATTATTATTTCTTTTCGGCAATGAAACCGAGGATTCCTCAAAAAGCACCCAAGGCACTGTAAGCTCGTAAGCCTGAGAAAACCTGAAGGAGGATGAACGAAATGCCAGAAACACCGGGGCGAACCCCTTCTCTTAGCGATAAGCGTGACTGGGTTCTTTTACGTGCGTGTCCAGGTGCGAGTCACTGCAGATAAATGACTCGACTTGAGTCCCTGATCATCATCAGACTTGACTCGACTCGAGTGTCGACTCGAGTGAGTCGAGTCACTCGAGTCACTCGAGTCCAAAAAATAAAAGCAAAACCTAGTCGAAAATATTTGCAATGTCTTAGGGTGCACCGTTTTATGTTCAGTCACTTCGCAACATGTCGGCCGTGTCACAGACTCGCACCTTGTTGTGGTTTTGTAGCGCACGAAATACTATCCGGTACCTTCATGGTGGCCCTGAATACGCAAATCGCAATTATTACATCAATATTCGCGACAAAAATCCACGGCTTGCCCCAAAGTCATCAATATTGACGTCAAATTTCATGACCAGTCATAAGTGTTGACGCGATTTGTTTTGTTTTTGCGCGATATAAGTTCTGCTTCGCATTTTCTTGAAAGCTAAAGCTAGCTTCGTGCACACTGTTCATTAAAGCGATCGTATACGTTTGGTAATTGGAACCCAATGTTTGTTTCAATCCTACATAGTTATAGATATATACCATAAAACTAACCCGTAACAATTTCATTTCAAAAGGTGGTAGCGATTTTGAGATATTGCCGAAAATCTGGAGCGGTTATGTCTACGCAGGAAGAATAATCTACATTGGAATACACAATCTGAGAAACGTCACTGCAGTAACGCTTCTCAGATTCAAATTTTTGGGGATAAAAAGTGATATCTTTTTCCATAACCGCAGTACTTTGAAGTGAAAAGTTTCTAAAAATGCATTATACTATCCAAAGCTGCAGCTGTGCTTCTTACCCAGTAAGTTTATATTGCCATTAATTTTTGAAGTAATTACCAAACGTATACGATCCCTTTAACGTTTGCAAAATTTGTTTGCAAAATGTATACACCATTACTAATGTATACATTACATTAAAGCTTGTGATAAGACAAAGACAATAACAAAAAGTAATTAAAAAGAAGCTTGTATTGAAAAAAGTTAGGGCCTACATCGCTTACAAATTTGGCAATGTATCCACATGATAATATAGATTATCCCTCGATCTGGACTATATTTAATATAATAATACGTCCGATGAGCAACAATCAAATACGTGAAAGCTGGACACATAAAACACCTATACAGATGCTACAGGTCGATACAACGGGGCTGATCGTCGAATCGGAATAGTAAAAAAACATGGTAAAATTCCGCCACCGTGTTGCAACACGGGGATCATGGATGCGCCGCTAGCGCCGGGTACGACAGCGTGCATCAAGTGCAGGATGCATGGCTGAACAGAATCTAGATTTTCCCTCGATTGGGACTGGAATGACTGTAACTTTTAAATACAAGCTTGTCGTTAATTACATGTTCTCGTTATTTTCTTTGTCTTATCATAATTTGATGTATATATTAGTATACATATGTATTTGTTATACAGTTAAAATGTTACGAACGTTAATGCAAAGTGTGCACGAAGCTAGATGTATAGCAGAACCTATACATTTATGACCATTCGTGATATTTGACGTTAAATTATATAAAATGAAAACGCATTTTTAAATATGTGGTTTCATCATTAATTCGGGCGATTCCTCATTAAAACACCAACAAATAATATTTTCTTTGTTTGTGTACTTAAACACTATTGTAGTGATTTATTTGTGAATCGCATTGACTTGACCTAAATAATTGACTCGACTCGACTCGACTCGACTACACACTGTGACTCGACTCGGGTTGACCGAATGACTCGACTCAGTGACAGAAATCAGTGACTCGTTATGCCCCTTTTCCACATACACGATTTATGCTACGGTAGAGCATGTAGGTCGGTAAACACCGCCAATCGTGGACGGGGCATTGCCCGACCGTTTTTTCTTCTTTTGTTTGTACACAAACGTTTTCGGATGACCTCCATAGGATTTGTACACGATTTGGAATCGTGGACGTTTTGTCAATCGTGGACGTACCCAATTCTTTTGTCTGACGACCACGATTGGCGGTCAATACATGATACGCAATTATTAATTGCAACGGCGTCGGACACATGTTTGTGGTCAATCGTGGTCCACCATAGCGCACCTTAGTGGAACGTGATGCCACCGTGGAATTTTTGAATGTTTAAAAAAGTCTTGCTCTACGGTAGTGGTTGAATAAATTATGGTCCACCGCAGCAGCATCGCATGAGAGTCGTAAAGTTTCCGTCACACCAAACTAGTTCTCAAAACGTCCTGCCCCGTCCTTAAAAAATCGTAAAACGGGCTGTGCTGGGGGTTGAACGTGTAACTTTGGCCAAATGAAATCATAAATACGATGCTACTTCGTTCAGAAACAGTCCTCAATATGTCCATCTTGTCTTTAACCCGTCCGTAGTCCGTTGGTATCCAGTTCACATCGGGTAGAATTGCCCATTCACATCGTGCGGACAACGTTTCCAAGCATTCCAAGCCCGTCCGTAGTCAGTTTAAACCTGTTCTGAACTTGTTCTACCTCGTTCCTAAGACGTCCTAACCCATTCTAACTATGTCTTTATGAGCATAATGCCCCCAAAGAGGAGTGGATCGGGAAGACGGGCCGTAATAAAAGTAGCCAGTACTACTACCCGAAGATCCCCGAAGCCCCGTCCCTATAGTAGAATCGAAGTACGGCAATTCCGTTTGTATAGTATGTCCATCTCGTTTTAAGTACGTTGTCACTCCGTCTAATTGCAGAACGGGATGGCCGCCCGAACATTTTGAGTAGGCTCTAAGTTCTGGAGCACCCTTCTCGTCTGAGCCCGTCCATGAAGTTCGTATAAGACCGTAAACGGTGGCTACTAGTACGTCCACTCCGTTCGCACATAGTTTGAGCCCGTTCGGCAACATTTTCAAGAACGTAGTGAGAACTAGTTTGGTGTGATGGGGGCATAACGTTGTCGCGACGGCGTCTTGTTCATTCGTACTTATTCATAGTGGCCACACCTACGGCAAGCCAAGACTTCGCTACGTTGCTGATACGATGCCACCACGATGGTGCTGCGACCTAAAACGACTTGAACAAGACGTTTTGTATCGTGTGACTCTTGTTGATCGTACTGTTACTGTTAGTTTCAACGAAATCTGAATAGTCACTTATTGCGCCTTTTCGTCATGTGATTAATTAAATCGTATACAGGCGTCTTGTTAAATCGTACTGACGTCGTACTGGCGTCTTGCGAATTCGTACTGACGCCGTAGTGACGTCGTAGTACAATCTTGGCATTTCGTAGTACGCCCGGTGACAAACAAAACTCTATCGTAATAATTGTCGTTGCACTATCGCACTACTGCCGTACCACATCTTGACGGCGTCTTGATAGCGTCTTGACAAGACGTAAATTCGATTGACCTTCAACTTTTGAGTGCCAATTGCTACGGTACATCAAGATTTTCTACTTTAAAAAATGCTATACCGTAGCAATTAAACACCGTGTATGTGGGAAAGGGGCATTACATACAATTATACTATCGTGTTTTCTCCAATGAAATTTGTTGACCCAAAGGTTGGAACATCCTTTAAAAAAATCCGCGTTTGTATATTTCATACGTTTATAGTTAGTCGGGGTCAAAGTTAGAAAATATTAGCCCAGCAGTAGAAACAGATTAATTATTGAAAAGGAATATGCATTTTAAAGTTTTTTATTTTTGTGTAGTATTCGGAAAGGATATAGTGCGTCTTTTTGTGTATTCCTGTTCAGTAAAATGACCTTGGTTAAATATTAAGTCGTATAACAGCAATTAAAGTTATATACATGTACATGTAAAATAATAAACAAAGTATTGGGAAACAATATATTTCCGAACTGAACTCGTATCAAAATGCTAGAAGTGCATTGCACTCAGAGGTTGCTGTTTAAACGTGTGCTGAGATAATGTACACGAACCAGTGGCGTGACGATGCTAGACTGCAGCAGAAAAAAATGAAATGAAATAAAAGCCTTATAATCTGAACAATCTGATATTGAAAAATGTGTTTCTTTTTCAGATTTGGCATCATGAGAAATTTATGCAGAGCGACCCAGATATGCACCGGCTTTCTATGCGTTGTGTCGGCTGTTTGGTGAGTTCCAACGACCTCTTAACAACAATTGCTTACTCCGATGGCGGAGCTTATGTATTCACGCATGTTTGTCTGTCTGTCTGTCCGTCTGTTTCTCGTGCTGTTTGTAGGATTGCGGAAAAAAACTACTGGAGAGATTTTATCGAAACTTGTTGGGCAGAGAGCTTATAGGTCAAGGATGATTCCATTTTTTTTTATAGATCTTGGTCCAGATTAGGAATATGGATGAATTATCTTTTTTAACATTGGGAGATGTTTTTGCAGTTGGGGCGGAGGTCTGCGCTCTATCTACCGAGTGCCCCTTTTCTAGGTTTGTTGGTGGCTTAATAAGCCGATTAAACCAAAATGGCAAACCACGTTTTACTCTGACCTATACCACCCTACATAATTTTTTATCCCTGAGGGACCCCGCGTGACATCTATGTCACAAAAAAAAAATGTGACATAGATGTCACGCGGGGTCCCTCAGGGTACAGCGGGCCCGGGCCGTCACGGTGGCATGAATTTCAGACTGTAAAACCCGGATTCATATTTACGCAGTGCGCATGCTTAAGTGAAGATAATTAGGAGTGACCGTTCACGTGACGGGGTTTAACCAATAATATGGAAAAGAAGTCCCATTTTCATAGGAGTCTAAATTTCATAAAATTATGAAACCGGATAATTACGCTCGTTGCAGACAGGCGTTCCAGATTCATTTGAGACACAGTCAAGTCGCCGAGAGACCAAGTAATTCGGAACAATTTAACTGAGTATTAGGTCATTACAAAATTAATTCATTAAATTTCGCATGTCGGACTCTAAAATCTAGTTGGTAGACTGTGACGAGTTTCTCCAAGGCTATAACTAATGGTTCGGCGTGACTCTGGAACGCCATAGTCCGGAACGGGTTTCATCTCGTTTGCATAATAACTGTGAAGCGGAAACGGAAAGCATTGTGGGTAATGGGTTGTCACGATGTGTTGATTCCAGGTCACCGTTTAAATCAAAATCTGTTGAACGGCAGCTCCGTGGTATTATTGATCCCCAACAGTTTTGCAACTTAAAGTGCAGTTCAGTTTCACATTACCTTATTGATATGCTTGACACAATACATAAGAACATTTATAAGGGTGGTACTTATGTCGACCTGCGCACTTTTGATTTTAGTACAGCTTTTGATCACATCAACTATACTACCGTTATTGAAAAGTTGATATGGTTAGGGGTTAATCCAGCTATCCTTCCTGTAGTTTTCGCTCTGATCGGACCCAGAATGTTCGATATAAGAGAGTAATCTCAACTCCACTGTGGGACTATTTTGTGGTGTTCTGCAGGGTACAGAGTTGGGACTAATCATCTTGTTGGCTATGGTTAATGACGCTGTCAGTTATCCAAAGCCGGTGGAAGTACGTTGATGATCTCATTACTAATAATAATAATAATATTTAAAATTTATATTGCGCCCCTTACATACAAAATGATCAAAGGCGCAGAACATATATGTTAAAAAGCACAGAATGGAAGAAAAAGACAAAGGAAAAAGACTGATCATCATCAGGCCATTGCCCAAACAAAAGTATCGGGATACGTCTGTCCCGCCAACAGAGAACTAATAATTACTTATTACATAGGCCTATCCCTGCTGGCATCGGTAATGTCTTGATCTTTTCAGGAGACAGACGCCTCAAACCCTATCTATGCTAAAAATCTAAACAAACTGGCAAGGCGACCATAGAAGAATTAAAGACAAACAAAAGAACAACACCAAAAACACACTAAAAAGCGGCTTTAAAAAGATGGGTTTTTATTATTACATTTAAAAGAGGTATGTTTCTGTTCGCTACGTATATGAAACGGTAGCGCATTCCAAAGCTTAGGGGCTGCCACAGAAAAAGCCCTATCAACATTTTACTAGTACCATTATTCCCTGACCTAAGTTGATATGAAGATACTTTCCGGATGGAAACAAGATCCTGTAAGTACTTTGGAGAAAGACCATGAAGAGCTTTGAAGGTCAACAACAGGATTTTAAAGGTGGATACACCATTGGTAATTGCTTGAATTATCATAAATGGGTAGATTTGGGGGGTTGTATTTCATAGTAAATATTGTTTAACTGACTTTCTGAAGTTTTACAATCATGGATACCGAGAAAAGCACGAAAAACAGCGTTTGTTTTCAACCGGGGTCGAGCAGTTATTCTTATGTTATTTTTGTTTTTTCGCGATCGCCGTCCGGCGATCGCGAATTTTTTTTATAAAATTATATTTTCCGGAATAATTACAGGATATATAGCGCAATCCTTTTGATAAACGCCTAGAATCATTATTTACTTTCAATTGAGTAAGATATTTCTTAATAATTCGGTAGTAAATATTTTCGATATCTGCAAATGGTGTATCCTACCTTTAAAATGAATCATGTACGAAACAGGCAGCCAATGTAATTGACGAATTATAGGTGTAATGTGTTCAAACCGGGGTGTGTTAGTAACAATTCTGGCTGCAGCATTTTGAACCCTTTGACTTTGGCAGATCATACAAAAGGCTATTACAATAATCAAGACGACTGGTCACAAATGCATGAATTAGTTTTAAAAGAGAGTCTTGCGTTAGGAATTGACTAATGCGTTTGATGTTATAAAGATGGAAAAAGGCTGCAGAGCAAGCTTTATTGATGTGGGTATTCATTGTAAGTTCAGAATCAAACCATGACCCCAAATTACGAACACATGTTGTAGGGAAAACTTTAACATCGCCTATCATGATATCGGAAATACTACTTTTCTTTAACTGCTGCTTTGATCCGATGATCAAAAATTCACTCTTAGCATCATTAATTAGAAGCTGGTCATGCAACATTCATTGCCTGATGTCCCTGATGCAATTTTCTATTACAGTTACCGCAGCTTGACAAGATAATCGTCAGGTCTAAAAGATAGATACAGCTGAGTGTCATCGGCATAACAATGAACATCAGGCAGATGATGCTCAATGAAGTCAAACCATTTAGAGGCGTAGACAATGAATAAAAATGGTCCTAAGCAGGATCCCTGAGGAACACCACAGTTGATATTAAACCTTTCTGATAAGGTAACTTGAATGGATACGTGTTGGCTTATATCTGACAAATAAGACGAAAACCAATCGAGGGCCTTGCCAGTGACTCCAAATTTAGACTGCAGACGTTTCAATAAAATGACGTGATCAACAGTATAGAACGCTGCACTCAGGTCTAAAAGAATAAGCAGAATAATATGTTGGGAATTCGTCCTCATTAGTAAATCATTAAAAAACATCGAGGGTTTGTCAGTGTCAAAGGCGTAAAACCTGGGGCCAATTTCATAGAGCTGCACAACAAATTGCTTAGCATGACAATTTGTCCTTGGCAAAAGCAAGGTTACAGACCAAATTTTCACCTAATCTTTATTGTTCTGGATTGATAATCAGCTGTTTTTTTGCTTAGCATGAAAAACACGTATACTTTTGGCTGGTAACCTGCTTTTAATAAGCAAGACTTTGTTGTGCTAAGCAATTTTATTTGCTTAGCAGCTCTATGAAATTGGCCCCTGTTCATACGGACTTTCAATATACACCGCCATCTCCTGCCACCAGAACGAACGAAAATCCACTTATTTATCAGAGCATACTCTAAGAAGCACACAAATAAAAACAAATCTATGAATAAGAACTTAGAGATACAGAAACTAACCAGTAACATCCTTGTTACAGGCGCTGAATTCAGCATTTCCTTAACTTGCAAACCAATAATTTTCTAATTTTTGTTTACATTTTAATTTGTTATATGCCATTACTTGTTCTCATTTTGTATATATTTTGTTTTAGACATGTAATTGTTACTATTCTATTCTGTTTTATACTATTATGAATACTTTGTAAATATATTTTTTATTGCATTTGTTGTAAATTAATTTATAGAAGTCTTTGACTTCCTTTTAATGCTATTATAATAAACCTGAATTGAATTGAATTGAATTGAATTGAATTGAATTGAATTAGGAACATGTATACACAATGTACATGTACCTTATCATCATAATGCATTGTCGTCATTTATTGCAAACATCACAATGTAAATTGCAAGTTTTTGAAGGAAAAAGTATTACAACTTCATTATTGTTTTAAACAACATAATATATCTCGCTTTAATTTTCCAAATACAATATGCCATACTTTAAGAAGCACAACTTGGCTCTTGCTTTGTTTAAACCCCCCCCCCCCAGGTGCATGATTAATTATTAGCATGATTAATTATATTGCACACCAACGGCAGCTGATACACCTGCAAAGACCATTGCCGTTTGACAGCCGCTCCATCAGTGACTAACTACTGTATAACGATCTCATTTTCGATCGCCGTGAAATATGATTAAATTAGAACCGCCGAGTCTCACACAATTTTGTGTTACGTGGCACTTCATATTGGGATTTTATTACCCAAAGGGATCGTATACGTTTGGCAATTGGAACCCATTGTTTGTTTCAATCCTATATAGTTATAGATATATACCATAAAACTAACCTGTAGAATTTCATTTCAAAAGATGGTAGCGATTTTGAGATATTGCCGAAAATCGGGAGCGGTTATGTCCACGCAGGAAGAATATTCTGCATTGGAATACACACTCTGAGAAACGTCACTGCAGTAACGCTTCACAATTTTAGGGGGATAAAAAGTGATATCTTTTTCCATAACCGCAGTACTTCGAAGTGAAAATTTTCTAAAAATGCATTATACTATCCAAAGCTGCTGTACTTCTTACCAAGTAAGTTTTTATTGCCATTAATTTTTGGAGTAATTACCAAACGTATACGATTCCTTTAAACGTGCAGTCTGGTTTTCAGACCAAGAACGTGTGAATATTCTGAGATCAGGGGCCAATTTCTATACCCAGCACGATATGTGGGGTACCCCCCTCTTATCCATATACCTTATACACACTCAACACTATTGTTACCTAACCCATCCACCCTTGAAACCTAAAAAGAATTCCTGAGATTGCGGGAACACAATGGTCAACACAAAAGAGGGGGGGGGGGGGGGGGGGGGGGGGGGGTTCTCTGCCACATATCGTGCTTCATATGCCAATTTCATGACGCTGCTTGCTAAGCAGAAGAAGAAAAATTGATTTTGAAAATATTACAATTTTAAAGTGATAACATTAACACCCAACAGGCTGTTACTCTCACGTTGCAACGCTATCGTACATGTCCCAACTGTGTGCAACCTTGCTACATACTACATGTACAACTATATACCGAACAATTGGCGACACTACATACTATAAAACATGTTGTGGTTTGTATTAATATTCCGCTGTTTCCGCCATGATGGAGTCACAGTTTCACCCCGAATAATTTAAATATTTATTAAATACGAACAGAGATTTCAAATACAATTTGTACGTATGATTGTAAAAAGCAAAATGTTATCATGGATTCGTTAGAATAATTACATATTTCGGTCAAGACCGTGCGTTTTTTTTTGACAAAACGCCACAATTTAACATGATTTTGTGAACACAACTTTCGTTGATTGGTTTTAATAGATTATCTCTGAAAACACGTTCAGCTTTTTTTGCGTTTACACCGCGTTTATGCTAAACGCGTTTAATGCAAATATGTAAACATTGTCTCGAAAAGAAATACGTTTAGTTTCGTGACGTTAAAAGGATATTGCGTTTAGCTTTTAAACAGATTTAAACAGATAGGATACACCATTTGTAGATATCAATTTTTTTTACTATCGAATTAATAAGAAATATCATACTTGTTTGAAAGTAAATAACGATTGTAGGCATCCAACGGCGATCCCGAAAAAAAACAAGAACAACATAATAACCACTGCCCGACGCCGGTTGAAAACGAACGCCGTTTGTCTTGCTTTATTTTCAGCATCCATGATTGTAAAACTTTAGACAGGTCGGTTAAACTATATTTACTATAAAGTACAACCCTCCAAGTTCACCCATTCGTTACCAATCAAGCAATTACCAATGGTGTATTTTACCTTTAACTGTAAATGTGTTCAAAACATAAACATCATTTTGACAGCGTATACAGTACCGTAAATGAATTTACTACATTTTTGTGCCAAGTAACAAAATGGACCTTGATTGCATGCATTGTTAGTGCACGCGTGTTTCTTTTGTTATATGTTCATTGTAGTGAGAGAGAAGGAAAACAAAAACTCAATAGATGTGACACATCGAGCGTATTTGCGACGCACATAAAATGCCATATACGACAGCTGTTTTTTTACACGTGCAGCGATTGTAATCATCTTGGGTTGCATGACCGAGGACTGCATGGAAATGTCAAATAGTTAAGATTCAGCTGTACCATGCAGACAAATACACATGTAATGATGTTGTCACCTCCAAGGGTATGGGTTGACATGCGAGATTAATTAAATTTCAAAGGATGTAAAAATAGTATCAACCAACCACTACATGCTGCATGGTGGAATATTGGGTATATAGACACGGTATAGCCAACATCGCATGAAAGCCGTACCTTAATTAAGACAGTGCACACAAGCATTCGCTGTGAGTAAAGGAGAAAAACAACGCGTCCGTTCTAGTTCCAAAGCTTAGCCGAGAGTCCGTGTAGATTTAATAGATACGGGCATTGCTTTTAGCAGTATCTCGTATTGAGATGCTAATTAGTTCTAAACCGTATTTTACCTTTTCTTTACATATCACGGGTTAACTACGGGAGGCTCAATAATTATAAAAGTACAGAGTATCTATCGGTGTTTTGTAAATACAAAATAACGAACAATTAATCGCTTTCCAATACTTTTTTTTAAAATGCATCTTTCGGGAATGTTAAGGGTTTCATTAAAATTTGGGGTAAAATATGTTGCCAGCCATGGCTGAAGTTGCTGGTCCCCTGGTCCCCTCAGCGAGCTGGCCCCGAATGGCTACCAAGAACAGGCGGGCGGGCAATATCCGCGTCCTTCAATATCCGCTTCACTATTATAAGGTCTTGTTTAGTCATATTATAAAAAAGCAAACCAAGGACTCATTACCGAGTCTAAACGTAATCATAATTGTGAAGCAACATGTGAGACGGAGGGAAACCCCCCCCCTCCTTTTGTGGTTTCTCAGGAATTACGTTGAGGTTTTTACCAGATACTAGACAATAGTCTAGATAGTGTTTAGGTATGGAGGAAGGGGAGTCCCTCGGTCTCATAATCGTGCTGGGTATAAACGTAATTACCGCATAGCTGCATTACCAAATTTCCAGACTAATTTATGGCTGTTATGACTTCAGTTTCACGTTGTATAATGTGTAGGGGTCTATGTCGTTTTCTTCTCACCACGGATAGCTCATCCAGAACCTTATTCATTCTGGGAAAATAATTATGCAGGGTTTCGATCGGTAAGGCTTAAGGGGCGGGCTATAATCTCGCAGCGTCTCTAACACCAACCACTCAACAACGACAGATACCTCCACAGCAGTTCCTTCCGTCACCCAACAATCAAGACTTCCATCAATCAGGCTCTCGTCTACTTTATAGAGCTCGTATCCCAGCTGAAAGCGAGATGGTAATTTAGGCGTGTTGAAAGTTAAACACACAGAAAGACTATTTTCAATATGTCCATATCTTTTACGTGCGAGTCCTTAGCTTCGATAACCCCAGATTTCCAATTGTCCAAGATGTCTTGATCAGAGATGTCAGTTGGAAGGCCCGCTATTACTCCTTTAGTATGCTAATCAAGGTTGGATTGCAGTAGGATGTGTCATTTATATAGCGGCGTTTTGGTCGTCGATTAACTGGCATACATGATATGTAGTCGGATGCACCAGGTGATTCACTCTGGCATTCACTGGCATTATTACGATGTCTTTTTCTGTTTTTGTTAGATTTTAGAGGTGGAATGACACTACCGTGAGCTGGGCTAATTTGTCTTTTAATTGTGGATCGTGATTTAGAATTTAGTCTGAATCCTTCTTGACTATTCTGAGATGTTTGGTCCACCCAAATGTCATCTTCATCTTCGTCATGTTCGTCGGCCATATCGGCCGTTCACAATGGGTGTGAAACCCGTTAAGGAAACGGGCACCCTAACTGCTAGTGAAAACGAAAAGAACTAGGTGTAATAACAAAAATAAAGCCTTAAATTATGAATGTGTGATCTCTGGGTTGTAAAAGCAAAAGCCGTACCTTTTAGACAATACACAAAAGGCATCCGCTGCGAGTAGAGGAGAAAAACAACGCGTCCGTTCTCTTCCAAAGCTCAGCCGAGAGTCTGTGTATAGATTTAATAGATACGGGCATTGCTTTCGGTAGTATCTCGTATTGAGATACCTTTTTAACATATCACGGGTTAACTACGGGAGGCTCAATGATTGCAAAAGTACCGAGTATCTATCGGTGTTTTGTAAATACAAAATAACAAACAATTAACCTCTTTCAAATACCGTTTTTATGCATCTTTCTGGAATGTTAAAGGTTCCATTGAAATTTGGGGTAAAATAATTATGTTGCCAGCCATAGCTGAAGTTGATAGTCCCCTGGCACCCCACACAAAACGCTCGATGTTTACAAAGTAACGAAAGAAAGAAAGTCACTCAGCGAGCTGGCCCCGAATGGCTACCGAGAACAGGCGGGCGGGCAGTATCCGCTTCACTATTGGTTTCGCTTCACTATTATAAGGTCTCGTTTAGTCATATTATAAAAAAGCAAACCAAGGACTCATTACCGAGTCTAAACGTAATCATATAAAGTAATCATAATTGTGAAGCAAGACATGAGACGGAGGGAACGCCCCTCCCCCTTTGTGGTGGTCATTGTGCTCGCGGAATGTTGTGGTTTCTCTGGAATTATGTTAAGGTTTTTACCATGCAGATACTAGACAATAGTCTAAATAGTGTATAATGTATGGAGGAAGGGGAGTCCCTTGGTCTATTTATCGTGCTGGGTATAAACGTAATTACCGCATAGCTGCATTACCAAATTCCCAGAGCGACTAATTTGCGGCTGTTATGAGTCGAACGAGCCAGTGTAACAGTTTCAATATAGAGATTGCATTATACCCTTGAGAATTGTTCGATTTTTCGCAAGTACACGCGACATTGGATCAATTGCTCTATGCAGTTGCCAGAAATTAAACAAAGGAAGCAATAAATTTAACTTCGACGCAGCGCTGTAGATTTTTCGAAGCCTCTTGCACATTGTGTCATAATAAGCCGTGTAACCATTGGACTTATTTGGTTAACTTACCGCGACTTTTTTGTAGACCCTTCTTATTCCTCCATGGGTAGACTAACGTCCCTATGTCAACGTACCGCGGCGGTGATATAAAACTACCAGGCCGAAAGTGACAGCGGAAAGTTTCCGCTCAGCTGCAGGAAGTTATCAATGACGCTGAAAAATCCAATGGGAACAGCCTCGCCCTGTAGAAGTACCGCGACCACACGTAAACTGCTACGTCTCGATGCTATAATGTGTGACATTCTGCCAGTCTCGCACGGAGAATGCAACGTAATTACGTCGCGGTATATAAGTCCCAGTGGGAACACACGGTAGAATTACACAAAGGAATGTCGCGATACTTGAAGTTACCGCGCCGCCGCGGAAGAAAAAGTTCAATGAGGACACGGATATATTCAGTGGTATAGAGAGCCTGATCTCAGTTTTAAAATGAATACAATAGTAACATTAACAGTGACGATGCTGCTTTGGTATATAGCACGATAACCTTAAAACAATAAAAAAATGGCAATAAAAGTGAATAAGATATGGTATACAAATAATGTGTTTGAGCTTTTGTTGACGTTTCATTACTGTATACATTAGTTACACTGCGAGTTTTTTTCTCAGGATTGAGTCCAATCTGTAAACGACATCTTCGCCATTTGAGCCTATTTACCTTTTCATGAAGCGTTTACATAATTCGTGGAGATAGTCGTATAAAGGAGACAAGTTCAATCGATAAACAAACCAGATGAACAAACAACTTCCGGAACATGTTCCAATTGAATTCAATTACATCGCTTACAAAACCCCAAGCAACTTCAGTTTCACGTTGTATAATGTGTATAGGGGTAGGGGTCTATGCCGTTGTCTTCTCATCACGGATGGCTCATACAGAGCGTTATTCATTCTAGGAAAATAATTATGCAGGGTTTCGATTGGTAAGGTTTAATAGGCGGGCTATAATCTCGCAGCGTCTAACGCGAACCACTCAACACAGACAGATACAGTCCACAGCAGTTCCTTCCGTCACCCAAAGATCAAGACTTCTATCAATCAGGTCCTCATCTCCAGGGCATACAATGTCTGCGACAAGGAACATCTCTCCCAGAAACTCCACCTCATCTTCACAGCACTGCAACGCAACGAATAAAAGGCCAGCCAAGTCAAGACGCATGACCCCAGAGACAATGTGATGGACTTGTAGGGACTTGAATACATGATCTGCGCAATACTATATGATTTCGGGTTGTATAGTCTGAAAGTCACGCTACACCGGTATTTAACGTTGTATGAAATGTAAAATTGATAAGAGTATTATAGTTAATGTCTTCAATACACATCTTTTTTCAGTGTTCGAATATCATGCAATGCATGCTCAAGATCATTATTGATTCTTATGCTACAGGAAGTGGGAACGTCAGTTTAGAGAATTATTGTGATGGCCTTTGGCCATTAATTAACAAGCTGTGTTAATTGTTTTTAAGATTGACAAATGATCTTATCTTAAAATAACAATCAGAAAAATTACATACTTTCAACTGATATCATTCGGAAACAGTAAAACGAAATTCTAACCGAGAAGAAACAGAAAAGACTAGCATGGCGCTAATATTTTTAATTCATGTGCACGACGGTTCGCGACATTCAGATAATATTAATTATAATCGAACTCTTGAACTTTATGCCCCCTACCGGCAGTACACGAATCGCTAGAGATAAACGACGCGTCTGTCCCCAGCGGGGAAGCGTGTTTGCCCTGCAAAGTAAATGTACAGCTGCCGAAACGCTTTTGGAGGTTACGTGTATTCATGTTTTGGCTACGGTGATCTATTGGCATGATCTATTGACATTCAACATTACCGGACAGGAATGTAAATTGCTTTTCCGAGAGGTTATACATTATCATGAGGCATGGAATGCACGCATGGAGCTACAATAATTATACGCTGCCTGAAAACGTAATGCCTATAAACCTGAACTGAGCCCAATCCAAACTAAGTCCAACCATGGAGAAATAAGATTTCTCCATGGTCCAACCCACAACCTATAGTCGTATCTACCTCCACCATCCCTAACACAGCCTAACCAGCTCGTAGCATAACTCAAAGCATAAGCCCAGCTCAGCTTCATCAGCCAAGCCCCCAGCCTATATCCCATATCGGCTCGCGCCCAACGCAACCCAGTTCCGCCCAGGCCCAGGCCCAAGCCAACTTAGCCCAGTCCATCCCAGCCTGCAGCCCAATCCAGCCTAACCAAATTCAACCAAGTTCCACCCAACGCAGCCTAACCCAGCCTAACCCAGCCCAACCCAAGCACGCCGATTTAGTTCAGCCCAGTCTAACAAGCCCAGGCTACATGCCAGCCCATCCTATACATGTATAATAATAATAATATCTTAGATTTATATAGCGCTTTTCACACCCGAAGGGCATCTCAAAGCGCTTCCAACATTATTACCCCTGGTCACTGGGCCATTTTCAATCATTTAACCATCTCAGCCCTCTGGGGAGTATACAGCCTGTGCTGCAATAAATGCGCTACTAGGCTAAATCAATCACAATAACCATCTCTGCCCTCGCAGGTACCCATTTTACCCCTGGGTGGAGAGAAGCAATTATAGTTAAGTGCCTTGCTCAGGGACACAAGTGTTACGACCGGGACTCGAACCCATACTCTGCTGAGCTAAACATAAACACCAGAGCTTGAGTCGGTGTTCTTATCCACTCGGCCACGACACCCTATGTATAAACCCACGAACACAGCCTGCAGCCCATCTCAACCCAACCCAGTTCAACCTTATAATGTATAGTTTCACCCAGCAGCTAGTCTAACCAAACCCAACCTAACCCAACCTAAAGTGAATAATCAAACAGCATTATGATCATGGAGCAATAAACGAGTTTATTGCTCCATACAAAAATCGGGAAAAAAGGAACAAGACATATACCACTCGAGATATGATTGTTACCACACGTCATCAAGATTCTTTAATAACATTTTTTCCCGAATTCAAATGTTCACATACAGGTACAGTGTAGAAGGAACAAACACCACATCTATATTGAACGACATCCTAAACGGCTATGACAAGAGAATACGACCAAATGACACAGGTACATTGTATACAGTAACTCCAAAATGCATACAAATCGAATGAGATTTTGTCAGAGTGGCAGGGGCGTAGCGAGGACATTTTCATTGGAGGTGGGGAGGGGGATGGAGGAGGGGAGGGGGGAGGGGAGGGGAGGGAAGGGGGGAGGGAGGGAGGGAGGGAAGGGGGAGGGGGGGGGGGGGGGGGGGGAAGGAAGGGAGGGAAGGGGCGGGGGGGGGGGGGGGGGGGGTGAAAGTGAAAGTGAAAGTAAATTTGCAGACTCTGAGCCGCGTGAGCGCGAAGCCATTTACGGCATGAGTCCAGGGCCTGCTTAAGGGCCTCGAAAAAAATTGGATTCTAGATGCTTTGTGGTGCAATCTGAGGCATTTCATGGCTACTGTCCTCTTACGCTTTTAATCAAATTTTCAACAAAATCTGCTGAGCGGAACTCATTAAAGAGCGGGGGGGGGGGGGGGGGGGGGGGGGGGGGGGGACTGTCATCATGATTAAAATATGATCAACATCAAGACATATCATCGCCTGTTAAACAGTTCATTGCAAAGTCGCCTACTTTTATCAATTCACTGTAGTGGAAATACACATTGTTTAGCCCTATTTTACCAAGATTTTAGATTTATAGTTCTGTAGAAACTTGAACTATGTTTCAACTGAGGTAAGGACATTAAGATTTACTGTTCTGCGGTAATTTTAAACTCCCAGCCTAATGGTCGCTTAGTCTCAAGTCTGGCAAGAACTTCGGTTCAAATGGGGACAATGTACACCTGACGATAGACGATGATTAAAGTATGCTGGAGAATTACTGATAAGGCTTAATTCTGTGTTATTTCCCTTAATCGGCATCTAGAGCCTCAATCGGCAAATTGGCCACGACATTATTAATTTGGTGGCCCATCTTGTTGACTGATTTTTTTTGGTCCAGGCCAGTTGCCGACTGAGGCTCGAAATGCCGACTGAGGGAAATTATTGGGTTGGGGGACAGCCCCCCCCCCCCCCAGTCGCTACGCCCCTGCAGAGTCGCTACGCCCCTGCAGAGTCGCTACGCCCCTACAGAGTCGCTACACCCCTGCAGAGTCGCTACGCCCCTGCAGAGTGGGATACACTGTTGAAAACACAGAGAAAACACTCTGGCCGCATGAACAAGAACTGTTGATTTCAACACTAACTGTAAAATAATTTTTAAAAAGGTGCTGTGTTAAAAGCCTGTGGTATCTATACCTACTGGTATCTACCTACGTGTATCTACCTACGTTGTCCAAGTGTGACGTGCATGTATCGTGGACCGGGCCTTGAATTTACTGCTTGTTTGTTTTAAAGGACTACAGAAATAGAAAAATTAAAAGTCCTTATATGATATAAAACATAGGTTACAGTATTAATACACCCAATAAAAAAAATTGTGTGTGATTTTAGGGTTATTTGAGCCATTACAAATTTCAAATTTCTCTTCGATCGCCCCGCCCAGAAAAATTCATCCTGTCCAAGTCGTGACGTCACGTAAAGAATAGCTTTCTTCGCGATTGATTGCGATCGCGTGCGTACATACTGTAGCGCAACGGTGTGCTTGCAAGTTAGCGCAAGCAGCGCCCTCTGTAGTTGGGGGTCGCGCGCGACTTGGTTGGAGAGTCGATCACTGCGCGTCTTCGAGAACGGACGTGGATCACCGCACCTCGTGAAGTACGGACGTGTGGATCGTGCGTTGTGCACTGGGCGAGGACATTCAGGAGGTCAGTAGCCGGAAACACACCGGGGATCTGTAGCTTGGTCCGTGTGTTGCTACCTCGTGGGCATTAACCACTGGATCTCGGAAGTCCTGCCGCCGGCGACGGGGAGTTGTCCGATAGTTTGGGGATCGCGTTAGCGTGGCGGAAAGCGCAGCGACCAGTCTCACACTTAACGCAGGTGCCGTTTCAATGATTATTAATAAGTGATTTGTGCATTATAATTGAAGGAATGAGCATTAAAAGAACTTGATTATCGTGGTAATCCGACCAGCAGAAGTGTATGTGTGGGTCCCTTATTCGTCTGTCCTGTTCCTCAGTTGGATTCGTCCCTTCAGTGTTCTTCCTTAAGGAAACTCTTGTACGCGTTGGCGGCATACGGTACTCCGAACGAGCCCATTCCCTAGGTCACCTAGATCACCGCTCATCTAGGCTCACTTAAGGTATAGGTCTGGAGGCCAGGGCGACCTGATACTTGTCGGGAGCCCCGGTTGCGCCACAAATGGTGTCAGAAGTGGGATAAAAGCGTACAAATAGCAGGAACCTTAAGGGATATAGGATATGGAACCACTGAACGGGGATCAGATGGAGGAAGAACTTGCTATCCTTAGGATGGATGTGCAGAGAGGCGAGGAACTTCTTCATGGTGCCATAGATTAAAGGCAACGACAGAGGGAAGAACTAGAAGAATTAAAAGGGGAGTTGCTGGAGTCTAGGCAACATGGATTAGAAAGGACACTAGGAATAGCAACCCCAGAGTTGTTTTCGATGACACCCAGGCTGTCACCTTTGGGAACGGTGCCAGCAACACCAGCCAATACAGTGGCGACCTCAACGAGTAGGGATGGGTATGCAAAGGAAACAGCTAAGGGTTATGGCCCTGCAGGAAGACCCCTTAAGGAGAAAAACACAGAGAAGCAAGTCAAGGAGGACATGGCAGGACTAGAGGTTAAGCTAAGAAAACCGAACATTTGTCCGGATAGATTTAACGGGAAGGTGCCTTGGAAAGACTACAAAGCACATTTCATGGCCTGTCGTGTGGCCAATGGATGGAAGGACGAACAAGCAAAAGTGTTTCTGGCTGCAAGCCTTCAGGGGTCAGCCTTGAGTGTGTTGGGTTGCCAGCCAGAGGGTAAGAAGTATTCCTTCCAGGAATTAATCCGCTCGTTGGATCAGAGGTTTGGCCCAGGCCAGCAGGCGGAGTATCACTTAATGGAGCTGCGACATCGTCGTCAGGGAGAACGAGAGACGTTACAGGAATTGGGGCAGAGTGTAAGAGAACTCTCTGCGTTGGCTTATCCGGAATTCTCAGAGGAAGGAAGGGATCGATTAGCGAGGGGACATTTTATGGATTCAGTTGAAAATAGGACGATTAGGGAGGCGATTTTCAGGACAAAACCAACATCCCTAGATGACTCCATAAGGGCAGCGTTGGCTGCAGAGAGCTACAACAGGGTAGAGGAGCAGAGAGCTGTGGACAAAACAAAGAAGTATGCAAGAATGATTGAATCGGAACATACCGTGAAGGATACGGGCGAGGTTCCTGTTAATCAGGCAGTGCTTGATCGAGCTGTGCAGCAGATAATTTCCCGTCTCGAGGAGAAAGTTCCAATAAGGAACGAGGAGCAGGTACGACCTTTCGAACGCAGAAGTGCAAACGCTGAAGACGTGTGCCACAATTGCAGGTGCAAAGGACATTTTGCGAGAGACTGCAAGAAGCCGAAGGTCAGGAGATCCGGGGTGTCGGGAAACGACATGCAGCCGTCTCGTGGACCCGTGGGGCGGCTGAGAGAAGTCAAGGGTCAGGACAGCATCAGGAAAGCCACCGCCAAGTCGGAGGCGAATCAGTAGACCATGACGTGAACAACCACCGTGTACTTCCTGTAAGAGATAGACAACTAAGCAGGGAAGAAACCCTTCAGGAACAACCCTTGAGTTGCGGAAAAGAAGATCTGCCCACCCCTGAAGGGCCAACCTTAAGGGAGACTCAGGGAAGTGGACTTTTCGTATCTGCAGTGGTTAGAGAAGTAACAATTACCATGTTGATTGACACTGGAGCTACAAACACCCTACTTTCGGCCTCGACGTACTACAATATGGCACCAGAGAGGAGGCCTACACTCAAAACTGAAGGAATTGAAGTACATGGTGCAGACGGGACCTTAATTAAGACATTGGGAAGCGCCTGGGTAGAGGTTCAGGTTGGAAAGTCGGTGAGAACTGTTTGTGTTGTTTTTGCACCGCTGGAGGTTGAAGGGATCCTGGGAATGGATTACTTATTGCCAACTAACGGGAGGCTGGATTTTCGGGACTTGATGTTCACGGTAAATGGGGAGCACATCCAGTGTGTTGACAGACAAGGGGCGAATTTGTGTGCCAGAGTGCTGGTCGAGGAAACAACCACCGTGCCGCCAGGACACGAAGCTCTTATGTGGGGACGAGCTACAAGTAAAGTAGCAGAACTAGGAGTAATTGAACCTGCGCCGGAAGGTGAGCTTGCGTGCAGAGGACTGGTAGTGGCAAGACTACTGGTGAAACCAGACGATGGAAAGCTGCCAATTCGCGTGTTTAATCCAGGACGGCGGCTGTGTGTAGTGAAGGCAGAAAGTATGGCAGGGTTTCTTACGAAAGTGCAGGAAGGGGACGTGGAGGAACAGAGGCACCAAGAGGTGAAGAACCCGCAGGAACTACCGGACTATTTAGGGGACATATATAACAGGAGCATTGAAGGGGTGAACCCAGAGTTTCACCCACAGATAGCAGGGCTGCTTGGAGAATATAAGGACGTCTTTTCGAAGGATAAGGACGACGTCGGACGCACTGACTGGACAAAGCATCGAATAGATACGGGCGATGCGAGACCGAGACGTGAGAGGCCACGGAGGTTCCCGGCTGTAGAACAGGAGGAAATAAACAGGCAGGTTCAGGACTTACTAAAAGGAGGACGAATCGAGCCTTCAAGTAGCCCGTGGGCTTCAAATGTGGTATTGGTCAAGAAAAAGGATGGGACAAAGCGGTTTTGCGTGGACTATAGAAAACTTAACGCAATGACTGTGAAAGATGCATATCCCATCCCAAGAATCGACGACTCACTGGATGCCCTTGCTGGATCACGCTGGTTTTCGACCCTGGACTTGACTTCGGGCTACTGGCAGGTAGCCCTGGACGAAGATGCTATGGAGAAGTCAGCGTTTGTCGTAAGGGGAGGATTATATAACTGGCGCGTCATGCCCTTCGGCATGTGTAACGCACCATCAACATTTGAGAGGCTCATGGAGCGAGTTCTCAACGGTCTACATTGGGAAATTCTTCTCGTGTATTTGGACGACGTCATCGTTTTCGGGAGGACAATTCCGGAGGAGCTTGGCCGCCTAAGGGTGGTGTTTCAGCGTATGAGGGACGCAGGGCTGAAGTTAAAGCCACAGAAATGCGAACTTTTTAAGCAGAAGGTTCGCTACCTAGGTCACATTGTCTCGGCAGCAGGAGTCGAAACGGACCCGGAGAAGGTACAGGCTGTGAAGGACTGGCCAACTCCGCAGTCAGCAAGGGATGTCCGCAGGGACTTGCAGGGACTTGCAGGGACTTGCAGGGACTTGCAGGGACTTGCAGGGACTTGCAGGGACTTGCAGGGACTTGCAGGGACTTGCAGGGACTTGCAGGGACTTGCAGGGACTTGCAGGGACTTGCAGGGACTTGCAGGGACTTGCAGGGACTTGCAGGGACTTGCAGGGACTTGCAGGGACTTGCAGGGACTTGCAGGGACTTGCAGGGACTTGCAGGGACTTGCAGGGACTTGCAGGGACTTGCAGGGACTTGCAGGGACTTGCAGGGACTTGCAGGGACTTGCAGGGACTTGCAGGGACTTGCAGGGACTTGCAGGGACTTGCAGGGACTTGCAGGGACTTGCAGGGACTTGCAGGGACTTGCAGGGACTTGCAGGGACTTGCAGGGACTTGCAGGGACTTGCAGGGACTTGCAGGGACTTGCAGGGACTTGCAGGGACTTGCAGGGACTTGCAGGGACTTGCAGGGACTTGCAGGGACTTGCAGGGACTTGCAGGGACTTGCAGGGACTTGCAGGGACTTGCAGGGACTTGCAGGGACTTGCAGGGACTTGCAGGGACTTGCAGGGACTTGCAGGGACTTGCAGGGACTTGCAGGGACTTGCAGGGACTTGCAGGGACTTGCAGGGACTTGCAGGGACTTGCAGGGACTTGCAGGGACTTGCAGGGACTTGCAGGGACTTGCAGGGACTTGCAGGGACTTGCAGGGACTTGCAGGGACTTGCAGGGACTTGCAGGGACTTGCAGGGACTTGCAGGGACTTGCAGGGACTTGCAGGGACTTGCAGGGACTTGCAGGGACTTGCAGGGACTTGCAGGGACTTGCAGGGACTTGCAGGGACTTGCAGGGACTTGCAGGGACTTGCAGGGACTTGCAGGGACTTGCAGGGACTTGCAGGGACTTGCAGGGACTTGCAGGGACTTGCAGGGACTTGCAGGGACTTGCAGGGACTTGCAGGGACTTGCAGGGACTTGCAGGGACTTGCAGGGACTTGCAGGGACTTGCAGGGACTTGCAGGGACTTGCAGGGACTTGCAGGGACTTGCAGGGACTTGCAGGGACTTGCAGGGACTTGCAGGGACTTGCAGGGACTTGCAGGGACTTGCAGGGACTTGCAGGGACTTGCAGGGACTTGCAGGGACTTGCAGGGACTTGCAGGGACTTGCAGGGACTTGCAGGGACTTGCAGGGACTTGCAGGGACTTGCAGGGACTTGCAGGGACTTGCAGGGACTTGCAGGGACTTGCAGGGACTTGCAGGGACTTGCAGGGACTTGCAGGGACTTGCAGGGACTTGCAGGGACTTGCAGGGACTTGCAGGGACTTGCAGGGACTTGCAGGGACTTGCAGGGACTTGCAGGGACTTGCAGGGACTTGCAGGGACTTGCAGGGACTTGCAGGGACTTGCAGGGACTTGCAGGGACTTGCAGGGACTTGCAGGGACTTGCAGGGACTTGCAGGGACTTGCAGGGACTTGCAGGGACTTGCAGGGACTTGCAGGGACTTGCAGGGACTTGCAGGGACTTGCAGGGACTTGCAGGGACTTGCAGGGACTTGCAGGGACTTGCAGGGACTTGCAGGGACTTGCAGGGACTTGCAGGGACTTGCAGGGACTTGCAGGGACTTGCAGGGACTTGCAGGGACTTGCAGGGACTTGCAGGGACTTGCAGGGACTTGCAGGGACTTGCAGGGACTTGCAGGGACTTGCAGGGACTTGCAGGGACTTGCAGGGACTTGCAGGGACTTGCAGGGACTTGCAGGGACTTGCAGGGACTTGCAGGGACTTGCAGGGACTTGCAGGGACTTGCAGGGACTTGCAGGGACTTGCAGGGACTTGCAGGGACTTGCAGGGACTTGCAGGGACTTGCAGGGACTTGCAGGGACTTGCAGGGACTTGCAGGGACTTGCAGGGACTTGCAGGGACTTGCAGGGACTTGCAGGGACTTGCAGGGACTTGCAGGGACTTGCAGGGACTTGCAGGGACTTGCAGGGACTTGCAGGGACTTGCAGGGACTTGCAGGGACTTGCAGGGACTTGCAGGGACTTGCAGGGACTTGCAGGGACTTGCAGGGACTTGCAGGGACTTGCAGGGACTTGCAGGGACTTGCAGGGACTTGCAGGGACTTGCAGGGACTTGCAGGGACTTGCAGGGACTTGCAGGGACTTGCAGGGACTTGCAGGGACTTGCAGGGACTTGCAGGGACTTGCAGGGACTTGCAGGGACTTGCAGGGACTTGCAGGGACTTGCAGGGACTTGCAGGGACTTGCAGGGACTTGCAGGGACTTGCAGGGACTTGCAGGGACTTGCAGGGACTTGCAGGGACTTGCAGGGACTTGCAGGGACTTGCAGGGACTTGCAGGGACTTGCAGGGACTTGCAGGGACTTGCAGGGACTTGCAGGGACTTGCAGGGACTTGCAGGGACTTGCAGGGACTTGCAGGGACTTGCAGGGACTTGCAGGGACTTGCAGGGACTTGCAGGGACTTGCAGGGACTTGCAGGGACTTGCAGGGACTTGCAGGGACTTGCAGGGACTTGCAGGGACTTGCAGGGACTTGCAGGGACTTGCAGGGACTTGCAGGGACTTGCAGGGACTTGCAGGGACTTGCAGGGACTTGCAGGGACTTGCAGGGACTTGCAGGGACTTGCAGGGACTTGCAGGGACTTGCAGGGACTTGCAGGGACTTGCAGGGACTTGCAGGGACTTGCAGGGACTTGCAGGGACTTGCAGGGACTTGCAGGGACTTGCAGGGACTTGCAGGGACTTGCAGGGACTTGCAGGGACTTGCAGGGACTTGCAGGGACTTGCAGGGACTTGCAGGGACTTGCAGGGACTTGCAGGGACTTGCAGGGACTTGCAGGGACTTGCAGGGACTTGCAGGGACTTGCAGGGACTTGCAGGGACTTGCAGGGACTTGCAGGGACTTGCAGGGACTTGCAGGGACTTGCAGGGACTTGCAGGGACTTGCAGGGACTTGCAGGGACTTGCAGGGACTTGCAGGGACTTGCAGGGACTTGCAGGGACTTGCAGGGACTTGCAGGGACTTGCAGGGACTTGCAGGGACTTGCAGGGACTTGCAGGGACTTGCAGGGACTTGCAGGGACTTGCAGGGACTTGCAGGGACTTGCAGGGACTTGCAGGGACTTGCAGGGACTTGCAGGGACTTGCAGGGACTTGCAGGGACTTGCAGGGACTTGCAGGGACTTGCAGGGACTTGCAGGGACTTGCAGGGACTTGCAGGGACTTGCAGGGACTTGCAGGGACTTGCAGGGACTTGCAGGGACTTGCAGGGACTTGCAGGGACTTGCAGGGACTTGCAGGGACTTGCAGGGACTTGCAGGGACTTGCAGGGACTTGCAGGGACTTGCAGGGACTTGCAGGGACTTGCAGGGACTTGCAGGGACTTGCAGGGACTTGCAGGGACTTGCAGGGACTTGCAGGGACTTGCAGGGACTTGCAGGGACTTGCAGGGACTTGCAGGGACTTGCAGGGACTTGCAGGGACTTGCAGGGACTTGCAGGGACTTGCAGGGACTTGCAGGGACTTGCAGGGACTTGCAGGGACTTGCAGGGACTTGCAGGGACTTGCAGGGACTTGCAGGGACTTGCAGGGACTTGCAGGGACTTGCAGGGACTTGCAGGGACTTGCAGGGACTTGCAGGGACTTGCAGGGACTTGCAGGGACTTGCAGGGACTTGCAGGGACTTGCAGGGACTTGCAGGGACTTGCAGGGACTTGCAGGGACTTGCAGGGACTTGCAGGGACTTGCAGGGACTTGCAGGGACTTGCAGGGACTTGCAGGGACTTGCAGGGACTTGCAGGGACTTGCAGGGACTTGCAGGGACTTGCAGGGACTTGCAGGGACTTGCAGGGACTTGCAGGGACTTGCAGGGACTTGCAGGGACTTGCAGGGACTTGCAGGGACTTGCAGGGACTTGCAGGGACTTGCAGGGACTTGCAGGGACTTGCAGGGACTTGCAGGGACTTGCAGGGACTTGCAGGGACTTGCAGGGACTTGCAGGGACTTGCAGGGACTTGCAGGGACTTGCAGGGACTTGCAGGGACTTGCAGGGACTTGCAGGGACTTGCAGGGACTTGCAGGGACTCGATTACATTCCTGCATTGTTTTAATCTCACTGCATGGCTGCTATGTGTAAACAGTCTGAGATAACCTGAGGCTACTGCTATACAATTGGGAATATCAAATCTGCTAATCCAACCTGATTCCCTCAGCAGAAATAGCTTCATGTCGAAAGTGTATAGTCATGGGTTCTCTACTAGGAAACATGTAATAAGCATTTGTTTTGCTTAAATCAATAAAGTATAATATTGACCACAACATTATGTGTGTGGTTGTGTTTATTTTCTGTGATAAATGGGAGAAAATTGTTTTTGAAAAAAACAATCCCGTCTCGTACCTAGACGTCGCATACCGACTATCGAGAATTTGTCCGGGTCCTGCCTCGGTTTACGTCACTCTTTTTTAGTGGCCGCGAAATTTAAAAAGGGGGGTCAATTTTTGGACGGCAAATTACCACACTAAACATACACTAGAACCAGTTTTACTTTTAATTCACATTTAATACACATAAATCTATTAAATTAAAACAAGAAATGCGTAATGAAAATGTTAGACTGCATGTTTCTTTTAAGCAAAATAGCTGATCGGTTTTACAGCTAAGCACACACAGCTTTCATGCCACCTGATACAAGTTTTGCACTTAACTCACACTTTCACGATCGATATACGGGGCTTAATTAAAGACTAATTAAGAACAGATGAAACACTGGGGTATATCGATCGGTTCGATGATTTACCGCAGCTCAAGGGCTGTTTTAATTAGCAAACCATCAGTCTATCTGATGTCAGTAGTAGGTGTAGGGGAATAAAGGCCTAGAGGCTTAGAGGCTTACATAAAAGATTCTCCCTTAAATGAAACTCGGCATTAAATACCATTAGAGATTCTAACAAAATAACATAGTATGCATTGAACTATTTTTGTGCATGCACGATGTGCGCGGAGCTGGACGCATGAATATAATTGGTTTGATTGTTTGACATGCGCGCTGTATACGCTCTATATGCGCTCTGTATGCGCCATGTACACGCGCAGCGCGCTAGCAACACGCTGTGCATTCCTTATCAACTCGCTAGCTTCTTCCAAACTTTGACAAAAGTTGGGCGCACAACGACGCACTATAGCTGATCTTATTTTTCATTTTTTATGAATTTTCAATTCGCGGGCCCTGCGTCGCTTATTTGTGACCGAGCCCTAATGAAATATCGTAAACAAATACCCTTTTTTTAGAACGCGATTTCTCATTATGGAATGGTGTTCTATTAGGTATATGTATTAGAATATGCTGTTCTCCCTGAACTGTTTGTTTCCCTCAAGTGTTTGATGTTTGTGATCGATTTGTAATATCTAATGAACATTGTTTATATACAATTATAGGTCCACCTGTTCGAGTCAAAATCGTTCTTTACATCGAAAGCATGGAAGGCATTCGAGAATCCACAATGGTAGGTTTTTGGTAAATTAATAAAACAAAATGTTTTACTTCGTATCAGAATATAGTTTACACATAGAACGCACACAATTCAGCCAGGTTTGTTTTGACGAGGTTCCAAACAGGTTCGGTTTGGGTTAAGCGAGGTTATGGCACCGGTACTGGCCCAATGTTCACTTCAATTTGCAATTCAGGAAAACTGCATTAAATGCTTCACGCAGATTGTCGAAATGTAAATCAAAAAAAATCTCTTATTAAATGGGAAATATTTCAGCCGGTCTAACTACCTACCGTCGTTAATAAGCGAGGCTTCTACGTCATAATGCCACGTTTATGTAAGCGTTCTGGTAATATATTATGGTAACAGTGTTATTATTGCCACGCTAATAAACGATGCCGGTAGACTTCAACACCATGCAAACAGTGGTCCTTTTTTTCCTTTAAAATAAAACGACTTCAACGGTACAAATTCTTGCAGGATATTGCAAAGAAGTATATGGCCGGATTCGGACCACGTACCTTCTGAACGCCAATGCTTTGAGACTGAGGCTGGCACTAGACGCCACTTGCTCACATCCATGCCCACATACGAATTATAGGTGCCTTGTAAATTAGACTCTGCTCCAGCCGTTCCAGTATTGTAGACAATATCAACATTTTAAACAAAAAGAACATGACATATGCGATAGTCTGGTGGTTACCTGTCTCGATATCCATAGGCTGTGGGTTCGAATCCTAGTGTTGCTTTCTTTTCGGTTTTATTTTTGTAAGTTAATTTTGATGAATTATACACCTAAATAATCTCATCTAGATAGGGTCTTATAGAAAAGGGTATAAAAGTCGTGCATACGAAAAACTAGGGACTGTATCCATTTATTTTATACATGCGGTACGCCCACGTGTGTTTAGTGTTCTTATCTGGGCGTCTGTAATTGGGTTTTCGATGCAGCCAGTTCTACGTTGTGACGTCATGCACGGAGTGCCTGGCTTATAGCCTCAGTCATGCTTTGAAGGGCTTTCCATTAATTTGTTGTTTTGTACCCAATGGATTTAATACGTCGTGTTTGTTGCGTAATACATTATGTGTTACCATAATACCGGTGTGATATAAAAGTCAGGCTCCTGTAAAAATATGACCTATTTTCTCTTATTATTGGTTAAACCCTCCCATGTGACCGATCACTCTCCTATAATTATCCTCACTTAGGCATGCGCAGTACAACCAATGCATTGCAATGTGTCTGTATGTCACAGAGCCTGAAATTAATGCTAGTCCGGCACGCTTGTAACGTTGCATTTTGACGTAAAAAAGCCTCTCTATTAACAACGGTGGGTATATTTATAATTCAAAGCCTTCATTCTTTTAGTATTTGGTTACGATTATAGTTTGTAATTTATTACCACAAATGTCTTCTCTGGTAGGATTTTTCAGTCACTCTGTATCTACGCATGTTCTGGCGGGAACCCCGACTCTTCTTCGAGGGGAACCAGCCGATTGTCTTCAAGAGCGGGGACATGGACAATATCTGGATCCCAGACCTTGTCTTCTTGTACGAGAAGCAAGCCAAGGTCCACACCGTTACCCAGATGAACCGGCTACTCCGCGTGGAGCCTGACGGTAGCGTGGCCTATAGCTCTAGGTATGCATTCGTCCTGCATATCGGCGCGCATTAGGTTACAGGGTTAGATAAGTGATGAAGGAGACACCAAACACACGACCGCCAGTTGACGTATGGAGCTATGGTTCCGTGGTCAACGCCTCGGCTATAAGTCACAAATGAATATGTGGCATTTAAGGGTTGGGCAAAGCATTGTTTTACTAGTTTATTTCTATGTGACGCATTGAACTGTGCATCATAATTAGTACGATTTGGTCAAAGCAATATGTTGGGTTTTTGCTTATAGGGTCAGCGCAACGCTTGCGTGCAATATGATGCTACAGCGGTTTCCCATGGACTCCCAAAAGTGCACGATCGTCATGAGCAGCTGTGAGTTCATGTATGTTTATTGTTTAATGGTTTTTATCAAGTTGTAAACTTTAATATATCTTGTCAAATATGTAATATTTATATTGCAGATGTTTTGTCACCGTATGACACATTTGAGCATTCCCCTTCAGTTGTCGATCTGTTCAAACTGGACGTGAACACAAAATCACTATGAAGGCAATGTTAAAGTATTATATCAAATGTGCAGTACATTTTCAGCACATTGCATCTGATGGAAATGGAATAGTGAGTATTATTTTGTTAAATGTAATAGGGTGTCACTGTAGGGTAAATAATTCGTTTATAGGGAGACTTTTCCAAAAAGGGATACTTTGCGGTGTCTCCCTATTTGTTTAGCTACCAGAAGGACACCAGATTTTTGTGTTTTTACGAGTTATATTTGTAGATCACGGTTCAAAATGTCTAAATACCAAATTTTGTGGGAAAAAAAGGTTAGGTTACAGAAAAAAAGAAAAAGTGTACACGTCTCCATGGGAGAGTCTCCGTATTTACCCATCATTTTCGCTAATTATATTATTGTTAATATTAGTATTATTTATTGTATATTTGAACAGGACATACAACAAACTATTACATGAAAAAAAGAAAACAATCTCACATCAACTGTTTTATAAACTGTCATCTTGTTTTTCTCCCCCAGATGCTTACAGCACCCGAGATGTAATCATGTATCTTGAGGAGAACTCCATTCAAATCGAGCCCGGTATCACCATACCCAAGTTCTCGCTGACTGGTTCGGAAATTGAAAATTCAGAAGTACCTTACTTGCTTGGTATGTCTAATTATCTCGTGCTATAGTATAAGGCTGTAGACAAAGTTCAAAATGCAAACATTATAATTCACCGCGAATGTGTAGAAACAAATCACATGAACATTGCACACAATGGGTACACAATTTCGGATCGTGTCGCAACTTGCCAACATTGAACAGAAAACTATCATTGTTTGTCGATGTAATTTTCGACAATCTAAAAACTACTGCATGTCATAACGACCCTCCATCTGAATTTATATTTGCTCTACCCATTTTGGGGTAAAAGAGAATGACGCTCATTTTGAACCATAAAAGATGTGGTTTAATAAGTTAACTCGTAAATAGGTAGAGCAAATAATAGATTCAGAATATGGATCAATATTGTTTTTAGAGTGTCTTTATTGTGAATATAGAAGCTTGAAAAGTAATTTAGTTTGGATAACGTCACATGGTCCAATAATAATTATAAATAATACTAATAATAAGCTGTTCTTATATAGCGCAGGTATCTACCAAGACTGGTACTCAAGGCGCTCTCATATTATTACCCCGGTCATTGAGCCCATGGAACATTCCAAATACCATCTCAGCTCCCTTGGGAGTATACGGCTCGATGCTGCCATTTCGGCGCAAAGCAGCTAAATTAACCACAATAACCATCTCTGCCCTCACGGGTACCCCTTTACTTGTGGAGAGAAGCAATGAGTGACAAAGTGCCTTGCCCAAGGGCACACGCATGGTAGTCCATTGCCGGATTCGAACCCACAACCTGCAGCTTTACCTAAAGATTACAATATCCAATGCTTCAGACCACGATACCATGGCACTCCACAAATTGCAAACATAAACTGATCTATGACGTTAGTGTTGAGTAAACCAATTCAGGTACATGCATGTATATACAAAATGGTTGCAGTCCAATTACTTTGCGCTTGAAAGCATGTTTTTCTCTCTCCAAAACTAATATTTTCCATGGCAGGTAACTACAGTACACCCAGGTGTCACTTTTACTTCATGCGTCAGATGGAGTCGTATTTCCTGACCGTGTACATCCCCACCGTGCTGCTGGTCAGTATCGCATGGCTGTCGTTCTGGATCGACGCCAAAGCAGCGCCCGCACGCGTCGCTCTGGGGATAACCACGGTACTGACTGTGACTACCATGACGGCTGGCATACAGGAAACTCTACCCGTTGTTACCTACGCAAAGGTATGAGCTACCGCTGTTCGTATAGCATCGTGACGTCACGATTTCCAAATAATAAATGTATTAATTAACCGGGTAAACCTTATCATAGAAGAACCTTGTGCATGTGGCACGCATTAAACTGTACATATCAACACTTTTAAACCATTTATATTTCACAAGAAATAGACAGTACGTCTAAAGAAATGCAAACAAAATATAACGAAATGCCACACGTAGAATGTGTACACGTACATAGGTGCTATGTATGGTTGGAAAGTTAAACTTTTTCACTTTAAAATGAGACACCAAACGTCCAAATCTGATAATGTTTGATAATGCGTCATTTCCCAAGAAAGGTCAAATTGACCATAGGACAAATTTGTTTTCGATTTTGTTTTGATGTGCAAGTCTTGCAATGTGTCAATTGCTGTTGATGTTTAGCAGCTAAACACACTGTCCAATTCCTAAACATTATTGTTTAATGGCTAAACACTATTGTGTTGCTCGCATCGACAGCTACGCGGAAGAAATTAAGACCAATTAAAACCTAGCTTGAGCGTCCCTATTTACCTTTTTCTCTCAACTTTTATTTTGATTCAGGCAATCGACATTTGGCTGGCTGTGTGTCTCCTTTTCGTTTTTTTCTCTTTGCTGGAGTATGGGATAGCCAACTATCTCCTCGTTGTGCAGGTAGATTAATGGATAGTACATGGTGATGGCGTGTGGCCTAGTGGTTAGGGTTTGTGACTCACGATTACTAGAGCGCCGGCTCGGTATATAAAGTGATGCCTGCTGGGCGCATCCATGTTTGTGCACAAACCTATGGAAAACTCAAATTGTGTACGGATTATGTACGGCTGTTTGCATATCTGCGTTTGTATTCTATACAGTGCGTTACTGAAACTGGAACGCACAATCAGCAAATGAGTGTTATTCTTTTCCTCTGCGCAAATGCTTGCGCGTATTCGCTGCAGACGATTTTGCCGTGACATTTTTAACCGTCATGGCGCGTAAGTTGTTTGCGTATGTTCTACTTGCACGCGCGTTGCATAATAGTGTACACTTTCAAAACTCAATTTATTTATTTTCGTTATGTTCTACCAACATGAATTCAAAATGCCTGCGTGCAAGAAGGATTTAAAGTATCAGTTATTTATGTGCTGGCCATATGTTGTGTCCTTGGGCAAGTCACTTCACCCCACTTATCTGTCTACACCCAGGAGTATAAATGGGTACCCAGTATTCGCTGGTGAGTAACCGGCGATGGACTAGCATCCCATCCGGGTGAATAGAAATATTCTCAGTTGTTTGATGCTAGAGACACCGGCCTAGTGGGATTGCTTGTGACAGGCTTTACTTTACTACTACTATATACATGTATGCATGGCAAATGAAACAGACTTTTAGATACACGTGAAACGGCCGATTGGAATCGAAGTATGAATACCAACTAGCATTGTTTTTAATACCAATTTTAAAACTTTTTTTGTTTGTTAAAGATTAGATTAAAAGTATTTACTTTTTTCCTTCCAGCATTTTTACTAGAATATTGGGCCGTATGCATACAAACTAGCATTTGCTTTTACTATCAATTTTCAAGCATTTACTGGAATCTGTATGAATAAATATGAAGCAAAAGGTTTTACTGGAAAGTATTTGCTAAAGACTAAAAGAATTTACTTTTTAATTTCCAGCATTTGCTAGAATATTAGTATTTGCTCCATTTGGTATGAATACAAATGAGTAAATGCTTCAGATTTGCAGTATTTACTCGTAATTTTTCAAGGTTGGGTCGGGGCTACCTTGAAAAAAGAGAAGCAAATACTAATATAAAAAATAGAAGCTTTTGTATATTGTGGTTAGGCAGGAAAAGTTATGAACATGGAAGATGGATTGTCTAGGATTAAAATACAAGCAGTTGTACTGATTTTGGGCAAGGAAATGAGACGTAGATGGCCGATAATTTCTTGCAATATTGCTGAGACAGAAAACGGCATCGTGACTGCGAAGCAGTAACTTGAGGTTCCGATTTCATTCAAACACCCCTGTCAGCGTACGAGCGTCTATGCGTGGGTGTGTATCGTACACACAATAGAGACTCTATTGTTATAAACCATTCGGCTGTGAAATCAATTGCAAGTAAAAAGCATTTACTGCTATTTCAGCCAGTAAATGCTAAACAGTAAAACTTTATTTTATTCATACGAATTGAAGCATTTGCTTTTACTTAATGCTTTTACTTCGAAGTAAATGCTTTTACTTTTTGCTTGTACTTCATAGCATTTGCTAGTTTTTATTCATACGACCCATTGGGTCGTATAAATAAAAACTAGCAAATGCTTCAATTCGTATGAATAAAATAAAGTTTTACTGTTTAGCATTTACTTGCTGAAATAGCAGTAAATGCTTTTTACTTGCAATTGATGTCACATCCGAATGGTTTATAACAATATAGTCTGTATTGTGTGTACGATACACACCCACGCATATAGACATACATACGCGGACAGGTTTTTTTGAATGATGCCCTTTTCTGTCTCAGCAATATTGCAAGAAATTATCCGCCATCTACGTCTCATTTCCCTCCCCAAAATCAGTAAAACTGCTTGTATTTTAATCATAGACAATCCATCTTCCATGTTCATACCCTTTCCTACCTAACCACATATACAAAAGCTCCTATTTTGAGTATTTGCTTCTCTTTTTTCAAGGTAGCCCCGACCCAACCTTGAAAAATTACTGCAAATCTGAAGCATTTACTCATTTTTATTCATACCAAATGGAGCAAATACTAATATTCTAGCAAATGCTGGAAATTAAAAAGTAAATACTTTGTCTTTAGCAAATACTTTCCAGTAAAACCTTTTGCTTCATTTATATTCATACAGATTCCAGTAAATGCTAGTTTTTATGCATACGGCCCATTGTATGAATAAAAATGAGTAAATGCTTCAGATTTGCAGTATTTACTCATACGCCGACAGGCCGGTGTTTGAATGAAATCGGAACCTCAAGTTTCTGCTTAGCAGTCACGCTGATCCTTTCCAACCCCAGAATGTTGCAAGAAATCGGCCATTTATTTCCGCAAACTCGACAACTGCTTGTATTTTGACCCAAATACTCTATCTTAACAGTAACACTTTATTTTATTCATACGAATGAAAGCAATTGCTTTTCCGTAATGCTTCTATCCCGAAGTATATTACCTTTTGCTTGTACTTTATAGCATTTGCTAGTTTTTATTCATTCTTGGGAATCCAATGGTTCTTAAAGTGACGAAGCCATGCATAAAAAATGTGGCCCGTCGCATTAAGATCGGCAGTATATGTATCGGAAAAGGGTAGTTTGTAAACCAACGAAATAAGTAGAATTGTCAAGGCAACTTACAGTTTTAAATACAAGCTGGATCTAGTATTTACAATACCATTATCACACTGTTGGTTTGTCAAAGCTATGTCATCATGTTAACATACATGATGTACATACATGTAATTAGTTTCGCCTTTTTTTCCGTTTCATTTTAGACACGCAGAGAGAAGAGTCTGGCATTCGACATCGAACAGTCGACAAGCAAAAGCATGGAGCGGGATCTGCCGACCGAGAGCGTGCAGGAAGGGAGTGGTTGCTGCCGCCCCAGACCCCAGCTTGTTTGGACGGCTCATCGGCTGGACTGTATAGCCCGCTGGAGCTATCCCACGGTCTTCGTCATCTTTAATGTGTTCTACTGGGTCTATTTCCTCGTGTTTTGATGCAACTATACGGCCGTTTTATGTCGCATACATGCACGGAGTGTATATAGCAGCATGGGGGAAATTGCAATTATACTTTTTGAGGTATGGCTGAAACAATAGGAGGGCGCTGTTTGATTTGGGTAAAGTCTTTTTGTATTTACCGACACCAAACAGCGCCCTCCTAATTGTGTCATCCATACCCTAGAAAGTAGAATGAAAGTGTGATCAATGGTTGCCTTCATATTTGGTTTCCTCAGCTGAAAATCAACTGAAGGACACAAAATGAAAAACATTTCATCTCATTCATTTGTTTACTGAACACTCGATCTGAACACTCGATCTGGACACTCGATCTGGACACTCGATCTGAACACTCGATCTGAACACTCGATCTGAACACTCGATCTGAACACTCGATCTGAACACTCGATCTGAACACTCGATCTGAACACCCGATCTGAACACCCGATCTGAACACCCGATCTGAACACCCGATCTGAACACCCGATCTGAACACCCGATCTCAACACCCGATCTCAACACCCGATCTGAACACCCGATCTGAACACCCGATCTGAACACCCGATCTGAACACCCGATCTGAACACCCGATCTGAACACCCGATCTGAACACCCGATCTGAACACTCGATCTGAACACTCGTTCTGAACACTCGTTCTGAACACTCGTTCTGAACACTTAGAAGATAATGGTATTCGTTACCGTACTAAAAGATATATTATGTGGATAATTTTGTTATAGATAATGCCCGAGGTACGCGCCATTCATGAATACCATTCATGACCTGACTTAAACTCCTCCCGTGACGTCATCATATTGTCCTACCGCCCATTATTTTGCACGAATGGAGTCGAGAGAAGGGAACTTTTCCTAACGCAATCGATCTGTCAGTAGACGCTGATAAGACCGAGACACAGGATGACTATTTCGGCATCCTTTCCACCCATGTGTTCCATGGAAATATCGGGCCATTTCGGAGCTTAACTTGCAATCGGATTTAAAGGACCGTTTCAACACACCAAAAGAATATAATACGGAGATTGCACATATCAAGACCAAACTGGGCGCTGGGTAACGCTAATCGAGCTTCTCGGAATTGTGAAAAGGAAGTCATGACCTTTCGAACTGCATGGGCACACACAACGTGTATCGTATATACATTGAATGAACACGACACTAGGAGAAACGTAGGTGTACAACGTCGTGTCCGATGTAACAAGGCGTTGTTTTTTGTCTTTTCTACAGAACGGTAAGACATTAATTAGGTTGACTTCCTTTTAACCATATGGTTGAAATAGTATAAGTAAACAAAGATTTCAGGACATAGTGAGTGCTCCATCGGAACGAGCCAGAATAAATCAAGAATTCAGCTGATGTATATGTAGGTTTATCTTCGCGTCATTAATCATTTTCGTTCTTATAGTACGCGATATAAAACAAACATCAAATAGTCTGATCAAATATAAAAGGACCGGAGACGTACCTATAGGAACGAAAATCCGGATGTACATTCGCTTTCTGACATTAGTTTTACTTAAATCGGCGTTTTCCTAAAGAACCACGGGCGATTGTGTAGTGCTCATTCGAATACATTTTAGGTTTTTGGACACAGCAGTTGGTTACATTACAAACCAATGCCGTAGATAAAGCGACGATGAAGACGACAAAACTATTGCTAGTCATGAAAACACCAGCGAACAAAAAAACAAAGGTTTTAGATAATCGTGTTTACTGTGTACAAACGTTCATGGTTAATTACATAAGATACACTCTACACGAAGTACATGCCTTGTCCTGTGCGTCTTCTCTTTCGGGGGATTAACGCTTCTCTTGCATCAGCACCTTCGCCATGAGTTGAGCTCTTCTCTACCCTCATCTTGCTTGCTGTAATGTTGTAGAATTGTAGAATCGATTGAAATAAAAAAAAGAAAGATGAAATAATCCGCACAAATTCTGCAGTGAAAAGAAGGATTGGTTTGAAAACAATACAGGAAAGAAACTCACACTTTTAGAAAAATGAATATAAAAATATTGAGTGTATTGGTCACTGAAACTGCAGTGCAGTGTTTTCCCATCGAGCTTCATCTTTGTTCAGTTTCCTGTATATCTGTGCACATCACAGAGGGAGTATTGATGCAAAACAGAGGAACTGGTGAAACGGTCTTATAAACTGAAGTAAAATTGAAACTTATGGTGTCACTGGCTTCTTTTTACATTGTTATTTAATTGTTTTTGTGCAAAATGTGGAAAGCCACATTGTCACACTGTTCATCTATGCCAATAAACAGCACATCAAATCAACTAGGATCTGTTATGATCGACTAAATGTATTAATTTTTTCATTTCATGCTACAAACATTTTGACCCCCCCAAAAATACCCCAAAATGTCAAAATTTCAATTACAAATTCAAGTTTCAAGATTTGTTACTTTGTTTTCTACATTCAGGTGCAAAGTTTTATTCTGGCAACAAAGACAATATTTATCATAAAGTGTTGCTTAGCAGGGCCGGGTCTAGATTTTAACCCTATTAGTACCGAGCGCGCCACCTGGGCTCAAAGTTGCATGGACGTTCGACCAAAGAGCTTGTATGTCCCCCATTATAATAGTCGTTACATGACCAGCGTTCTCTGTTGGCACAAGCCGCTATTGTTTTCAATTGAAATTTTAACAGCGCCCTCACTTTTGGCAGCTGTGTGGTTTATTGCTATTGGTTTTAAACTGGTTCAAAAGGACGCGCGCCTGCATGCGAAATGCACTATCAGTTTGCATCCCACGCCATTAGCTGCCATCGTGGCCGTAAACGCTTCCAAGATTTTGGAGGAAATCTTCGCAGATAGCGGTTCAGATATGTCCGATGATGAATCTTCTGTAGCAACATCTGACGAAAGTGATGAAGAGCCATCACAAGCCTCTTCCACTTCGTCTGAAAAGCCAAACTACAGGTAAGGAGGTTATAAAAACACACCGTTCAACTTGGCTATTTAAAAAATGTTTTGCATCCGACATTCATACGCTACTGTACTGTAATGTAACCTTTGCTTTTTGATTTCCTTTTGCAGGGAAAATCATCAAAAGCACTAAACGTTTCTGTTTGCTTTGCATAATCCGATGGAATCCAATTAGAAATTGATGAAAATATTGATTTGTTATTGATTTTTATTTTATTTATTCATTTTTATTGTTTTTGTTTCTGTTTTTTTGAACATGTTTTTTCGTTTACATATTCTTAACTTTCTATTGTTTGTAAATTTGTATCTATTTTTATATAATAATCTTTAAAAATGAGATTTTATTTCATGAGATTTTATTTTATTAAAAAAGGAGACTTATTTTAGTGGGAACACTAGATACAAACAGCATTTGTAAGAACAGTTTGTCATTAAAGGTAATACAACATTTGCGACCACCCCCCAAAAAACCCCGAAAAAAACCGAAAAAAAACCAAAACAACAACAACAACAACATATGAATGACCATATTTGACAGTCACGAATGGTCACGAGCATCCTGTGAAACCAGGGCACCTGTTTTAACAAAACTGATATTGTTTAGCAATTGTGACCGGCTCTGCAATAAAGGGTATTAACGTCGCGCTGTGCACTGTCATGTAATGAACTACTCAACGTTGAGAGGATAAACATTTCATCAAAATGTGATTTACATAAATTGCCATTAATGACATCTTTAACACCAATATTTTCAGGTTTCATTCAAAGAAATGTTGATTTTGATGATTAAAGTGGAAAACACGCCCATTTTGTGTTCATCGTTCTGTTGTTCTACAACAAAGCCGGCTTTTTCAAAGCCTGTTTTCTCAGTTGTGTAATTTGAACGGAAGTAATCAAAAGCAAACATGTCATATCTCCAGAACGGTAGTAGCTATGGAACTCTATTGTATACCAACTGGAAGCTTACGCTGTGGGCTTTTCAACTATGTATATAACTCAATTTCACTATTTTGTGACATAATACCCATTATTGTGGAGTGGGTCACAATTTCCAAAGATGGTTGGCCAACCGTCGTCCCAAAAAATACTAAACCCCGGATACATCCGTTTGACCTGACCCTAAGCTAATGTTGTATACTACCCTTAAAAGAAAATGTGCCGTGAAATGAATAGTGTCCTATTAACCTTTCTGAATGTTCCTATTTCAGGTGTGGATGGAATAAAGCAAGCAACTCTTATAGCAAGCGCCCAACGATGAAATTCAGTAAAGAGACTGGCTGTACGGGAGATTTCAGTTACCTGTCGCCTATGTAAATCTTTCAGCTCTTCTTCTGCCAAGCAGTGTGGGAGTTGATGGTGAACGAGACCAATCGCTATGCAGAACAAACCATGTGTGCAGATGTGGCTGGACTGGACTCCAACTACTGTTCCTGAAATTATGGCATTTGTGGCCTTGCTTCTGTGCATGGGTCAACAAAAGGCCTCGTTACAGCATGCACTGGTCCAGGCCCGAAGTTCTGCGAAGTCCCCTGTATTCAGCGACCATGTCTCGCAATCGAGTCACTGCGATCCTTTGATTTTTCCACCTTGCCAACAACAGAGCTCAACCAGGTGATGATCCCTCTGACAAACTCTCCAAGGTCCGCCCGCTGCTCGACATTGTACTGCCATCCTTTCTTCGCATTTACAAGCCAGGCCGAAACCTCTCACCGGATGAGACAATGATCAAGTTCAAAGGCCGGCTTGGTTTCAAACAGTACATGCCACGAAAGTCCGCCAAATGGGGATTGAAATGTTTTTCTTTGAACGAGCATCCTTACAAATCGGCACTTGACCACTTTGGATTTCAGGGTAAAGGTGATAGAAGAGCTTATTTCCACTTGAAAGCACAACCCAGCTCAGCATGCCAGTCAAGTGTCACGTGGTTCCAGCCGCTTTCCGAATCATCAATATCCCGGGAGAATTTCTGCCGGCAACTGTGTTGTTTGCAGTACCAGAGCCAAGCGGAAACAAACTCGCACGATTTGTAAACAGTGTGACAAACCAATGTGTGTACTACCATGCTTTGAGTAGTTTCATAGTCTGTAATGGGCATTCACCTAAGCAGGTTTATTGCGGTTCCCCCACTCCCCATTTCAATGTTGACGTCAAATTTCGCGACTTGCCCCAAAGTCGCGAATATTTTGACGCGAATTTTTTTTCAGCAAGCTAGGTTTTGGCTAGTCTTGCTCCAAGACTGAGTTTTTCATTTGTCCGGGGCGCGCCGTCCGTCTGTCTATGCAGTTCATTAATCCTCCATACTCCGAAAACGGGCTTATTAAGGGTGCCCTCGATTGTCACGAGAGATCAGTGGATTTGTTTCAAGTTCAGAAACAAATCTCGTGAACTGAACTTAAAGGTAGGATACATTGCAGATATCAACAATATTTACTCCCGAATTATTAAGAAATATCTTACTTATTTTGAAGGTAAATTATGATTCTAGGCATCCAGAAAAATGATCGCGCAAAATATCCTGTAATTATTCCGAATTTTTTTCACCGGACGGCGATCGCAAAAAAACCGAATAATAACAAGAATATTCAACTGCCCGACGGCGGTTGAAAACAAACGCAGTTTTTTGTGATTTTCTTGCGATCAATAAATTATTGTAAAGGTCAGTTAAACGAGATTTACTATAAAATACAACCCCCAAAAATCCACCCATTCATGATAATTTAAGCAATTACCAATGGTGTATCCTACCGTATCCTACCTATACCTTTAAAACAAATCCACTGATCTCTCGTGACAATCGAGGGCGCCCTCAATAAGCCCGTTTTCGGAGTATTGATGATTGATGAACTGCATGGACTAGACGGACGGCGCGCCCCAGAACAAATGAAAAACTCAGTCTTGGAGCAAGACTAGCTAAAACCATGGAGGAATAGAAGACAACCGAGCTTGCTGGAAACAAATTCGCGTCAAAATTTATGTCCGGTCGTGAAATTTGACGTCAAATTTGACGTCAATATTCGCGACTTTGGAGGCAAGTCGCGAAATTTGACGCCAAATTTGACGTCAATATTCGCGACTTTGGGGGAAAGTCGTGAATATTGACGTCAATATTGACGTCAAAATTCGCGACTTTGAGGAAAGTCGTGAAATTTGTCGTGAATATTGACGTCAATATTCACGATCTGCGTAGTCCCTTCAGGTCCACCATAGCTACCTGAGGTGATTGGCCTACACACCCCAGCGTGTCGAAGGCACGCCTCACTAGGGGTCCAGGGGATCAAACCCGTAAAGCATGGCTCCCCCCTCCCCCTCCCACCTCCCCCGGGTTTAAACCCCCACCCCGCTTAGATCCGCCACAGCTTAGAACAAATACAGTTTGTTTTAAACGCTATGATTTCTGGCCCACAGACTAACTATACGTCTACATGTACATCCACATCTATTGTGCTACTTGTCAAAGCCTGTTCAGCATCTAGACAAGGGTGTGGCTGCCGACGGTGGACGGATTGTGTACCTGGGCGCCAACACATGTACAAAAATAGAAATATCATGTAAATGTCACAGGTATATAATTCTACCCCCCCCCCCCCCCTCAGATTTTGGTTTGGTCCGGACTTACCTCTTTTTTTCTCATGTTAATTCTGTTCATTAATATTCATGTTCACGACGGCCAATCATAAACGCCGCTGGCGACAGGGCTCGGTCTCCGGCCATTCTAACCATGACCGGTGACCAGGAAAGACTTATGTCTTATTGCGTCTTTCCCTTTCCTGTTTTCCAGAATAAAACTGCTGTCGAACTAAAGTTGCCGTGTCCTCTTCCCAATTAACTGACCCCGACCAACAAGGGTCACAAATGGTGGAAGATCCGGGTAGAGGACTATCATCGGCAATTTAATCGAAACCAGTACTTCCCAGTATCCTGTCCTGAAGATCAACCATACATTCTAACCATGACCGGTGACCAGGAAAGACTTATGTCTTATTGCGTCTTTCCCTTTCCTGTTTTCCAGAATAAAACTGCTGTCGAACTAAAGTTGCCGTGTCCTCTTCCCAATTAACTGACCCCGACCAACAAGGGTCACATAAGTAAAAACATGATGCTGGATGACTACTCGCAGCTGATTACCTCCTTGAACTGCTCCAAGGTGGGCAGCTCGATGATGTATTGAGGAAGCTCACCCCAGTCTTTTATGGTACGAGGAAAGAAGTTGTATTTGTAGGAGTCTGATGGTCTAGTAAATCGCAGTTGATGTTGACTTCTGGTTGCTCTGGCCTTTTGTTTGATTTAGTCAAGAAAAAAACCACAAAGAAAACAACAAAAAACAACTCCCTCAAAATGTCAAAATTTAACTTTCAATTCCAAGTTTCAGATTGGGTAGGATAAATTGGAGGTGGTGTTACCTGGGTGATACTCTTTCTGCGGGTGGAGGCTGTGAGTTAGCCACTATTGTTAAGAGCCTAGACCGCTTGGGAGAAGATCCGGAATCTGCTTCTCATCCTGACGTCTCGCCATCTGTCTCTCAAGACACGGGTCATGTGTATGACACCTGTGTCCGCAGCGTCATGCTAGTTCTATGGCGATGTCGTTTTTGAAAAAAAAATCGCGGCCTGGACGACCATGTTTATTACTAACAGTCACAATTTATATCATGCACCTTTGGACCCCATAATGCACCTGTTCCAATTACGGGCACTTCCTTTTCTTGAATTATGATTGGTTATTGAGTTGCGCGCAACCACACTTCTTGACAAATAAGGAGGGCGCTTCAATGACATGAACGGCGCCTCATATATACGGTGCAACGCCGTGTACGTAACCAATGATGAGAGCAAAATAAAGAACCGCGCACGTCGCATCATCAGACTCGCCACTTACGCTCAGTGTGGTTCAAATCAATGTGCATCTGCCCCACAAGAAGCTGTGCACACCAACTGTCACCCATCTACAACATTCAAGTCTACCAACGGTAAGTTTGTCCTGGAAAGTTCGCGGGCCAGACCAATATTACCTGCTCGGAGGCAAAGAATCATGACGTATTTAGACAGGTTAATGTCTTAGATCCATGTGAAACCTGTTATCAGTTGGCAGTTTCACATCAAAATATATCCGACAGACGGACCATTCTGAAACTTCTAACTAGAATGTGCCACGTCAGGTGGTACCAATAACTGAAATTGTAGATCCTGCTCCATAGACTATCGATGTATGTTTTCAGTATTCAATACCATTGATTGCATCAGTATTTTTTATTTTTTTTATTTATTATTTAGTATTTATTTAATAATAGTCTGACTATTGTCAGAACGCCGTCTTAGCTCTCGTTGGCGACAAGATGCCTCCAGGTCTTCGTGACTGAAGTTATTTCCGAAAAGTGGTGAACATGAAATAAAACTAGAAACAGACGAAGAAAACCAGGGTGGTCAAACGGAGGCTTGGTGGTCAACAAAACGGAACAGTCTATTTTTAGTGCCCTTCATGCCAGTACAACAAAATAGTTTGGATGAACAGGATTTTTCTAGATGAAAAATCATACCAAGATCACCCGATTCGATCCATTCGTTTTTATTTTTAAGCGCCACAACAAGGAATAGGTTTATTGGATTAAAGTCCAACTGATTCCCCCCCGAATTTATTTTCTAGACAAAAAGCCACTCATTAAAACTGCTGGACCGAATCAGGCGATCTTGGTATGATTTTTCATCTAGAAAGGGTCCGGTGTATCCAAACTAGTTTTTAAGGGAAAAATGAACTCGAGTCACTTCAGATAAATGACTCGACTCGAGTCCCTCGTCATCATCAGACTTGACTCGACTCGAGTACCTACGGTACCGTAGCAAACATCGTGTATGAGGGAAAGGGGCATTACATCTATACTCTCGTGTCTTCCCCAATGGAATTTTTTGACCCAAAGGTTTGAACATCGTGAACAATAAGCCATCTGCGCGTGACCCCGAGTTAAATTTAAATAATATCTGGTACACTGACTTGTTCACACAGCTTGGCACAGTTTAACTTTAAATTCTCCAGACCAAAGACACTGTTGCTATATCACGTGATTCGGGGCAAGCTTTTGCATAGTTACGTAAGAGACGCTCAGCACCAATACATTGTTTACAATGGGTGAGAATGGCAAAAAGACACCAGACCATTCCAGAGCTGGGGGTTGCTAGCGTATGACGCGTAAGGCTTGCCCCAAATCACGTGATATAGCAACAGCGTCTTTGGTCTGGAGAATTTAAAGTTAAACTGTGCCAAGCTGTGTGAGCAAGTCAGTGTACCAGATGTTATTCAAATTTAACTCTGGGTCACGCGCAAATGGCTTATTAAAACCACGTGTGTATATTCCAAACGTTTAGAGTTAGTCGGGGTCAAAGCTTGAAAATATTATCTCTGCAGTAGAAACAAATTAATTATTGAAAAGGAAAATGCATTTAATGTGTTCTATTCCTGTGTAGCAATCGGAAAGGACATTGAGTGCGTCTTTTTGTGTAGTTTTGTTCAGTAAAGTGGCCTTGGTTAAATATTAAGTCGTATAACAGCAATTAATATAATCATAAACAAAGGAATGGTACATTATATTTACGAACTGAACTTGTATCAAAATGCTAGAAGTGCATTGCACTCGGAGGTTGCTGTTCTTTGAACGTGTGCTGAGATAATGTACACAAACCCGTGGCGTGACGATGCTAGACTGCAGCAGAAAAAATAAAATTAAATAAAAGCCTTATAATCTGAACAATCTGATATAGGAAAATTTGTTTATTTTCCAGATTCGGCATCATGAGAAATGTATGCAGCGCGACCCAGATATGCACCGGCTTTCTATGCGTTGTGTCGGCTGTTTGGTGAGTTTAAACGACCTCTTTAACAATAATTGATGGCGGAGCTTATGTATTCACGCACGCATGTCTGTCTGTCTGTCCGTCTGTTTGTCGTGCTGTTTGTAGAATTACGGGGAAAAACTACTGGAGAGATTCTAACGAATCTTGTTGGGCAGAGAGCTTACAGGTCATGGATGATTCCATTTTTTTTTATTGATCTAGGAATAGATTAGGAATATGGATGAATTATCATTTTTTTAACATTGGAAGATGTTTTTGCGGTTATTTTTTAAATAAGCTAAAAAACAGTTTAGGCAGGCCCAAAACTGGCAAAAAATGCCACCAAAACAAAATGGCATGTTACCATGGCAACGGGCCACAGATACAAATTCAGTTCTGTTTTGGTTACTTGCTTACCAAGTCTTTTCATATTAAAACATATAAAAACAAATTTCCGAGAACACTTATATAAAATATTTACGTGGACCCACTAGAGTGAGTCCACGTAAATATTTCATATAAGTGTCCTCGGCATTTTTATTTTTGTTGTAATATGAAAGCAAAGGACTTGGTAAGCATACACTAACATGGTTAGTGTATTTTGGTATTGTATAGTAAGTTTTGTTGCTTTATCAGGCTTGTTGTATTATTAAGTTGTAGTGCGCACATAAACGTTTTTATAATGGAATGTGCGCATTATAAATGTATTATTATATTTATTATTAACTAAAATTAAAATTATTTTGTTTTCTATTACCTGTTGCCATGGTAACAGGCCATTTTGTGTTTTTTGGAATTTTAAGCCAGTTTTGTGGCCGCAAAAACAGTTTTTTTGCTTATTTAAAAAAATTCACCCAGCCAAAATACAACATTTTTTTCACAAAATCAACTAGATATTTACAAAGTATTATTCTTGCCTTTACTTGAGAAAACAATTACATGTTTTAAAATAATGTCATCTTTTTGCGATTTTTAGAACATGCGTTAAGGCATGTTTTTAAAACTTGTAAAATTTTAATTTTTACCCTAGTTTTGTCTCTCAAAAAGGTCATTTTGCCAGGGGTCTTAAAATATTTCCCTTTTGGATTTGATGAAAGCCAACATATGGTCTTTCCATAACTGGTGAGAAAAGTTTTGGGGAATGTATCTTCTTTAGGCAGTACTGCATCACAAATGGTCATTTTCCCAAAAACATTATTTCTACAGAACCCAACTAAAGCATTATTTCTAAAGAACCCAACAGCCCCTTTAAGCATGTCACCCCTCAAAACACAGCTTTATTGCCTACAAGTGTATCCTTAGAGCTATGTCAATGCAAGAACAAAACATGGGGCTTTTCGCACTTGTATTTTTTATATTTTAACTATTATACCATAACAACCCTTTAAAACCATTCAAAACAAACAAATGTATGCACATTAAGTTTCCCTTGTGGTTTATTTGTGTAGTATAAGATAAAAAGTTGTATCCTCATTGAGTGATCCCCACAATGTCGCTTCACAATTTGTTTTATTGGGAAAGAGTGTAATCATACATGCGGCTCACTTTTTTTTTCATTTTTAGAACCATTCTCGGTCACATAGGAAGGACATTAAATTGAAGGGCGTGTAACGCTGGGTTATGTGGATTTTTTAATTTTTTATGTGAGACTATCAGGGTTTTTTATTTAAAGATGAAGTGCTTTTGCAAGAAAATAGCAATGAGAAACCGATTTATGCAGGCACACTTCAAGGAAAGATCAGTTTATTTTTATGTGTGTTTGTTTGATCATTCTCAAGAGTTAGCTACAGTGAATCAGAACTCATTTTATATGGGAAGGGGAGGGAGTTTTCACGAGCCAGAACTGTTTCTCATCGTTTTCGTAATTTTTTTGCGGGATACTGAAACAGTTATGTCGTGTAAGGTATCATAGAATTTGTTTGTGGCTACGGACCCCTCTTTGATTTTGGTCAAGTAGTTTGAGTCACTATTTTCAATCATTCCGAAACCACTTCCTCACTCCAAAGCTGACATCTCTTCAATCTAACAATATTTGGTTATTCGACAGTATTTTTCATGATAGCAATGCGAGTCACGTCAGCGCGGTTTTGCACGTTCACGGTGCGTCGTGGTAATCGCCATCTCTATTTCCGTGTTGCATTTGTTTCGTTTTCGTCATCGTTTTGCTCCAAAAATCATGTTGCTCCTACTCATTTTGGTTTAAAACGTCGCTAACTACTTTTGTAAATTGATTGTTTTGTTTGTTTGTAATGTACCATCATACTACTTTGTTTGGACAACATTTGGTCCATGAATTAGATGGGGTGAAATCACCCGGCTGTGAGGGCGCTGTTGGGGACACTTTGTGGGGGGTCTGACCACACCTTTCCAACCAGTTATTTGGTCAGCTTTTCTTTTTTTGTAATATACCATCATACTACAAAGTTTGGTCTATGAATGAGATGGGGTGAAATCAACCGTCTGGGGGCGCTTTTCAAGGGGGTATGGGGTTCAGACTCAACCTATGGGGGGGGGGGGGGGGGGGAGGAGGCTGACCAACTTTTTGTGAATGACTTGGTCAATCTAAGTAACTTTAAGGGGTCAAACCTTCTGAGTGAAATGGGGTGAAATCTTATGGAGCTAGCTCTAGACTATTGGGAATGAATAGCACGGCTGCACACACAGAATGAATGGTAAAAAAAAAGCCGGTAAAAAAAGTTCGGTAAAATAATACACAATTTATGTAAAATGTTGCCAAATGAAAATACACAACTATTATGTAAGTTTAAATTGACTTGTTTTAAATGTAATTTCGTTTTTTACAAGAGTTGTGTAACCTTGGTCAAGATTGTACATTGGCAACGTAAGTTTTACAAAACAAATACGTAAGACGTTATGCGTTGTGTAAATATTACTGGATGAAGGGGTACAAATCCCACGTGCTTGCGCCGGGCTCGCGCGATTTACCCAACATACATGTACAATGTTAATTTTGGAAAAATGTTAATTCATTACACATCAACTGACCAATCAGAACTCACGAAATTTGTGTTCACAAAAGTCATGTTAAGTTGTGGCGTTTTGTCTAAAAACGCACTTTTCTGACCGAAATATGTAATTATTCTAACGAATCAATGATAACATTTTGATTTGTGCAAACATAAGTAAAACACAAATTGTATATGAAATCTCTTTTTTGTATTTTAACACGAATTATTAGTGGTGAAACCGTGACTTCATCATGGCGGGAATAAGCGTAATATAAATTCGAACCACGACACATTGTTAGTATGTAGAGTAGCCTGTAGTCATTGAATGTAGTATACGTTATACATGTAGTAGTGTAGTAGTTAGGCTTATCGTATAGCATTCAGGCTTATCGTATAGTATTTGTACATTCTACTGAATCTAAAGTCGAAGTGTCTGATTTTTTTTTTACCATTTTTAGTTTGTACAATTTTACCTAATTGTTTTTACCAAGATATTAGGTAACTTTAATTACCTATTTTTCAAGTAAAATTGTACCCAACTTCTATGCAAAACCTTACCTAACACCTGTTGTGTAAAGTTTTACATAACTATTAGCAGGTTCGTATAGCACATTGCAATTATGTAAAATTTTACACAACCTGTGTATTTTTTTCTGTGTGTGTGGATGAGATGAAAGCTACAAGGCGAACTGACGGATTAAAAAAAAACTTGAACGGCAAAGACAATATGGGTTACTGCCTGTATTTTAAATAGGACTTGAATATCAGACCGTGTAGGTAGAAAACAAAGACAAACGCAAATATAATCCATAACATATACTATAACAGGTGCAATTTTGAAATGCAGCTAGTCCTGCATTGTCATGTTTCCTTTTATTTGTTGTTATATTCGTTTTTACGTATCCTGTAGTTATTTTCGTCAGTAATTTTGTATCTGATTGTATTTACTTGTTATTGTATGTGTACATTTGCCTTAAAGGTAGGATACACTATTGGTAATTGCTTGAAGTATCACGAATGGGTAGATTTGGGGGGTTGTACCTTATAGTAAATATCGTTTAACTGACCTGTCCGAAGTTTTACAATCATAATTACCGAGAAAAGCATGAAAAACAGCGATTGTTTTCAACCGGCGTCGAGCAGTTATTCTTATGTTATCTTTGTTTTTTCGCGATCGCCGTCCGGCGATCGCGAATTTTTCTTTATAAAATTTTATTTTTCGGAATAATTAGAAGACATTACTTTTACCAGCCTAACCATTGCATTTCCGATATGATTCTACAGGGCATAGAATCACTTGGCCACCGGAAAGAGCCAGTTAGCCTCAGCCGGGCTTAACATCCAACTAGGAAAAATATTTTTTCTTCTATTTGTCATCTGCTTCAGATTTATTCCTTGCCAGGATTTTTTTGTTTTTGTTCTCACTCCTCTGGTTTCCCTTGTCTATTTTCCTCAACTAGGAAATGATTAACTTCTATTTTTTTCTTCTATTTGTCATCTGTTTCAGATTTATTCCTTGCCAGGATTTTGTTTTTGTTTTCCTAACCCCCCCCCCCCCCCCTCCTCATTACTCCTATTTATACTTCTTTGTTAGTTCTTCCCTTTGATCTCCACCCTGGACCCCTTTCCTTGTGGTTTTACCCCTTCTGTTTTTGTTCCTACCCTGTCTGCGATCCAACCCACAGACATCACCCTTTAATCCCTCAGCCTAATCCTCCTTTTGTTAATTGTTCCTTTGGACTCTGTGCTTTTTCTGTTGTGTTTCTTGATGTTATGTGCATCATGCTGTATGTTGTCCTATATGTTTGTTTCTTGTACACAGTCATTTGTGACCCAGCACGAGTAAATGAGACACTTTGAGGCAAAAATAAAAATGTTGATTTTGATTTCATCATTTCAAGCTTGTTTAGCTTTAAATGATGAAATCAAAATCTCAATTTTCATTTTTTCCTCAAAGTGTCTCATTTACTCGTGCTGGGTCACATTTAGTCTCTGAAGAAGATCTTGTTAAGATCGAAATATTAGGCCCTCTTAACTTATTTGATTTAATAAAGTATAATTATTATAATTTAAGATCACATTCAACACACAACGTTAGAACTCCCCCCCCCCCCCCCCAAACCCAAACCCAAACGAATGAAAATGTCTATCCATGGGTCTATCCTTGCAGCAATGCATTTTGTCCAATCTACTTAAATTCTCCGCTGAATCCAACGGGTGCAATACAAGCCATAGAAATTGAACAAAGATGACAAATTCCACGGCTAGATGAGCATCTTCGCTAGTACCTTGTACATTGTTGTTACAACAAACCGCAGAAAAAGCTTCCTTTAATTTCAATAAATTAATTCATGCTGAATGTGTAACATTGTCTTTGCTTTACTAATAACAAAAGCCTAATGTGACGACCGGTCGTCATCTGGCCAACGATTGGACGGGGCCCCGGTGGGAGGGCCGTATTGTTTTGCACGGCTTTTGATTGGATAGGAGACGTACATCGTCTACCATGTCTTTATGAAACCGTCTAAAACGAAAGAACACTATTTAGACCTCGAGACAGAGCAGTTTACGCGTGGTGGCGGTAATTCTACTGGGCGAGACTGTTCCCATTGGATTTTTCAGCGTCATTGATAACTTACCGCAGCTACGCTGAACCTTTCCGCTGCCACTTTTGGCCTGTTAGTTTTACATCACCGCCGCGGTAAGTTGACGGGGACGTTAGTCTACCGTGCGTTCGCATAAAATTAAATGTTGTCATTCAACAAAAACGTCGCGGTACGTTAACCAAATAAGTCCAATGGTAACGCGGCTTATTATGACACAATGTACAAGAGGCTTCGAAAAATATACAGCGCTGCGTCGAAGTTAAATTTATTGCTCCCTTTGTTTAATTTCCGGCAAACCCAAAACTACATAGAGCAATTTATCCAATGTCGCGTGTAATTGCGAAAAATTTAGCAATTCTCGAGGGTATAATGCAATCTTTATATTGAAACTGTTACACTGGCTCGTTCGACTCATAACAGCCGCAAATTAGTCGCTCTGGGAATTTGGTAATGCAGCTATGCTGTAATTACGTTTATACCCAGCACGATTATGAGACCGAGGAGCTCCCCTTCCTCCTTACACTAGACTATTGTCTAGTATCTGGTAAATTCTTAACATAATTGCTGAGAAACCACAACATTCCGCGAGCACAATTACCACCACAAGGGGGTGAAAAGAAAAAACGAAACCCTTTACCAATTAACGAATTGGGATTTTTAAAAAGGAAAAACCAAACCCTTTACCAATTTTTTTGTTTTAATTTAAAAAGAAAAAAAAAAGAAAACCCGACTTTTTATCAATTACCGTTTTTTATTATGTAAATAATAAAAAAAGGAAAGCACGAACTCTTTACCGTTTACCGTTTTTGAATCTGCGTAAGGAAAACCAGAAGAGCCAACCCTTTACCGTTTAGCGCTTCAGAGTCTGGTTAAGACAAAGGGGAAACATATTCCGTCCTAATGTGTATACTACAAATAAACGAATACAAACCATTTTAATAATAATCGTGCTTTTTTTTCGTTTACAGTTAAAATATAAAAACAGTACATTCGTATTTTGTTTTATTTTACTTGACTGAGACAAATAATTGTCTTTAGTATTTAATTGATTTACTTTAGCAGCAACAATACAAACAAAACAAAACTATGACAAAACATTTCGCAAAAAGACAAAAAGGTAACAGAAAAAGGAAAAACGAAACCCTTTACTAGTTTATGCGCAGCGAAAGTATAGTGGCCCTGAAGGTACATCACACGTTGCACATTTCTACGCGCACACACGAAACTCCGCTAATTAGATATGCAACGCAGGCCAGCGCGACCGCTGAATTAGTAGTTTACTGCATTAAGACGCGGTCCCTTTTCAAATTTGCATAAAAAGGTCACGCCCCATTATTTAACAAGTTTGCAAAGACTACTGTGCGAGTTAAAGAGGGCGCCCTTTCGTGATGTGATACACTTTCTAAATCGCTCCGTCAACCACCCCGGTTTTTCATAGAAATCACCGTCTTCCATCCTGTCTTGCGACTCAGTCTGTATGTCTGTGGTCTTCTGATAGATTGTTGAATCCACCGAAATTCTCATTTTATCAGTATTGCCACTCAATATGCCACCAAGAAGGGACAAAAAATTGGCCTCAGATGTAGCTTCGTGCTTGGTTCCCGCGGGTGAGATACCATGCACTAGCCAATCTACAGTCACCAACGAAAGTGGTACTCTGCGTGATGACATCGCCGCCATGTTGAGTGTCTTAAAATCCGATCTCAATACCAAACTGGATAGGGTTATTCTCAACCAACAAAAGCTCCTGGACAGACTGGCCACAGTGGAAAGTAAGCAGACGGAGATGGAAACGGCTTTGACCTTTACCAATGGATCAGTCGACCAGCTTCAGAAGGAAGTAGTCAGAACAACAGGTACTGTTAATAAAATGGCTCCTTTACTTGACCAATCGTCCAAACGACTTGATGATGTGGAAAATAACATTGTACAGCTAGAAAGATACTCTAGAAACTTCAACTTGAGGTTCTGTGGTGTTCCCGAGAAGGAGAATTCTACCGAATCACCAGCAGATGTCCTAGAGTCAGTCAGGCAGATTCTCAGTGACCATTTTCATCAACCTGATGTGATGATTGAGAACGCCCATCGAGTTGGGAAACGCAGTTCAACGAAGCCTCGCCATGTTCTGGTTAAGTTTCTATGCCGCCCTGAGAAGCAAGCCATATTGTATGCTGCGAGGAAGGCTCTTCATAATACCCAGATCTACCTGATGCAAGATCTACCTCTCGTGGATCTTAAGAAGAAGCATGCTCTCAAGGAGGTGATGAAGAAGGCTTACGACAATCACAAGAAACCTGTCTTCAGAAATGGCAAGCTCTTCATTGACGGGAAAGAATACAGCGGTTGAAAATGCAAGCTTACCCATGCCAAAGACTGTACTTATAAATACCGGCTGTGTGTTTGACGGTAGTGTAACATCAATTTTCTCATGTATTACCCACTTCAGTATCAGTATTTCATCCGTAATTTTGTCCTCGTTTGTTTGCTCGTTTTGTCTGTCCGTCCTTTGTTCTCCATTTGTATCTCTCGTTGTGTTCCATTCCAGTGGTTAATCTTCCCTATAGCGTGTATTGTATTACTTATTTCCCATGTGTTCGTTATGTAATCAGGTAACAAATACTGGGCAGTCGCTATGTCAGGATTGCATTGCTCACGCTCTCCCCTTTAATCACCTTGATCAGGAAGACTTTCATCTGGCTCTTTTTGAATTTCAAACCAATGCCAACATTAATGTGGACAGCTTACATCAACTCGTTTTTAACCCTTTTGTCTTCAATGAAAATTTTGCGGGTTTATCCGATCTTGACCCAGATAACAATTTTTTCAATGATCGTAGTCATCATACTTCATACGATTACTTACTGAGTGATCAATTTAATAATCATTTCGGTGATGTGAACTGTCTCCAGAATTTTTCATGTTTCATCTGAACTGTAGAAGTTTACAAAATCAATTTGACTGTATTTCCGAGTACATCGAACTCCTTCAACATCAATTCAGTGTCATTGGTTTCTGTGAAACTTGGCTGACGCATGATAGCCCTATTGATCTTTTAAATTTTCCTGGTTATAGTTTTGTTTCCAATAATAGACAGGGTAGATCCGGTGGGGGTGTGGCAATGTATATTCATAATTCTTTTTCCTTTGTTCTTCGAAACGATTTGACTCTCCAAACTATCCATTGTGAGTCCCTTTTTATTGAAATTCCACAACTTCACAGTAAAAACCTGGTGGTGGGTATTGTTTATAAACCACCAGACTTCAATACTAATGACTTTGTTGATTTATTTGATAGTCTACTTGCTAATCTTAATATGGAAAATAAGCATGTTTTTATCATGGGAGATTTCAATGTTGATTTATTGAAGCATAATATTCACAATCCTACTTCTCGTTTTGTTGACAGTCTGTTTAGCAATTCTTTTTTGCCTCTCATTCACAAACCAACCCGCATCACTGCCACCACTGCTACTTTGATTGATAATATTCTTACGAACTGTAGTGATCTGCCATCTAAATCTGGTACATTGTACTGTGATGTTTCCGATCATTTGCCAATTTTTCAGATCACTTCACTACGTGGATTATCACATAGAAATGATACCAGAAGCTCGCATTCTTCTAGGTGTATTAATTCCAGCACCATTTATGAATTTCACTGTGGTTTGCAGGATGTTAACTGGAATACATTATTTTTGTGTGACAATCCTAATAATGCTTTTGATGATTTTTCAGCGAAGTTCTCAAGTTTGTATGATAAATGTTTTCCTGTCCGCCGGGCCGGTAAAAATATTCATAAAAATCTTAAGCCTTGGATGACGAGTGGTATCCTTAATTCTGTTTACTTTAAAAATAAGCTGTATAAGAAGTATCTTAATACACCTAACGATGTTAACAGAACTAATTATAAACGTTTCCGTAATAGACTAAATGCTCTGATTAAAGTTGCTAAAGTTAATTACTATGCGGACTTGTTTTCTAATGCCAAGTCTAATATTAAAGGCACCTGGAACATAATTAACTCTGTCTTGAAGAAAACGTCAAAAAAGAGTTGTCATAATAAATTCAATTACAATGGTAAATTAATTGATGATTGCGGTGAAATAGCAAATGCCTTTAATGATTATTTTACACAGATTGGACCATCCCTGGACCGAAAAATCCCTCCAGCGCATTCTGACTTTAAGCAGTTTCTTGGTCACCCTAATATAAACTCGATTTTCCTTGATCCTACATCTTCCTTGGAAATCTGTAAAATAACTGGGTCCTTTAAAAATACTGCTGCAGGTTTAGACGATATCAGTCCAAGGGTGGTCAAATCTGTGATTAGATGTATTAGTGAGCCTCTATGTCATATTTTTAACTTTTCTTTAACTACTGGCATTTTTCCGCAGCGGTTAAAGTTTGCTAGAGTTACTCCTATTTTTAAAAATGGAGATCAGAGTGACATTGGAAATTATAGACCTAATTCTGTTTTATCTTGTTTTTCTAAATTGCTTGAAAAACTTGTTTATACCAGGACCGTGAAATTTCTGGATAGTTTTAAGTTACTTTATGAAGGTCAGTATGGGTTTCGCAGTAATCGTTCCACTTCAATGGCTTTGATTGATCTAACCAACAAAATCATTAATGGCTTTGAAGATAACGTGTATACTATGGGTATTTTTTTAGACTTGTCTAAGGCCTTCGACACAATTAACCACTCTATTTTATTGAATAAGTTAGAAAATTATGGTATTCGCGGTGTGGCCCTCGACTGGTTCTCTAGTTATTTAACAAATCGTTATCAGTGCACTAAATATTTGAGTTAAACATCTGGTCTTTCTAAAATTACTTGTGGCGTTCCCCAGGGTTCTTTACTAGGTCCACTTCTTTTTATAATTTATATTAATGATATTTGCAATTCATCTAATATGTTTTCTTTTATACTTTATGCGGACGATACAAATGTACTGTGCTCTAACAGGGACTTGTCTGCATTATTTCATGAAGCCAATATCCATCTTTCATTTGTATGTGATTGGTTCGTGGCCAATAGGTTGTCTATAAATTATAAGAAATGCAATTTTATCATTTTCTGTAACAGAAATAAAAATTGTGTCCATAATTCAACTATTACTATTTTGAATGAACCAATCGTCCAGGTAGACTGTACTACTTTTCTTGGAGTTCTAATTGACAGCCAACTGACATGGAAACAACACATTAATGGAATCTGTAACAAACTTGCCAAATCAATTGGTATTATTACTCGGTTGAAATGTTTTTTTCCTGATACTATACTACGTATGCTGTATTGTTCATTGATATTACCTTATCTTTCTTATTGTAATGTTGTGTGGGCAAATGGCTATCCAAGTAATTTATATAAATTAGTTACTTTACAGAAGAAGGCACTTCGTGTCGTTTCCAAAAGTCACTATAGGGCTCATACCAGTTTATTGTTTAAAAAATACAACCTGCTCCGTGTCAATGAAATTAACCTGTATCAGCAAAATGTTTTTGTTTACAAGCATTCCAAAAAACAACTTCCTGCACATTTTAATAATATTTTTCTCATTAATCATAATTTACACAATTATAATACCAGGTCCTCTTCTCTTTTGCATTTCCCTAAGTTTAGAACCTCAACATTTAAACATAGTATTTGCTACTCTGGACCTCTCAACTGGAATAAATTGCCTACTAGCCTACGAAACTGCTGTAATTTAAATATTTTCCAACGTAATTTGAAATGTTATCTGCTTCAAAACTAAGACTGTTCTGTTGTTTCTTTTTTAAGTTTTGTATAGCAAACGTACTTTTACTTATCATTATTTTATGTTAGATTAATCATTGGAACCTGTCCTCTCGTATCTTTGCGTCTGTCTGTCTGCTTGTAGTATTCTGTGTTTGTATTGTAGGCTCGCCTACCTCAAGCTAACGCTTTTTTGGTCTGAGCCCCCATTTCCTAATGCTATATTGTTTTCATGTATAATGTATATTGTGAAATGGAAATGGAAATAAATGTTCTTGAAATGAAAATGAAATGAAATGACTAATCGTGTCGTTAGCGGGCGTACTGTCGAACACAGTGGTATTTGGCAATGACTTTCAGTTACTCTGCTACATAAATGCAATCAAATTATGTATGAGCGGTTACCCGGCTAATCAAAATGCAACAAAAATCACAAGACGTCTGTTGACAGCTCCCTGCAACAATATACGGAAACTTTTTACCACCCCTAACCATGATGTTGAGAGCAATTATAAAAATAATGAGATTTCAAATATTTACCTTGTTTTACATAAGTTCAGTGAGAAAAGGATAATAGGTTGAAATGCAAAATATGTAACTTTTGAAATCTCATTATTTTTAAATTGCTCTCAACATGTTAAGAGTGGTAAAAAGTTGCCGTAGATTGTTGCATTGAGCTGTCAACTGACGTCTTGTGGTTCTTTTTGCATTTTAATTAGCCGGGTAACTGCTCATACATAATTTTGAATATGCATAGCGTCTTCAAGCAGTCAACTACTCATTCATTGGTCGCGCTGTCCTGCATTGCATATCTAATTGGCGGAATTTCGTGCGTGCACGTAGTACGTCTAGAAATCTGCAACGTGTGATGTCCCTTTAGGGCCACCATACTTTTGCTGCGCGTTCTTCGTTGTTCGTATTGCTGTTGCAAAAGTAAATCAAATAAATAGTAAAGACAATTATTTGTCTCAGTCAAGTAAAATAAAACAAATACAAATGTGCTGTTCTTATATTTTAACTGTAAACGGAAAAAAGCACGATTATTATTATAACGGTTTATATTCTTTTATTTTTCAGTTATCAAATTTTAAGAAGGAAGATGTTTCCTCTTTGTCTTAACATAGATTATGAAACGCTAAACGCTACAGGGTTTGCTTTTCTGGTTTTCTTTGAGCAGATCTAAAAACTGTAAACGGTAAAGGGTTTGGTTTTCCCTTTTTCTTTATGCGGATTCAAAAACGGTAAGCGGTACAGAGTTCGTTCTTTCCTTTGTTTATATGCAGATATACAAAAACGGTAAAGGTAAAGAGTTCGTTTTCCTTTTTTTCTATTTACATATTAAAATACGGTAATTAAATAAAGAGTTGTTTTTTTCTTTTTTCTTTAAAAAAATCCCAAACGGCAATTGTTAAAATGTTGGTGTTTCCTTTTTTCTTTAAAATAATCAAAACATAATAAATTGTTTTTTTTTTCCTTTTTCTTTTTGAAAATACAAAAACGGTAATTGGTAAAGCTTTTTCTCTTTTTCTTTATGCCGATTCAAAAAATATAATAAAGGGTTTGTATTTCCTTTTTTCTTTTTACATATTAAAATAGGGTAATAGATAAAGGATTCGTTTTTCCTTTTTCTTTATACGATTTACGGTAATTGATTGGACGGTATGTACACGGACTTTTCAGCAAGGTACATCTTAATATTAACCATTTGACAATTTTGTGTAGTTCTCCGTCATGCGAACCAAGATGATTACGATCGCTGCACGTGTACAGAAACAGGTTTCGTAAATGCTATTTTTATGTGCGCCGCAAATACACTCGATGTGTTACATCTATTGATTTTTTTTCGCTTTCTGTATCACTACAATTAACATTATAACAAAAGAAACACGCGTGCACTAACAATGCGTTCCGCCCAGGCCCAATCCCAGCCCCAGGCTAACTGAGCCCAGTCCATCCCTAGCCGGCAGCCCAATCCAGCCTAACAGTTCAGCCCAGCCTATATCAGCCAATCGTATAAACCCACCACCACAGCCTGCAGCCTATTTCAACCCAACCTAGTTTAACCTTTATGTATAGTTCCACCCAGCAGCTATAGTCTAACCAAACCCAACCTAACCCAACCTGATAAAGTGAATGATCAAACAACACTATGATGAACCTATTTTAAGCTCTTCTTGTATTACAAAATGTACCCTTACTTGCTACCCCAGCAACCCCAGCAACCCCAACCTTAAAACAAGAATAAGAGAGAAAAAAGAAGAAGACATAATAGCACTCGAGATATGATTGTTACCACACGTCATCACGAGTCTTTAATAACCTTTTTTTCCCGCCCGAATTCAATTTTTCACATACAGGTACATTGCAGAAGGAACAAACACCACATCTATATTGAACGACATCCTAAACGGCTATGACAAGCGAATACGACCAAATGACACAGGTATTCAGTAACGATTCAATGAACTTGATTTCAAACTTTCAAAAATGCATACAAATCGAAGGAGAATGGATATACTGTTAAAACCACAGAGAACAGTCTGGGCGCAGAAACAGGAACTGTAAAATAATACAAATAACGTGCTGTGTTAAAGGTAGGATACACCATTAGTAATTGCTCGAATTATCAGGAATGGGTGAATTTGGGGGGTTGTATTTTATAGTAAATATCGTTTAACTGACCTGTCCGAAGTTTTACAATCATTGATGCTGAGAAAAGCAAAAAAAACGGCGTTCGTTTTCAACCGGCGTCAGGCAGTGATTCTTATAGTTGGGTCCAAAACATAAGTTCCGTGACCATTCTCTGGCTAGTAAGGTTTGACGATGAATTTGACTTCTATGGACCATTTATAAAGAAATTAGCCCCCCGGTCCCTCCCAAAAATACCGGCATTTTTCGCTAGAGGGCCAAATCCAAGATGGCCGCCGGCGCCATCTTGGAAAATTAACGTTTGAACCAGAGCACCTAGAATCACGTCTGAAAACACTTTTTGGGGTAAGTGGACCTCGAGGATTCCGATTCCGACATCGGTTTGACAATATGACATCAACTTGACCTAGAAATCCAAGATGGCCGCCGGCGCCATCTTGAAAAATTTACTTTTGAACCAGAGCACCTACAACCATGTCTGAAGACACTTTTTCGTGTAAGTCGACCACAAGGATTCCGATTCAGACATCGGTTTGATGCTGTGAAATAATTTTGACCCAGAAATTATAGATGGCCGCCATACGATAGAGAAAAAAACTTATTTTTTGAAAGGGAATACCTAGAAACATGAATGAACACATTTTGTTTGGTTAAATCATTGCGCTGATGCAATTTGTGAAGGTCCTGGTCAGCCGGATATGATGAATAATGGTTCTAGGAGTGAGCTCCTAATGGTATAAAGGCCAGATCGGCTGGATTTGTATGTGGGTACAAACGTATTTAGCACAATGAAGGTCTGATTTATTTTAACAATGCACACTTTCTTTTCAGTTTGTGTCTTCGCTGAATACACCAATCACCGTCACTACACAATCGTAGTGTTGGCACCAGATTAGTTTCTCTTTGTACAGTTTTGTATCACAAACATGATACTTCTTTCTGTTATTGTTCCACTGATGCTGTGGTTTCAGTAGCTGTGTTGTAAATTGAGAAATATCAGTTACATTCTCCCTGGTAATATTGGGTAAATGGGGTAATATCGGGTGACCTCAATTTACATGCTGACCCTAAGTGGGCGTGATAAACCGTGAAACAATTTTGTCACTTTTTCTACATGAACGTTATGTTTTGCGTAATAGCGATACGTTTAGGGTGTTTTCGTAGAGATAATTGTGTAATATTTATTTACTAAAAGTCTCAAAGAAACGAATTTGCCAAAAAGCCAACACACAAATAAATTAACAAAAAAATATCGGCAAACTGTGATTACAGACGGCGGTGATATTGGTCACATATATAGCGTTTACTACACGCTAAGATTGTAGGAGTGGCAGAAGAGTCATTGATGTTTATAATGTATACATTGTAGTATTGTTCCGGTAGTATCGTAATATAAGTATTAACTAATATAATTACCAAATTAACCAATATTAGGTAAATGGGATAATATCGGGTGGTAATAACGTGCAATGCCAGAAATATCGGTAACATTCTCCCTAATAATATTAGGTAATATTAGGTAATATCAGGTGGTAATAACAATACAATGCCAGAAATAACGGTTACACTCTCTCTGGTAATATTGGGTAAAGGGGGAAATATCGGGTGGTAATAACGATGCAATGTCGGAAATAACGGTTACATTCTCCCTGGTAATATTGGGCAATATCTGGTAATATCCGGTGGTAATAACAATGCAATGCCAGAAATAACGGGTACACTCTCTCTATTGTGAAAAGGGGGAAATATCGGGTGGTAATAATTAGCGTTATTACTTGTTACAACCCGGGTAATATCGGGTAAAATGCCCAGTGGGTAGTGCGCCCCCCTTTCTGAATTACCACCCCTCATCAATCGGACATGGTTGGGAGCTGGTGGGTGGTCGCTGTCGCTGTCGCACTGTCCGCCACACGCGACCTGCTCTCCCGACACATCTACCTGCATCAGGGCCAGCTGAAGAGAGCGAAGAAGATGAGCACGATTGGGATGATGATGAGGAGGAGGGAGATGATGATGTACAGAGAAGGGGGGATTCATCTGAATCTGATGTCCAGAATCTAGTGAGCCAGAATTCTCTGATTCAGACTGATCACATCTCTCAATGTCATATTAACCTGTTACGATGTTGAAACAATGTGTAGCATAAGACAAGAGCATAATTGGTGACTAATCCTAAATGGGTTTTAATTGCGTTGCACTGTGGTGTCGTTTGTCTTCTCTAAAAAAACAACCAAAAAGAACAAATTATTTTGTATTGACATGCTTTTTGTGGTTTCATTTGATAACTACATGTATTTAAGTTACAGCTAACCAAGGAGCTTATTTTAAAGAATAATTATAGTTCTCTTGTCATTTATTTGGCTGCAACAGATTTTATAGAGGTACATGTAGTTTGATTTAATATTAAAGAGTAAAGCAGTACCAAAATAAACGGGTTTGTCATTAACAGTTTTTGACCGAATTTAATTATGAGTTTACCACCCCGCCCCATAATCACAAATTGCCATTACTAAACCTAGCATGTTTATTAGGCATGGACTCATAAGTAAAATAGCTATAATTGTTCCTTCCTTATGTACTGTATGAATGGCAAACCCCACATCTTCATTTTTCGTTTAAAAGTTAGGTTTTTCTCTATCGTATGGCGGCCATCTTTAATTTCTGGGTCAAAATGATTTCACAGTATCAAACCGATGTCTGAATCGGAATCCTTGTGATCGACTTACACGAAAAAAGTGTCTTCAGACATGGTTGTAGGTGCTCTGGTTCAAAAGTAAATTTTTCAAGATGGCGCCGGCGGCCATCTTGGATTTCTAGGTCAAGTTGATGTCATATTGTCAAACCGATGTCGGAATCGGAATCCTCGAGGTCCACTTACCCCAAAAAGTGTTTTCAGACGTGATTCTAGGTGTTCTGGTTCAAACGTTAATTTTCCAAGATGGCACCGGCGGCCATCTTGGATTTGGCCCTCTAGCGAAAAATGCCGGTATTTTTGGGAGGGACCGGGGGGCTAATTTCTTTATAAATGGTCCATAGAAGTCAAATCCATCGTTAAACCTTACTAGCCAGAGAATGGTCACGGAACTTATGTTTTGGACCCAACTATTATGTTGTTCTTGTTTTTTTCGCGATCGCCGTCCGGCGATTGTGAATTTTGTTTTATACAATTCAATTTTTTACAAGATATCCAGCGCATTTTGTCGAGATAATATATCTCGCCAAGTCGATCTAACGAAGTCGATTTAATTACTTGTCGAGATATTATATTGGCGTCAAATTGGACGTCGTATTCGCGTCAATTTTCGCGACTTTGGACGTCAATATTAGCGACAAAATTCACGACTTGCCCCCAAAGTCGTGAATATTGACGTAAAATTTCACAACCAGACATAGGCCTACATATTTCGACACGAATTTTGTTTCAGCAAGCTACTGGTTTTTATTGTGGCCCTGGAGAGACATAAACAGTCCTGATTTTTTCGCGACTAGTCGTGATATTATTCGCGACTAGTCGAGAATTTATTCGCAACTGGTCGTGATTTTGTTTTTGCGACTAGTCGTGAATTTTTTCGCGACTGGTCGTGAATTTATTCACGACTAGTTGTGAATTGTTTTCACGACTAGTCGTCAATATTTCGTAAATATTTTCCCAGTAACTCGAAGGGTTCCACAGTAAGTGTGCATGTCATGGGATTAATTGCCGCGTGTCACGGTGATGTGACGCGCGCGTGCGCAACGAATTTTGTGTTGTAACTATTGATCTCCATTATATAGACTGGATAGGCCTTCGCGTCTAAATGGCGTACGCGCGCGTTTGTGCACGACTTATGGAGGTTTTTTTTAAAGTTAAAGATTTTGTTTCTTAAATTCGTCATATTTGGAGAAAAAACAGGATTTTGCACCCGAATAGTTTAAAATAGATAAGTCCAATGGTTATGGTCTGCGCAGCAGTGAAGTGCCTAGCCTTTAAACAAGGCCACATGTCTGATAGACGTCAAGCGACTAAAAAGAGACTAATCGCGACAACCTGAGTGAACGCCAGTGCGAATTGCCCAGACAAGTGGCCTTTATCAATCTGGTTTGGATTTCTTATGTTAACCTTTGTTTCCGACTGGAATTCGCTACCGAAACGGTAGCGTCCAATCAGCGAACGTATCTCCGTGTGACGTCAGCTTATATTTGAGTTGGACTAGTTCATTTTACAAACAGGGAATGTCCAATCATGTCACTTACAATATTTAGCTCAAATCATTAGTTGCTTCCTAATTTATTGCAATTGTGCATGTAAAATAGATTTAAATGTGATACCTTGTATTTATCATTCATATATTCAACTCAGAAGCAACATTTATATACCTTTTTTTACCTTTTCTTACATGCTTTGATATTGAACGAATCACGAACGAAGCAAATAAATCCAAAGTAGGCGTATTGGCATGCTAATAATATCTATGAATAATTCATGCAAGCAGTGAAACCTACATTGCAAAAGGCCTCGTGACATTCGTCACTCGGTCGCATGTTCATCCCGGGTATCTAGACTCATCTCAGCCGCTTAGCCAGAGTCACGAGGCCTTGTTAAAAGGCTATGAAGTGCCCGGAGAAGGATGTCCAATTGAGTCGGGAATATGGAATATTATTTTACAAGTAAGTTGTTCTTGATGCTACTGCTAGGCGCATGTATATGATGTTACGTACATTTATGGTCTAGTGACTATATACACACTCGCGGACGCTTGATTATTTCCCGTAGCTTCAGAGTACGGCGACAAATCGACGTTTAAGTTGTTCGAATTGCAGAGAGTCCGTTGAAAAACATTGTTTTAAATACATTTGAGTTGCACCCTTGTAAAACTAGCCTGTTATTTAGGCCTAACAATAGGCCTACTTAATAAGTAAATAACTTAAATGCGTAGGCCTATATTGTTTGATTAATTTTGAGTTATTTCCCCCCTAATTTCCTCAGAAAAAAACCGGCTAGAAAACGGTGACTTGTGCGTGTAACTATAAGACGTCCAAATCGTATTGCCACCGAGCTGCAGCTGGCTGCGGTCAGTGTGCTCAAACCATTTGGAGTCATAATGCTGTAGGCTAGTTGTCCTGGAGAATGAGAAGACGAACCTCAACTGAAGCGATGGGCAGAGCTGAGATTACTGTCTCTGGATGACCCCTTGTATTATTAAATTGATGTATAAGAGGGATTTTTTAAAAGCTCATTCAATTCAAAATAATTGCCGTGACTCATTAGCCGAGTATAAGAAGACCAGAAATCTTGTCACGTCTATTATGAAATCTAAACGTGATTATTTCGATCAGGTGTCCACAAAGTACAAAAATTCCCCTAAAAAATAATGGAAAGAAATTCATAAAGTTACTGGTAATAGCAAGTATGTGAGTGTCCATCCTGATCTAAATTGTGATGATATGAATAATTATTTTACTAATGTTGGTAAAGACATTTCTGATTCTTTCACAGAACCCTCTGAATTTGAAGAATCCTGAATGCACTCACAAACCTACTTTTAATACTGTACCAGATGATACAATTTTTTACGCTTCATTTCATTTTATCAGTGACAGCAACTTGGATGTTCTTGATTTTGATACCAAATTGCTGATATTAGCCTCTCTTTATATTCATAAGTCTCTTTGTCACATTGTTATTATGTCCCTCGTTACTGGTTTTGTTGCAGATAATTGAAAGTTTGCTCGAACTACACAAATCTATAAAGGCAAAGGTTGTAAAAAACTAAGGGTAATAGACCTATTTCAGTGGTGTCTCACGTAGCCAAAATTATTGAAAAAGAAGTTCAAGTTCAACTTCTGGATTATTTAAACGATAGATGATATGATTAATGTTGATCAGTTTGCTTTTTTTAAATATTCCTTTTACTCAATTTAGCTTGCATCGTGTAATTGATGATTTTTATGAAGCTTTTAATTAACAGGTTGTTGGCTCTTGTTTTCTTGATATATCCACATGTTTTGATACCATTGATCATTTATGTAATGACATTGAAATGTATTTCGATAGACATGGCTTTAATACCAGAAATGCTGACTCTTTAAATGTCGTTTTCCCTAAACCCAATATTGATCGTATAGGCCTAAGTATGCTGGTGCAAAAGTTTTGAATAACATTCCTTCATCAATTCAATTGTCGTCATCGTTTTATAATTTTGAATGTTTATATCAGGAACTCTACTTTAAATGATTTTTAATTTTTGCTTTTTGTATTGCTGTTTATAAATAAATTTGTTTTGCATTTAAAATATAAATACATGTATAATTATTTTTGTGCGGTTCAATCTCGTTCTTCCATGATTATAGGCCCTATGAGTGTTCTATGTCATTTTAGAAATGCGACCATTAAATTTACTCTGTGTCTGTCTCCAACTGAACTATTAAATGACCTCATAGGGGTGATAAAATTAAAGAGCAATATACTGGAAACCAATTTCAGGGAAGGGCCAAAAATGTAGGCTACATTACGTAGGAAAAAATAGGCCTAGGCCTACATATTAAGAAAGTGTGAAAAAAGCTGGCTGTGCTAGGTCTGCATGACTCCCTATCGTTATTCGTTAGTTAATTTAATGTTTTTTAATGATTTATTGGTAGAGCGCTTAAATTCCTCATAACCCCCATACGAAAAAAATTCCGATAATCTCGATAACTACTCGAGTCAGAGTGAATACACATGCCGCGTTTACCCTACTGCAGAAAGCGCGCCGCCATTGTTTCAGATCACGCGTTCGTGCACAAACACATAGGCCTACGCGTTGTTCTATCCAGTCTATATAATGGAGATCAATGGTTGTAACCTATGGTTGTAACAACTAACATACTACATATGTATTGCTAATCTACTAATTAACCGGAGTGCTGACATCAACGGAAAAAACGGCAACTTCTGAGATCGTCTTTCGTCACCGGATCTGTTAAAAAAAAAATGTTTGGGGATGGCTTCGGGAAACGAAGTTTGTTTTCCACGTGGCTTGTTGCAGGAATACCTTCCAAGCTACTGAAAAAATATTTGCGACTGGTCGTAAACAACTTTACGACTGGTGTTGAATTTATTTGAGACTAGTAGCAAAAATGATCACAACCAGTCGTGAATTATTCACGACTAGTCGCAACAATATTCACGACCAGTCGTGAATTATTCACGACTATAGTCGCAAAAATTTTCACGACCAGTCGCGAATTATTCACAACTAGACTCAAAAATATTCACGACCAGTCGCAAATAAATTCACGACTAGTCGCAAATAATTTCACGACTAGTCGCGAACAAAATCACGACTGTTTATGTCCCTCCAGGGCCACCATAGGTTTTGGCCAAACAAAATAACAACACACACACTCACAAAAACACACTCACAAAGTACTGGTACTTATAACATGTGTACGATACTATTTATATTGTTTCCAGCTGACGTAAATAATGTGTAAACTTTACTATTGTATTCAAAGTTACAGTGTATAGGAGCCCCTATGTAATATTTCAATGCAGTAATTATCTCTCAGCTAATAAACCAAGGACCAGCAAGCCAGCAATTTTACCTCATAATATAAGAACAAACAATACAAGATATATTGCAACTTTAAACAATAACTATGTCTGTGTTTCAGTTGTTAATAAAAACAAAAACAAAACAGTAGCCCTGATATTGAATTGCACAATAATTATTATTGTATCTATTAATTATTAAAAACAGTCCAGCAGTGTAGGACTAATAGTCCAGTTTGGCAATACAATTAAAAAAAAAAGGGGGGGGGGCATTTATGGGTCTAGAGTATTTGGCACATGTAAACAAACATATAAGCGGACATAAATGCAGAATCACCATCTTAGTTTTTGCATTTTAAAACACTTTTTGCCCACTCACAGCCTACACACATCAGAATCCTTTCAGATAATCAGAATAGAGTATTGTTAACACTTCCAACGCGTGCGCACATGACCCGACAATCTGAACCTAGCCTGCTGAAACACAATTCGTTAACACAGTTAAATTTTATGACCGGTCGTGAATATTGACGTCAATATTGACGATGTGCGTAGTCCCTCCAGGGCCACCATACTAACGCCCGTCCAGCCCGGTGTTTTTGCTTCGTTTTGAGAACGAGCATGGAGGTACGAGTGCAGTACGTGCTAGCGCGCAGCTAGTTGTCACCAGTAGGGGCCTACAGTGACTATCTCGACTTTGTTAAGCCGACTTGGCGAAATATATCATTTCAACAAGTAATTATCCCGACTTCGTTAGGTCGACTTGGTGAGATATATGATCTCGACAAGTAAATATCTCGACTTCGTTACGTCGACTTGGCGAGATATTATCTCGACAAGTACTTCGTTAAGTCGACTTGGTGTGATAATTTATGTGATTAAGTCGCCTTACTTTCTGCTTTTTGTCACCATGTCGTGATAATTTACCTGAATATATAAATAACAGGATGGCACTCACGGAGCGCCGTAATATAATGAGATTTTAACAAAATAACATATTATGTTTTGAACTATTGAACTGTATTAAAAGTAGTATGAACTGTTTCGTAATGAATTATCGTAAATAAATACCCTTTTCTTCATAACGCGATTCCTCATTATGGAATGGTGTTCTATTAGGTACATATATTAGATTATGATGTTCTTCCTAAACTGTTTGTTTCCCTCAAAAGTGTTCGATGTTTGTGATCGATTTGTAATCTCTAATAAACAGCTCGGTTTTCTGCTTGTTTATATATAAATATAGGTGCACCTGTTCGAGTCAAAATAAATATGTACATCGAAAACATGGAAGGCATTCGAGAATCCACAATGGTAGGTTTTTGTTAAATTTTGATGTTTTACTTTGTATCAAATATAGTGTAACGTCTCCACTCGGGTAGAGTCGTTATCAAAATAAGAGTCCATATACAACATCTTACACACACGCTATACTACTGGTTTATTCAGGAGTATTTACATCTCAATAGAGGGCGCACTGAATACAAGATCTTGTTTGGGCAGCCCAGTCTCCTTCTTAAATTGTGTACACATCACAATTGACCAATTGTGTGTATATCACAATTTAAGAAACTGTACATGCGCAGTAATGCTGGCAAAACGGAGGTTGGTTCTTAAAGAGTGAATAAACAAGTGTACGATGTTTTTGATTACTTGGATTAGTTAGTATTAATAAGAGTTGCTGTTAATGCGGCAATTGGAACTTTTTTATCTTTTCTGTACCCTAACCTGACTTTTTATTTATTTCTGTACCCTAACCCGACTTTTCCCTTATCCTACCCCAAACTTAAAGGGAAACTCCACCCATAGTTTATAATTGCATAATGTTAAAGAGTGTCAATTGCCATTGTGACTTCATTTTTATTTCATTTTTATCGGTTTCGGTAATCATATAAAACAGAGATTTTCTCGCACTGCGCTTACCGTCATGCGAGCCGCCATTTTGTTCTGGTTTATTGGTACATCCGAGATATTGTGACGTAGTGTCTGCACCATCGGTACGCGAAGTCCGATCGATAGCGGTCCTGCACGCGCACGAAATGCAAGTGAACCCTTTTGTGTACGGCATAGTGTATACATCATGTGTACCTGTACATGTGAAAGTGGGCTCAAAATCATACGGAGAAGGACCTGATGCCATAATTACTAGCTCGAATTTTTTCTATTCTTCTCAGAAAATACAAAAATAAACGATAGCGTCAAGTCGATATTCTGCACAGAAATGCAATACATGTACTCGCAATAGTCGGGCGCTGTACAACATACGTCTGCATAATGTAGTTGGCCATGTCAAGGTAGGATACCAGTGCGAACAGCACGCAATAAGCGATGTGCATTGAGGTGCAGACACTGCGTCATAACCCGTTCAGTACAAAGGCATATTTATCATTTACACTATTCTGTAAAAAAAACATTCAAACCAACATAATTTGGTATTACGGCATGCAGCAGCAGCCGGGCGTTCTGGCCCAATGTTTTAATTATACATTTGTTGATCAGCTTAAACCTTAATGCTTAATGTAAGCAAATTCTGGACAACGTGTATACAATGCAAGGGCTCAATATGAACCTTGACGGTTGGCTAATCTTATACAGAATGAAATAATCTCATCTTATTAAGATACTAGTTCATTGAAATGTACATGTATACTGGTCATGTCTGTTTCACACCACGTTATAACAAACGTTTTCACAATGATTACTGTGTTGACTGCCAGCTATACGAAAAACCACAAAAACCCGTGGAAAAGTGGAAACGTAGACCCGATCAAGGCAAGTCAACGCCTTCAGGCTAGGGTAGTAATGATCACTCTGCTCTTACTATATTTGTAATGAATAAAATGTAATAGATGAAACTTGGAACATAAGTTCAGAATAACTCCTTTTTAGGAAAAGGACCCATGTTAAAAAAATCATGTGCTGTCGTTGCTGCTCGCAAGCGTGAAGTGACCTATCTTTACGATCACCTCATGTACCACTCCCTATTCAAATCACCCGCTCTGTACCGCTGAACCGTACATCATTTACATAACAATGATAAAGTAGATTTATTCTAATTCGTCCGGCACTCAACCGAATAAATCAACATTTATCATTTACACTATTCTGTACAAAAAACATTCAAACCAACATAATTTGGTATTACGGCATGCAGCAGCAGCCGGGCATGAAAAATAAAGAACGGGTCTGAAGTAACAATCCCTTAGGAATATGGCCAGTATGGGTCCTCCTGCAAGGGGACTGAGCAGTGAAAGCTTAGACACATTAACATTACCAATAAACTAAACCTCTGGATTTGTAATTTTGAAATCCCAAGAGATTTTGATACCGATAACAAGTTAGAAAAACTCTCTTGTACATAAGTATCCTTCGCTGTATCTGTCTTTCAGCGTCCATGACGCTTGAACAATCTGTCAGATACGCCCGCTTTGGCAGCCTCTGAGGCTCCACCTGCACGAAGGATGTGCAGGGAGAACTTAGACACGTCTCCTACAATTGGTTTGAGAGCGTCTAGCATGACCTCTCGTACTCTCGAATACGTCATCGGTTTATTACCACTTCGAAACAAATATCCTTCTTTAACCTTTTTTAAATTCCTGAAAACGTACACGTCCTTCTCTGAGAGACATAATCTGGCTTGACTGAGATACAACTCTAGCATTGCGACTGGACAAGTTGGTAAAAACGATCTTGCAATGATTACTGAATTGCCCTGCCGATATACATCGGTCTTGCTTGACTTATATTAATGGAAATTACCAAATGACTAGGATAAAACGTTAAATGTTTTATCTGAAGAGCGGCAACCTCACTAAACCGCAAAAAACTGGCATATGCAATGAGAGCCCTCGCCAAGGTTCTGATATTCAGCAGATTGTGGAGTGTTCGATCGCTACCATAATTTTGAACCGTTTGGGAAAGAATTTCTGGTTTTATTGGATCTTTCCTGTTCGCTGGCTTAGCCAGTGTTCTTTTCAAGCCTTCAGCAGTGTATGATACCAGAGAGTCTTTCGACGGATCGTCCAAACCAGCCATGCGATGAGCCCACGACAGGGCTGCTAAAGAGCTAATAATAGCTGGTGATGATGCTGAGTTCCCAAGATGGACCAGATAAAAGGCTACCATGTAGGGATCACCAGGTAGTGATGAAATAGAGTGAGACTCCGCCCACTGCTGCCATTTCCCGAAGGATGAGCTGTATTGTGAAACTGTCGATGGTGCTCTGGAGTTGAGTAGTACACGGGGTAATTGACCGGCGAGACTGTCCAACTCAGAGGTTTTGCCAGACTGAGCAAACCGCTTCTTCCATCTGCTACTGTTGAAGATTAGCTTCATAAAAGAGAATAAAGAATTATATGCAAGTCAAATGATAATAAAATATGTTTTTCGATTAATTGTAACTTTAAAACAATTCAGTCAGCTGCAGAATACCGAGTACAATAACGTAGATACCTCTAGTATTTGATCATACTGAATCAGTAAACTCATGACAGAGTGTTCATCCGCTGAGGAACTACATTGTATACTATAGCTTACCGTGCATCCGCTAAGGATGTTATACGCATACTGCGGTGCAAGTCTGTCGAGACTTTGTTGCGTTCTGAACGCATATTTCGCAAGCACGACGCTAGCATCTCACCATGGAGAGAAACTGATTTAAAACTTAAATCTCACTGCCAACAATGGGCTACGCAACATATTCTGTATAAACTTTGCGTTGCCTCCCCTCCCTTGTTCAAGGAGCGAAAACGAACTTGAAAATTCGATGATATCAAACATTTCTCGTCTGGAAAGAGAATTACCCAATATGGGGCAGACTTCCAAGCTGGAAAGACCAATGTACCTTCTGCTCTATGGTTGAGCATTTGAAAAATAACTTTGGGTACAATGTGAATAGGGGGTACCACCCAATTATTTTCTCCACACCAGTTTTGAGTGAAGGCATCAATTGCTTCTGTGCTTGGATTCCAAAATCTGGAATTGAATCTGGGAAGTTTGGAATTATAGTAACTTGCAAATCTGTCAATGGTATACGGACCCCATTGATCACTCAGCATAGAAAATAATTCATCTGAGCTTTTCCAATCGTCTGGATCGACAAGCTTACTTAAAAAATCTGCTTTTTCGTTTATTGCTCTGGGAACCCATTCCATTTCTAAGAAAACACCATTTCTTACGCACGTGCGACAAATACCAAGTGTTATAGCCTGTAATTCCTGTTTCATACTCCCATTGGATACAATTCTAACCACCGCTTGATTGTCAGTGAACCACTTGACTCTGGTATGTTGAAACCTGTGGATTTGGGATTGAAGGACGAGTTCCACTGCCTTCAATTCTCTCCAAGTTGAACTTTTGGTTTTCTCACTTTCTGACCAATGCCCATGGCTTATGGAATTATCTGTATCTACAACATAACCTGCATAGCCATGTGAACTAGCGTCGGAATATACTACTTTCGAACAGCTTGTAACCAGGGACCTTATTCATGAAGCTCTCTTAATGGTTAAGAGCACCTTACGCCCTCGTAACGAGCTCTTTGTAAGTTACGTGGTATTCACAATAAGCCCATAAATATAAGTGAACCCTTAAGACGCTCGTAAAATTACGTGTGTTCAGGGGCCAATTTCACGGAGCTGCTAAGCACACAAATTTGCTTAGCATGAAAATGTGTCCTTGGTAAAAACAAGGTTACAGACCAAATTTTCACGTAATCTTTATTGTTTTTGATTGATAATCGGCTGGTTTTTTGCTTAGCATAAAAAACACGTAGAATTTTGGCTGATAAATTGTTTTTAATGAGCAAGATGTTTTTGTGCTAAGCAAATTGTTGTGCTTAGCAGCTCCGTGAAATTGGCCCCTGTTGGGTTCTTAGCGCCCTCGTAGGCTTACGTGCGTTGTTTGTCAGCGTCATTTCACATGCAAGTGATCATGGCTGTCGCATTAATTTTGCTAGAGAGGGAAGAAAGAAATGTTGTACGGTAATCGTGGCAACTGCAGTGTTGCACAATATATGCAAACGTCATGGCCTACCTGTTCCACACAACCGACTTGAAAATGTCGATAATCCTGACCATGACGTGAACCAACCAATTTTCGAGGATGAAGAAAGAGGGACAGAAATAAGAGAAGAGAAAATAGCTGAACATTTTAGGAATTAACAATTGGTTTGTGTTTATTTATTTAACAACAACAAAACAATTACTGCATGGACTATACTTTTAGCCTCCAAACAATATAATTATATGCATCAATATAATTTTGTTTACACCTACAGGTGTGAACAAAATGGTTGTCATTTGGACGATTTTGGTATTGCTTTGTTAGAGTCCACCTTTGCTTATGTTTTCCAGTATCTAACGCTGTTGGCCTTTCCGTAGCCTGAGACGCAGTGGCTGCTGTGTGCTCCTGTATTTTCGCACAATTTACAAGTGTCTCTAGGAGTTCGACTGCTTTTTCTGACAAAGCGACCTTCCTCTCCTCCAGAATCAGCCGCCGTTCTTCCACGTCTAGACGCTTCCTATCGATCTCGAGTCGCTGCTTCTCTACATCCAGCAGTTCGTCGGCGTAGCTCGGTTTCTTTGCAGCCACAACCGGTTTTACAGCAGTCGAACATTGATGACACTTAGTGGCGGCACGTACATCCTTGGCGGCAGCTACCTTCGCTGCACATACGGGGCTTGATGGCGGTGACGGTGACCGAACATCGGACACACTTTTATCACTGAGCAGCATGAGGGCTGTAATGGGCGTAGCCTTAAAAAAATTGAACACATTTGTATTATAATAAAAAGAAATTAAACATTACTTAATTCAAGTGTTGGTTGAATAATTTCGTGTTTTTTTATACATGTACATCTACAAGGTTTTCATCTCTGTGAGGAAAATCACATCTTACCTTGGGTGTCTTTCTGACCTGTGTCGGCACTGGCACGCCCTGCTGATATGAAGTGTCTGTGATCGCTTCCTCTTCACCATGTTCAAAATCTTGGTGTTGCTCAGCAGTTTCGGGGTACGCAGTGTCCAATCCTCCAGTAATCCCTTGCACCATTTCTACACCAATAAACCCGATAATGCTCCGCTCCACGTCCGTCAAACCAGGAAAGTCTTCAAGTGGCTCGTTACCGGTTTTCTGCTGTTCGCGAGCCAGCTTTGATCACTTCTGCTTTGCCTTGGATTTTAAATCATGGAGAGAAATGTGCTTTTCTCGTACGCTTTGCCGGCGTGGCCATCTTTACTGCTGTACATGAACAGCAATGTCCAAAGACTTCTATATGACCGCGCGAGGTAAGTGTGGCACCTATAGCCGTTACCTTATCACTATCAAATTAAACGAAATTGAGCGCGACCCGAGCTGCGTGGCTATAAAGAGGTCGTTAAGAAACCGCATGAAAAGAGTGCTCAATGAGAGCTTTGTGAATAACTCTAAGCGTACTCTGAGAGAATGCTTAGTGTCTACTTACGCAGCTCTTTGGGAGCTCGTAGTGGCGATATTGAGAGGGCTTCGTGAATAAGGTCCCAGTTTGATAGGAGATGACTTCAATACAGCTATGTTACACGACCAAAAAAGCAATTCTTCTTTTGCTTTGTCTGTCAACCTGACGTGTGAACGCCATGAAAATCTGGTCTCTATGCTGCAATGCATGGCCTTTGTCATATGTCTGCTTATATAACCCACTGCCAAGTAAACCGATATAATCTTTCCGGTCACACTGGCCAATTGTCTGACATTGACATACGAATTGGTGGAGGACAACAGATTATCAATTCCATCTTTGATTCTAACAATGCGACGCTCAGGCAATAATTAGTAAACCTTTGTTGATATCAATATGTAGACCTAACCATTCCGTCTCTGCGACGGGTCCCCAGATGCCTTTTAGGACATTAGGAACAAATCCTGCGTCTACTAGGTCTGCTTTGACTTGAACACTGTGTTCCTGGGCTTTCTGAAAGGAATCGGAAAAACCTAAGCCATCGTCTAAGAAAACTATTATGCTTATCCCTATACTTCTCCATTTCTCTACAAGTGGCCTGACTACCTTTGTGAAAACATAAGGGGCCGTGGATAATCCAAATGGTAGGACTTTAAACTTAAAGAATGACAATTTGCCTTCGTCAAACCAGGAAAAACCTAAATAAGGTTACATTACAGTAGCCTATGAATGTCGGATGCGAAACATTTCTAGAATAGCCAAGTTGAACGGTGTGTTTTTAGTAACCTCCCGACCCTACCTGTAATTTGGCTTTACAGACGAAGTTGAAGAGGCTTGTCTTGCCTCTTTATCACTTTCGTCAGATGTTGCTACAGAAGATTCATAATCGGACATACCTGAACCGCTTTCTGCGAAGATTTCCTCCAAAATCTTGGAAGCGTTTTCGGCCATGATGGCAGCTAAGTGGCGTTGGACAAACTGCTAGTGATCGCATGCACGCGCGCATCCTCTTTTGAACCAGTTTAAAACCAATAGCAATAAACACAGCTGCCAAAAGTGAAGGCGCTGTTGACATTTCAGTTGCAAGCAATATCGGCTTGTGCCAACAAAGAACGCTGGTCACGTAACGACTATTATAATGGGGGACATACAAGCTCTTTGGTGGCGAACGTCCATACAACTTTGAGCCCAGGTGTCGCGCTCGGTACTGATAGGGATAATGTCCCGGGTGAGGCGGAAATTTAAACAATATGGACGCGCCCTTGTACTTCTGAACGGCAAAAAATCGTTAATATAATAGGCGCGTGCGTCGTTCTCGATTTATTGTTTATTCACTCTTTAAGAACCAATCTCCGTTTTGCCCGCATTACTGCGCATGTACAGTTTCTTAAATTGTGATATACACACAATTGGTCAATTGTGATATGTACATAATTTAAGAAGGAGACTGGGCTCAGCTGGTTGGTTGCACAGCAGTACATTTACATGGCTCTCCAAAATTAGTAAAACCTAATTTTGCAATTGAAACCTTAACAATGACTTTGCAGTTAAACATGGTACTTCTAATAGCATCACATATTTTAGTCACATGGGATAGACCAGTAAACTAGTATAAACTTTTAAACTACGTTACACAAAACCTTTACCTTTAAGAACATCATAACATATTAGAATACAATAATTTCAAACTTGTAACTTCAATACAAAACAACTTGTTTCATCACTACATCACGTTAAATAGTTATGGTTCTTCGATGGGGAATCACTAGGTCTCCTGACTCTCAAGAAGTAGGACTAGCTTCTGGATCGGGCGTTCAAGATACTTTGTTGGATGAAGTCGCCTTCCTCTGGCATCTAGGTAGCGGTCAGCGATGACTAGCTTAACTTTGCGAACGTGACCATATGATCCTGGAAATCCTGGAGCTGCCAATCGTTCCGAGGTAGGTTGTCATCTACCACAATGACAATGTCTGAATGCTCGTGAATCCACTTCTGACAAACTTAAAATGTACGGAGGAATTACTTTTCCCAACGAGACCAGAACTCGTTTGCCATGGTGTTGTACCCTACGCCAACGTTTCTGCGAGTACATATCAACACGTTGAAATTCACCAGGTGGAGGCAGAACGATACTTGACTTCAGAGTCCGTAGGTGGTTGCGAGTGAGTGATTCCAATGCAGTGGGGTCATTCAGGCTGTCTACTGAGAGTGGTCGACTATTGACTATCGCTGCTGCTTTACACATGAATGTTCTGAATGACTCATCGTCTAGTTGGGTTCCAGATTGATCCATTAGGGCTTTCAGTACCCTTCGAACGGACCTTATTTGTTGTTCCCAAACACCTCCAGTGTGACTTGCTGATGGAGTTTTCACCCTTCTCTTCTCTGTAAGGAACTGTTGAACTTTAGAGTGATCCATCTCTGCCAGGGCTTTTTTCATTTCCGTTTCGGCACCCACAAAGTCTATGCCTCGGTCAGATCTGAGTAGCTATATAGGCCCACGTATGGTAATGAATCGCCGCAGGGCATTGATGAAGGAGTCGGTGGTAAGAGAATTTGCAACCTTGATATGGACGGCACGTGAAGCCATGCAGGTAAACAGAACGCCATATCGCTTCATTTCCTTCCGACCCTCCTTGACGGGCCACGGTCCAAAATAGTCTACCCCACAGTGTGTGAAAGGCGGTGCTGGCTGAAGCCTATTTTCAGGGAGATTGGCCATCTTTTGTTTCTGACTCCCGCTGTACAGTCTACGACACTTGACGCATTTGGAGATATGGTGGGCGACTGCAGAGCTGCATCCAACTATCCAGTAGCCGTTAGCTCTTATTGCATTTGTAGTTATGCCACGACCCTGATGGGCTGTCTGCTAATAATAGTGACATATTATCATCTCCGTGACATGGTGCTTTCGTGGAAGTATTGCTGGATGCTTGAAGTCAAACGACAATTTCGCATTCTTGATGCGGCCACCTACTCGCAATGTCCCATCTTCATCAATGAACGGATCCAACCTGAACAGTGCGCTCGTCTTCTTGTTGGCGTTGTTCCGCTTTCTGGCAAGATGTATGTCCGTGTCGCGATTGTTCACACGAAGAGAGGTGAGAATCTCGATCTACTCCCTGAAGGTATCTCCCTGGACAAGTCTGATGATCTCGAGTTCAACTGGACGAAGATTTTCCACGGTGGCTGGTTTATATTGTGGAACAGAGTTTCCTTCCGTCGTGCTGGTATGGTTTACCTCTTGCGACTTCAGCTTTAGACGTTCTTTGAGACGTGACTTGTAGCTCAGACAAGCAGCTATGGCTCGCTTGGCACGATGCCAATCAGAGAACTGTTCAAGTCTAATGCCACGCTCGACTGACTGTGAAGCAAGAAACTGTACTTTCTTGACTTCTGGGTCCTCTTGGCAGAGCGGCTGCTGTAGCGGCTGTTCTCGGGTGGGGAGATCCCTGTTCCACAGGAAGTCAGGTCCTTTCAGCCACTTGGATGTACATGTAGCAGCCAACTCATGGACGCTGAGGCCTCTTAATTCTTTATCTGCTGGATTATTCTCTGAGCTGACGTGCTTGAACTGGGCAGATTCTGATCGGTCTCTTATTGGTTGAACTCGGTTGGCGACGAATACATGGAATCTACGCGATTCGTTGCTGATGTAGCCTCGTACTACTCTGCTGTCTGTCCAGAAAACTTCTGTAGCATCTGTGTCGAGTTCCTTTCGTAGCAGAGTGCCGACTTGTACGGAAACCACTGCCGCAGTAAATTCCAGACGAGGAATGGTGATAGGTTTCAGAGGAGTGACCCTGCTCTTTCCCATCACTAACGCACAATGGACTTTTTGCTCGTCGTCAAACAGACGAAGATATGAGCACTGTGCGTAGCCACAAAAGCTTGCATCTGAAAAGTGGTGAATTTCTGTTGACACCACCTTTCCAAAACCTTCGGGTTGCATGCATCGTGGAATATTTTGTTCTTCAAGGAGTGGGAGGTCTCTTCTTGGCCAATAAAAGAATTATAAACATTGGTACTTTGGTAGACAAAACACACCGCATATGCACACAGCTAACGTCTTTGTATATTGTGCAGCTGACGTCAGTCTTTGTACACTGTTAATATTTGTGTAAACACAAGTACATGCAGTTTCCATTCATAAAAACGGCACGTGCGGGTTGTGCGCGTACGTATAAATATTGTTTGTACATGTACATACTATGTTTATGTACGTACATGTGTACACATTATGGCTATTTAGTTGGTACATTACTGCTAGGTTTATTCGCTGCTTAAAAGTTTTGAAACCTGTTCTCTGGTTTCTCGTGTGTTCCGGTTGAAAATGAACTCGCTTCGGTGTTTCTCTTCTTGTCACCTCTACCAGGTCTCAAACTGTAGAGATCACTCTTTCCCTGCTCTGTCTTCAGAGAAGACGTTACAGGGACGTTACAGGGTCGCACGCGAGATCTGCTTTGTTTGTTTGTTTTCCAATGCATTGCCTTCCGACCCCATCGTGGGACAAGCCATTCTGAAAGTTTGGCTAGCAACTTCATGTTCTTTCTGTCATCGTTAAGTACATTGAGACTGCCGATGGACTCCATTGCAGTTTTACACTGCCGAAGAAATTCAGCGAAGTGTCGCAGGCCAGTACCATCTCTTAGGGCGATCTTCGGACACATGTCCAACTTGTCTCTGAATGCACTTGCAACGACGAATGGATCTCCGTATCCCCTTTCAAGCAGTGCCTTTGCTTGGTTGAAAGCATCATCGCCAGTTAGAAAAAATGTAGCCTTCGATTGCTGCTTTGGCTAAGCCTGCCAAATATCTCTTCAGGTAGTGAAGTCTTTCCGATTCCGGTATACCTCTATGTTCTATTATCGTTTCGAAGCTGCTCTTCCAACTTGGGTACTTGAGTGGATCGCCAGAGAACAAGCCAGGTTCTAGAGGAGGTAAACGACTCAGATTGAGTTGATCGGCAAATGTCTTTGCAAGTCCCAGGAGATGTTCTTAGGAGCTGATTCTAGGAGTCTCATCTTGGGATGGCTGAACGATAGATGCAAAAGATGATGGTACCGCAGGTGTGTCTGGGGGCACCCAGGGAGTAACCGGTGATTCTGAGTGTACGACTCACTCTGACTTTCCAACGAGAGGAATTAAATCGCCTTTAGTTGGCTCTTGAAGGGATCGCATTTAATCCTCTACGAACGCATTCTTGTTCTCCGGCTCCATTCACTCTACAATGCTGAAATAAGCGTCGTCTTCCCTTTGCACTCTATCAATGGCGTTTAGCTTGGATTCTGTTGCATAAAGTTCTCGTATTGTCTGTAGTTTCACCAACTCTGCTTGTTTCTGCTCGAGTTCTGCTTTCTTGGTTGCTTCAGCATTGGCAAATTGAAGTCTTGCCTTTAAAGTTTCAGCCTCGGTTGCAAGGGCGAATTTGGCAGAGACGATCGAGGCTCGAGAAGATTTTTGTGCGATGAGATGTCTTGCTTCTATGATATGTCTTGCTTTGATGAGATGATCTGGAAGACTGGGAACAGACCTCGGAAAGCCTTGCTTGTTGTCCAGCACCCTGGAGGTGGTCACAAATCTTCTCCAACAGCTGTTGGTTAGCAATAATGGCCTCTATTGAGCTGGAAGTCACGCCAATGCCCTTAGTTACTGGTGAGGTGTCAGGCGTGTCGGCTGGGAAGGGCAGTACCCGTACCCGAGACTGCCTGTTGTTCTATTTCTCCTGAGTCGGCCTTCTCAGACATTATAACTTGTAAGTATGTACCTATAAATTACAATTTGTGACTGGTAAACCTATGACGGGACCTTTAAAGGTAAATACACAAGTTCAATACAATTACAAATTGTAGGCTTTCCAAAAACACTACTGAACGTGTACTGTAAAATTACACAATTTACGTTCAAAACAACGCAATATTTTTTTCAGTGCAAATATAACACAAAACTCGCAATAATATGCAAATTCGCAATTCGCAGCAAATGGCAGTGTATCGTAGTTACATATCTCGCAATTATCCTTGGATATGCACGTTTCTAATATTAAACAGCTCAGTTGCGATTTGCAATACCTTATATCAACTTTCAACAGTCATCAGAACAGAAATTCTTCAAATTACTATGCAATGTACACATTCAAAACAATGCAATTGACAATAAATCAGTCAATATAATGGCGAGATTCTAGTTCGTGTTCAAAGTGGTTCCATGTTTAATGTACCTAGGCCACGAAGGCACGGCAGGCGCCAAATTGTAGCCGCACACAGTCCGGTTCGTGGTATGTAGGCTTGACCGGTTGTGAAATCCTTCATCCAGGTAGGCCTACTCCGGCAATGGAGGGGTGGGGGTAGTGTGTCGAAGGGTGAAGTAGAGTTTTCACGCCAGCATCTGAAATCTTATACTGTCGCTAAGGGGGGTCGCAACTCGCAATCGCACTTCGCAACTACACCAACGGCTGACTGAGAATGATCGATGACCACACAAAGGTCTCGACAAAGCTGTAACTTCTTCTATTGTAAACACAATCTTCCTGCTTGTTTACTGTGTTTCTTCAAAGTTCAAGAACAAGTTCGTTTATACTAGTAGCTTCGCACAGCTTCGACTAGCTTCTAGCATTTAGAAACAGCTTCGTGAAAACTGAAAGATATAACAAATAAAAAGAACAGGCTAAATCTAAATACATATAATTTCTTCTAAGCTAAACCATGGATAAATTCACAGCATATGGTGGACTAAGGTGGATATTGGTTACATGTCTGCAGATTTACAGTATAAGTACAAAAAAGATGAATGCCATGCTAAATTGGTAGAGGAAAAACGATGTGCTTGTCCGTGTGTAGGTGAGCCTAATTTATGTGTCGCCAATAAATCAGTTAAATGAGGGCGCCCTATAGAATTAACAGTAGTTGGTTTGTTGCACAGCACTACATTTACACTCACATTACCGATGAAAACCGCTCAGCACTGCGCGGTTCCACACGGTTCAACAGACTGGAACCTCCTGTTTAATTACACACATTAGGGGCTGTAACTACGAAAGCTGATTAAGCCATTTGATATTTAAATTAGGTATAAATTAGTAGTCACTGTTTTAACATCGTGTCTCTCTTCAAACAAGTACTACAAAGCTTGCTTAGCCGCGTTTAAATGACCATTGGAGTTAAACGTGTGTTTATAACAAACAATAGCAACTTTTAAACATGGTACGAAGGTTGTTTAGTGAGTATTCTGGGCCATTTAGAAGCCGGATAGGTACACAGAAAGGTAGAAAGGTGGACAGGATGAATGCGCTTCAAATCTTCTTAATTGCACAAGAGGAAGCCAACGAACAAGCAAATCCCATGCGTGCACCAAGGTTTTAGGGACAAGGTGAATCCCTTAGCAGAGTATGGCGAGGAACATTTCATCAGACGTTTCAGAGTTAGCAAAGACACGTTCAACGATTGTTTTGGACTTCTGAGATTGGATTTAGAACACCCAATTCTGTGTAGTCCTTATAGTCTAGTGGGATTTCTGAAAAATGTGAATGCTAGGGGCATTTTGGGGTAAAAGTTGGGAACCAGACTTTTCAGCATAATTCAGGTATGCTGAATCCGATAAACCCGGTTCCCAAGCGAAATTTTGAGTTTTTGACCGTCTAATTTGCATAATCAAAATGGCCGCCAATTTGCCAATATCTGACATTTTTGTTACTATTTGCTAGACTAACTTCGTGACCAGGCAGGTAAAAATGGCAAATAAAGTGTCTATACCTATGTTGTGAGGGTCAGGGAATGTGATAAATGCATTTTTTAAGTAATTAGTGATAACAATACTCTTAAATATGCAAATTAGCCGCCGCCATTACAGAAATATAATTTTTCTCAAATATCTCTCTAACTAGACGAGTAAACACGTCAAATTTAGTGTCTACACCTATGTTTTGAGGGTAAGAGAATGTGATAAATGCATTTTAAATGTAATCAGTGGTAACCCTACTCTTAAATATGCAAATTAGGTTGGCCTGACATTGGCTAAACAATACAGTTAGCTCAACGTTAGACCACTATTGTCCCAGTCTACTGAGAAACGTGGAACCAACATTGCACCATCGAAGTTTAATGTGTTAATTAGCTAGCACAAACATATTGGGCCAAACGTGGCAATAATAGGCTAATCTTGAAAGCCAATCTTAACTAAACATTGGTACAACGTAGGTTTTGCTCATTGGCACAACACTTGTGCTATATTTGAAACAATGGCAATATCGGCAAAACATTGGTTACAAATTTACAGATGGCCCGTACTATACAAAACCGGAGTGCCCTATTGTTGGTACCTTCCGACTAACAAAACTAGTTTATAGACGGGGAATCTTTCTACATAAAAAATGATACCAAGATCACCTGATTCCGTCTAGTAGTTTTCATTCTAGCGATTGCAAAAAAGAGCTAATTCTCGAAATAAACAACAGATTAAGAAGGGATTAAAGTTACGTAACAGCAAAAGCATAATGTAAGTATAATGGTTGTGGTAGTTATTACCGTCACCACAAGTCACCACAAATCACAGAGAAGATGCATAAATAACATTTTTTTATTGAAATACTTAAACACGAATGATCTTCCTGAGATGCTCAGATTGTAAATCCACTTTACTTCAATGCATATGTACCTATAGATGTCAGAGATGCCCTGCACGTTTGGTGTGGTCTCACCATGGAAGGTGACCTTCTTGGACCAAGATTTCTCCAGGGAAACTTAAATGGGCAGCAACACTAGAACGTATTAATGACTTCGTAATTTCAGAATGTGAGCGATTAGGAGTAGATATAGCCACCCACTGGTGGTTTCAGGATGATGTCCAGCTAACTGTACAATGCTGGTTAGTATGTTTTCTAAGGTAGAGTGGTTGGCATATGACACCCCACTAAATTCTCACCAAGTCACCAGAGCAGACACCAATGGACTACTTCTTCTGGGGTTACGTCAAATCCATCGTTTATGTTGTACCGTTTGCAAGAGATCTTAACACCCTCCAACAACGAGTAGAGAAGGCCTTAAGAATATTCCCAGAGGAACGATTGTTCGAGCAATGATGAACATGTATCAGAGACCAGAAGTTTGTATTCACGAAGGAGAAGATCATGTCGAGCGTCGCATTGGGAGACAGTAGATTGAAAACTTGGCCATAAAATATGATGAAACCTGAAAAATGTTGATACAGTTGCGATTATTTAGCCAAGATGTATTTATTTATTTATTAGCCCCTTTTAACAGCGGAGAAACTGGAAATGGGTGTGCCAATTAATGTTAATCTTAAAAATAAAATTGTATTTCATTGTTTATTTTAAAATTGTATGTTCGATTGATTTAGGCAGCATAATACGGTACGGTAAATAAGCGGTTGCGCTTTCTGCTCACGGCCTGTCCTATTGACCACAATACATTTAAACACATTTTTAAACAAAACGTTGTGATTATTTAGCCACTTGATATGATGTGCCATTTGATGTTAATTTAGAAAATAACATGTTATTGTTATTAAATTAAACATTTGATTGATGTTTACGCAGCATTAACCCCTTCCAATAATACGGTTAATAAGCCTATTCAATGCCATGGCGCTTCCGTTGGCGGCATATCCAATTGACCACCGACGTGGTTCCAGAAAAAAGGTCCCTAGAATGAAAACTATACTGGACTGAACCGGGTGATATTGTTATTATTTTTCATCTAGAAAGATTCCCCATCTATTCAAACTATAATTGTTCTAGTCGAAAGGTACGAAAAATAGGTCTCTCTATAGTAACATTGGGCAATGATTAGTACTATATAGTATAGTTAGTAGTCAATATGTACAGAAATAAACAAAGTGGAAACCAGACTAAATGGAAGTAACTGGGTAAGAACTATGGTGTTTGATGTTCTATGCAGCTAATTTAGGTCAGTCACGTCTTAGCTGAAGCCATTTTCTCTGGATGTGGTGCATAAATGGATGCATAAATGATCAAATTAATAGAGACAAATATATAACAAATCTACACAAATCTTTAAAATTAACTTTCAAATGTATATAAAGATTAACTTATTTAAGTATGTGTAGGTGTGGTTCTTAATACTCTACCGTATGTAAAACCTGTTGTGGTTGGCTGATTCTCTGACACAGTTTCTGAATTTGTCCCGTACCTATTTTAAAAATATCTGTACCTATAGGCCTAAAGTCGTTGCTGGAAAAAACTGTTAGTGGGAAATGTGGTAATTTGTACAAATTAATTGATATTTAATTACTTTTTAGGGTTATGTACACGTATGTATGTATACCGAAAAATAAAGCATATTTTAGATTCCTTAGCGTTGGAAATATAAGAATTGGGAAGAATCAGAAATTGAATGTTCTAAGGAATTTCACCTTTGAAAAGGTGATTTGTATACCTTAACTCAACCATATTTTGATCCTATCTCAAGAGTTGACCTCATCACCCACTTTCAAAACATATAGGTATACCTCATTTGTCAAATTTACCTATCTAGTTGCAGAGATATTGGACAAACATATTTTTTATGTAATTGCGGCGGCACATTTGCATATTTATCACATTCTCTGACCCTCAAAACATAGGTATAGACACTTCATTTGCCGCGTTTACTTGTCCAGTTACAGAGATATTTGAGAAAAACGATTTGTCTGTAATGGCGGCGGCTAATTTGCATATTTAGGAGTAGGGTTACCACTGATTACTTTAAAAATGCATTTATCACAATCTCTGACCTTCAAAACATAGGTATAAACACTTGATTTGCTATTTTCACCTGCCTGGTTACAGAGTTGTTGCAGAAAAGGGTTCAAAAAGTGTCTAAACTGGCAATTTGGCGGTTATGCAAATTATGCAAATTAGACAGTTAAAAACTCAAAATTTCGCTTGGGAACCGGGTTTATCGGATTCAGCATACCTGAATTATTCTAAAAAGTCTGGTTCCCAACTTTTACCCAAAAATGCCCCTTGATCCTTATACAAGGCTTTTTTCAGAAATCCCACTAGACTATTAGTAGATCGGCTTTTACTGTCAGGAAACGAGATAGACATTTCTGAAGTGTTAGCTTTCTAGGCATCAGCTTTTGTTTCTGGTTGGCTTTAGTGTCACATCGTTTGTCACCAATAATGGAAATAAAGTTCCTCATGGTCTCAACGAGAGCCATCCTTTCGTGAGCAGTGACATTATCACTGCGTTGTCTTTTGGTATCGGCCATGGCTGTAGAGTATGTTCATATTGTTGCGCAATCCTCTATCTACATTACAATGTATTTAACAATACATACCACGTTTAATAAGTTTAGACTTTCCTAGTTACACAAGGATAACTAAGCAACTATTTAAGATAAGGGTTGTTTAATTCAGTTGTTTAGGAAGACGCGTGTAACTTGGATTTATCTACGTCTATACATACACTCGTATAAAGATACATGTACACTGCTTTCGTAGTTATTATGTGTTATATACCGGCGTGATATTAAAGTCAGACTCCTGTGAAAATAGGACCCATTGTCCCTTCTACATGTATTGGTTAAACCCTCCCATGTTACTTACCACTCCCCTGTAAATATCCTCACTTAGGCATGCGCAGTATACTACTAATGCATTGCAATGAGAGTCTGTATGTCACAGATTTCGGCACGCTTGTAATATTGTATTTTACGTTAAAAGCCTCAATTTAGTTCGTAATTTAATACCACAAACTTCTGCTCTGGCAGGATTTTTCGGTCACCATGTATCTACGCATGTTCTGGTGGGAACCTCGACTCTTCTTCGAGGGGAACCAGCCGATTGTCTTCAAGAGCGGGGACATGGACAATCTCTGGATCCCAGACCTCTACTTCTTGTACGAGAAGCAAGCCAAGGTTCACGCCGTCACCCAGACGAACCGGCTACTCTACTTGAAGCCTGACGGTAGCGTGGTCTATAGCGCCAGGTATGCATTCGTCCAGCATATCGGCGCGCATTAGGTTACGGGGTTATATAATTGATGAAGGAGACACCAAACACACGACCGTCCGTTGACGTATGGAGCAATGGTTCCGTGGTCAACGCCTCGGCTATAAGTCACAAATAAATATGTGGCATGTAAGGGTTGGGCATAGCATTGTTTTACTAGTTTATTTCTTTGTGACGTACTGAACTGTGCAGCATAATTAGTACGATTTGGTCAAAGCCATATGTTGGGTTTTTGCTTATATTATAGGGTCAGCGCAACGCTGGCGTGCAACATGATGCTACAGCGGTTTCCCATGGATTCCCAAAAGTGCACGATCGCCATGAGCAGCTGTGAGTTAATGTATGTTTATTGTTTAATAGTTTTTATCAAGTTGTAAACTTTTAATATATCTTGTCAAATATGTAAAAGTTATATTGCAGATGTTTTGTCACCGTGTGTGACACATTTGAGCATTTCTCTTCATTTCTCTTCTCTTTCGAACTGGACGTGGACACAAAATCACTATGAAGGCAGTGTTAACGTATTATACACAATGTGCAGTACATGTTCAGTACATTGCATTTAATTGAAGTGGAAGAGGGAGTATTATTTTGTTAAATGTAATAATAGAGAGACACTTTAAGGTAAATAATTCGGTAATAGGGAGACTTTTCCAAATAGGGATACTTTGAAGTGTCTCCCTATTTATTTAGCTACCAGAAAGATTTAGATTTATTGTTTTTATGAGTTATATTTGTATAAATACCAAATTTTGTAGGAAAAAAAACGGGTTTGGTTACAGACAAAGGAAAAACATATTGTGCATGTCTCCATGGGAGAGTCTCCCTATTTACCCATTTTCGCTAATTATTATTATTATTATTATAGGTTTTTTCGGTAAATTTTGGCAAACGAGCAGCCAATTTAACCACTGCGCCATTCTTCGCGCAAAATCGAATGCTGCTGGAAATAGGCATTCGATTTCGTTTTATGACTAGTTAAATGTACTGTTGCATTATTCGATTTAACAAAATAATCATTTATTTTAACAATTCAACAAAACAGCATTCAAATTTGCAGGAGCTTTCTGAGGCGTGTGTTTAGTCATTCAAATTCATTTTTGGGCAGGCATTTCTGTAATTTGTGCAATCTTAAAAACTTTTGTTTCCTTTCGAATGTTAAAAGCATAAATACGGTTTACTTATTGACACTTGGGTCACTTTTCCGATGTCCTTCGAAGACGAGCCTTCGCTACAGTATAACACACATATTGTTAGAAATGGCAGCTCGTGGTCGCTACGCAAGAGTGTCCCAGGTAGATCGAGAAAGGTTGAATTAGGCCTTCGAGAGAAACGAGCAAGAGTACCTTTAACTTGCGGTCAATTTGAACATCAACAAGTCCACAGCAAGATTCATTGTTGCAACATATTTGAGCACTGGAAGGCGAGAGACCGTGAGGAGGAGCAACCCACAGCAAGATGGATGATGACATGCGAAACCATCTGCAAGGCATCCTTGACGCTAATCCCATCTTGACACTTCAACAAATGAAGGCTAGTTTGAGTGAGCATCTGCCAGAGAAGCCTGAGGTTTCTACTGCCACTAAGCCAGGGCCTTGGACGGGATGATGATTACACTGAAACTAATGGAGGACGTCCCTGATGCCAAAAATTGAAGTTCTTGAACAACCCGTCCAGTATGGTTAGTGGTTCCTTTAGCATGGCTAAAGTAGGCTTGGTGCACCACCGAATCGCATTCCAAACTGTGACACGAGAGAGATTCGAGGAGTTTCTTGCGGACACAATTCTAGAGTGTGCTGCAGTTTTCCCAGACGACGAACCCCTATACCTACGACAATGCGAAGCCTCACGTGCGAGCCCAACTCCATGAAGGTGCCAACTCAATGATCCAGCTGAAGCGCCTCCCTCTCTACTCCCCATTCCTGAATAGCACGGAGATGACACACTCTGTATTCAATGCTGCAGTTAAACGCATCCTTATGGCCTTGGGTTACCTGAGTGGGAAAACGTGTCGGAGACAGACATGCTGCCCGGTAAGCAGGAATGAACATGCAGCTGTGGAGGTTTAACAAGCAGCCATTCAGAGCGTCGATGTCGTCACCCAAGTGAATTGCATGCAGTGGTACAAATATACCCAAACACATATGCCAAGGTGTCTGGCACGCCAACAGATTGATGGTTGAGGAAGAAAAAACATAAGAAACCAGGGAAAACATAAAGGAACACCCCATTCAAACACAATACAAAATTAGGTCTTGGTCAGTTAACCAATAAGAAGAAAAACCTAATGGGCCCCATGTAAAATCTACTGGAAGCACTATAGTACTATAGAAAGCACTATCTTCGGTGGCTTAGATCGTTCGCTTCGGCAATTTCATTATTAAATTTGGCAATTCCATCATTCAATTCTGCAATTTCATCATTTCATTCGGCAATTTCATCATTCAATTCGGCTATTTCATCATTCAATTCGGCAATTCCATCATTCAATTCTGCAATTTCATCATTTCATTCGGCAATTTCATCAATCAATTCGGCCATTACTTTATTCCGTTGGACGAAATGTCGTTATAGGTTATTATCGATTATCTGCGCCCCCACAACTATTCGGTATTACGCGTAATCGTCCTACGCTGCAAGTTCGTACTTCCATTGGGCATTTTCACCATTCAATTCTGCAATTTCATCGTGCGGTGTTGCAATTCAGCGTAATACATAGCGCCGCCTACGATGGGAAGGCACATATGCAATGACCTTTGACATGAATTTGTCAGCGAACGCATAGGAGTCTTGTACAGGTATTTTTTTTTATATCTTGGCTACATATTCAGAAAATGATTATGTTGAACATTTTTAGAAGATATACTTGACCAGAGTTATGAAGGTCAAATATTACCCACTTAGACTTCTACCCTGTTGCCCCATTATCTCCAGACCAGTGCTGTGCCCATTTGTTTTTAAATTAAAGTAGTTTACTAGTGGCATGAACATTATATCAGCCAATAATTTTACAATGATTGAATGAACAAAAACAAATTCTTTTTAAAAATCATGCACCTATGACCGATATATCAAGATGGTCCAATGAGCTTAGGTCATAAATAATTCACATAATTCAATGAAACAATGTCCTTTATTGTAGTTACAGGTTGCTGCTCTTGTAATACACAGCATCCATGTTAAGCAGCATGTCGACGATGACCAAGGTCTCAAGCGAGCATTTTGTTACGTTGACTTGCGGGGTAGCTTGTCAGAAAAGGCAGCTATAAAGAGGCTCTTGTCATCATGTTTGTTGGGCTACATGGTCATTTGAAACTCCCTATTATACTTTGTGAATGGCATCACAGCCTTACTACAAGAAGTCTAGCAGTATATAGTGAGAAATACAATTCATCCAGTGCCAAGCCTTCAACCTGCGTGTGCCGTCTGTCACTTGTGAAGGGACTGAGCGCAACATCAAATTAATAAATAGCTTCTGCAGGCTTTCTTGGATTTTGATGAAACTTTGATGTACTGACTTGTACAATTGTTTTACTGTGATTACTGAGGTCGAAGGTCATGTACAGGTTATTAGAGGTCATTGTTAAAACATGCTTCAAATGTTTCTTCGTCTACAGAATTTGATACAAAACTTTTGGAATCCAGGGGTCATTTGAGGTCATTGACTTTGACTTTTAAGAACACAAAACATATAAGAATCGACTGCGGGAAAAGTAGTCTGGTTCCCCGACCTGACAATTTTGTTAATGCCCAGACGTCAAGTAGATCAGGTAGCCACCGGACGCGATTTTTTTCCCGTACCACAAACGCGTCAATTTGCCCGTTTTATTGGAATGGGGCGACTTGAATGAAGACTTTTATACCTTTTTCTATATAAGACCCTATTTAGATGAGATTATTAAACAATAATTTTGGTTAATAGAAAAAGGTATAAAAGTCGTGTATACGAAAAACTAGGGACTGTATAAAATTAACTAGGGACTGTATCCATTTATTTTGGTGAATTGTGGCTGTCAACGTCGTTGGTCTTCATACGTTCCGCGCGTATCAAAATCGATTCGAATTGAAGCGCGCGCTTTGGTCTCCATTCAAGTCGCCCCATTCCAATGAAACGGGCAAATTGACGCGTTAGTGGTACGGAAAAAAAATCGCCCACCGGACGCGTATATTTTTGTACACCGCAGCGAAGGGTTCACTCTATATTACGGCATTGTAACAAGACTACGAATGTGTTCAGTAGGCTGACACCAGTTGCAGCGCTGAGGGGCGCAAGACGCGCGATATTATCATATTACACGTACACTTTTAGGATTTATTATTTATTCCGCCATGAAACCACAAACAAACAAAACAAATGAAAAAAACAAAACATACTGAACAGGGCAATAAGGTAAAAGAAAGTAATTACACTAGAGCAAAATAAACATTTGAAACAAATGTTTATTGTCACATATATCTACAATGTTTGACCTAAAACACAATTGGCACAGCACTGGTCTGGAAATAATGGGGCAACAGGGTAGAAGTTCTAAATGAGTATAATCTTTGACCTTCATAACTCTGGTCAAGTATATCTTCTAAAAATGTTCAACATAATCATTTTCTGAATATTTAGCCAAGATATAAAAAGACCCCTACCTGTACAAGACTCCAGATAATCGATTAAAACCGAAACGACATTTCGCCCAACGGAATAAAGTAATGGCCGAATTGATTGATGAAATTGCCGAATGAAATGATGAAATTGCCGAATTGAATGATGGAATTGCCGAATTGAATGATGGAATTGCCGAATTAAATGGTGAAATTGCCAAAGCGAACGATCTAAGCCACGGAAGATAGTAGCGGCTTTCCATATAGTACAGTTTTTCTGTTTATTCGCATTTGTTTAACGTACTCATTTGAATTTTTTTGCGAAATTGATTGCCTTTTTACGAAATTGAAAATGGAAATCAGTGAAAATGTCCACTCGAATCAGCTTTGCTAAATTGAATGATGATTGTGAGTCACGAAAAAGAATGACGATATGCTAAATTTAACACAGTGCTAAAGGAATTTGAATGCATCAAAACGAAATTGAATGCCTGAATTCTGAATTTGAAACGCAGTAACAACTGGAGAGTCAAAATAGCTTTAATTCGAAAGCACACAAATTAAATCGGCTCATTTGCCGAAATTAAAGGAGAAAACCTATAATATTGTTATTATTATTATTTATTGTATATTTGACCAGGACATATACAAAACTATTACATGAAAAAAAATCCTCACATCTACTGTTTTATAAACTGTCATCTTTTGTTTCTCCCCCAGATGCTTACACCACCCGAGATGTAATCATGTATGTTGAGGAGGACTCCATTCAAATCGAGCCCGGTATCACCATACCCAAGTTCTCGCTGACTGGTTCGGAAATTGAAAATTCAGAAGCACTTTACTTTCTTGGTATGTATAACTATCTCGTGCTATAAGGCTGTAGACAAAGTTCAAAATGCAAACATTATAATTCATCGCGAATGTGTAACAACAAATCACATGAACATTGCGCACAGTGGGTACACAATTTCGGATCGTGTTGCAACTTGCCAACATTGTACAGAAAACTATCATCGTTTGTCGATATAGTTTTCGACACTCTAAAAACTACTGGATCATAACGACCCTCAATCTGAATTTATATTTGCTCTACCCATTTTCAGGTAAAAGAGAATGACGCTCATTTTGAACCCTAAAAAGTGTCGTTTAATAAGTTAACCCGTAAATAGGTAGAGCAATTAATAGATTCAGATTCTGGATCAATATTTTTTAGAGTGTCTTTATTGTAAATATAGAAGCTTGATAAGTAATTTAGTTTGGATAACGTCACATGATACAATAATAATTATAAATAATACTAATTGTAGGCAGTTCTTATATAGAGCAGGTATCTACCAAGACTGGTACTCAAGGCGCTCTCATATTATTACCCCGGTCATTGAGCCCATAAAACATTCCAAATACCATATCAGCTCCCTTGGGAGTGTACGGCTCGACGCTGCCATTTCGGCGCAAGGCAGCTAAATCAACCACAATAATCATCTCTGCCCTCACGGGTACCCATTCACTCCTGGGTGGAGAGAAGCGATGAGTGACAAAGTGCCTTGCCCAAGGGTACACGCACCGTAGTCCCAGGCCGATTCGAACCCACAACCTACAGATTAAAAATTCAATGCTTCAGACCACGAGACCATGGCACTTCACAGATTGCAAACATAAACTGATCTATGACGTTAGTGTTGAGTATATACCAATTCAGGTACATGTACATGCATATACAAAATGGTCAAACTACTATGCGCTTGAAAGCATTTTTTTCCTCTCAAAATCTGATACTTTCCGTGTCAGGTAACTTCAGCACACCCAGGTGTCACTTTTACTTCATGCGTCAGATGGAGTCGTATTTCCTGACCGTGTACATCCCCACCGTGCTGCTGGTCAGTATCGCATGGCTGTCGTTCTGGATCGACGCCAAAGCAGCGCCCGCACGCGTTGCTCTGGGGATAACCACGATACTGACTGTGACTACCATGACCGCTGGCTTACAGGAAACCTTACCTGTTGTTACCTATGCAAAGGTATGAGCTGCCACACACCGCCGTTTCTTAAGCGACATACAGTTGTGCGCATGTGTCATTTTCAAATCTAGATTAAATAAAATGCATTATTCATGAGCGGTGACCCGCGACAGAGGGACGATCAAAAAAGGGGCTTTTTTTATTTTGATGAGTTCATTCATAAGAATATCCGTGATTTAATAAACCCCCAAAACCAAACAAAATTGGAATGACAAGCGCAAAATTTACTTAAATACAGACGCTCCGTTTCGTTAGTCATTAAGGAAAGGATGGTTTTCAGGACAAATTTAACAGTGAAGATGAGTTTTTCCAAACTCGAAAAAAGGTTTGTATAAAAAAGCAGATTGTGATCTCTTTGAATCATGTGTTTTCGAAAGAGCAAACCCAGCAAGTGATAAACAAAACTAGGTTTGAATATTTAGTTGTTTCCATCTTGAACGGAGTTTTCCGCAAAGTTTTATTTAATCTGGATTTGAAAATGACACATGCGCACAACTGTATGTCGCTTAAGAAACGGCGGTGAGCATAAGTTGGCAAGCAATTTTTAACTTTAACCTTAGTTTTCGACGATTCTCTCTCGCTTTTCCGAGGGATCCAATCAGCGACCGAGTTTTAGCCTCATCATGAATTATTTATTATGGTACACAAATACAAAGGAGATGACTGTGTGTATACACAAGTGTATGTGGTGGCGACTTAATGCACGTATGCATTGCGCGAAATGTGCAGACTTTTAATAGCATTGTGTGGCCGATCTTCCGGGGCAGTGCTTGTGCAAGCTAGCTGCAGCCAACCGGCGCGGCCTGGCCGCACCGTACCCGTACCGATCTTGTCTAGTCCCGCTGCAGCATCGCTTCAGGAGTTAGAAATGTGGTGCCGCGGAGCGGGGAAGGTTTTTTTTTATTCCAGTGTATCGAACGTACGTCAGTATATTTAGTAAGGTCGTGCGACATTTTGGCAAACAGTTAATTACTACGTTTCCCTGAAATCAAAGGGGAAATTATCATTCGTTTAGGAGGTTTTCACCACAGAGCAAGGTGGTTTCACTCATCACAAATTTAAACACCAAAGACAAATACCTCTGCACCCGCAGTCACAAATAAACGCCGGGGCAGCCATGATTTGCTGTGTCGATGTGTACACAAGTCAATCGCGGCGAATCTAGACATGTTTTGCGTGACACAATAACCCTCGGGTCTACACGTATTTGCCTAACCGTCCATCATTAACATGTGATATGAATACAGCATATATTACAATAGTCTGACCGCGCCCCCAATGAGCCAACTTATCTAAGACCTTCGAGTGGGTCCAGTTCGCGGGTGGCGATTCGTCGTGAGATAGCTCCCTCTATAACATCGGTGGTTTGTGTCTGTGATCGTGAAATAAACAACACGATGGTCTTGGAAGTGGAACCAAGACTAATAGACAGGGCCCAGACCAGGAAAAACTAAGGATTTTTCCTGTCAAGGTTTTCTCAACGGTTTCATCATCCTGAACCTCAACCATTTGATATTAGCTTAGGGGCCACCCTGATTTTTGCCCCTAATTCAAAATGGCCGCCAAAATCCAAAATGGCCGCTAAAATTACATTAATTACATATATACTGCTAATTACGTTTAATATCAACGGGTTTTTTAGTGAATATGTCATCTTGAATGTACCTCCATTGAATTTAGCTCCAGAGCCACCCAGAATTTGGCCTCAAATCCAAGATGGCCGCCAAAATCTAAAATGGCTGCCAAAATAACATAAAATACATATATACTGCTAATTACGTTTAATATCAACGGTTTTTGTGTGTGATTCTGTCATTTTGAAGGTACACCCATTGAATTTAGCTCCAGAGCCACCCAAAATTTGGCCTCAAATCCAAGATGGCCGCCAAAATCTAAAATGGCTGCCAAAATTACCCTAATCAGGTTTATACTGCTTTTTTTTTTTTCTGTCAGAGTTTTTTTAGTGATTCCGTCATTCTAAGGACTTTAAGATTAGTCTGGGGAATACCAAGGATTTATCGTCTAATCCAAGATGGCTGTCAAAATGGCTGCTAAAATGGCTGTCACAATGGCTGCCAAAATGGCCATCAAAAGCATCTTACTTAAATTTAAAGTACATCTTTGTTTTATCCTGTTAAAGTTCACTAAAGTTGGTTTCATTATGGCGTCTTGAACCTAAGCCTTTTGAAATTAACTTGTGGCTACCCAAGATTTGTCCGCCCAAATCCAAAATGGCTACCAATATTACCTTAATCAGATTTAAACGGTCTCTTATTTATCCCCCATAATTTAGTAAAGGACCTGGCTCAGATATGCAAGCAACTCGCCTTCTGGTTTTGAGATCACAATCTCGGGGACTAATGAATTACCCCTTCTTACAAAACCATAAGACGCGGCATTCGAAATCAAGGTGGCGTCTCTAAATGGGGCTTTGACCCACAGCTGCTGTTGGTAATAGGCTCTTCATGATATGTTTCCTTGCATTAGTTGAGGTGCAAGTGGTTTTCTGAAAGTCTATCTTGAGGGCATTGTTATCAAATGCAGCGAGACGCAGGTCATCAAATGTCTGCAGGTCTGTTGATGGTTTGAGACACTTGACCAAGAATGTTTCTGCCATCTGTATTGCATTTTCTGTTAGCTTTGGACAGTCGAAATTCAGGATCAGGGAGAAATTTTCTGGTTTGCACACAGCATTCAGGGCTGCAGGTTTAGTTGATATCTTGCTGGTTGTATCGGATCCAGTCAGCGCATGGAGTGCTGGAAAACACTTTGTGAGCTCGTCTCCCAGCGTTATGTAGATATCGTGGAGTGTTAATATTGATCTTTTCACTCTTGAGTTGTGGATGAGCCAGAACTATTGGAGGCCAAGATCTCTCAAATTGACCTGATGACACATCTGTGTCACCTGGTGGCAGAGTCAGGGATGTAGGTCCTGTCCGGTGACTTAGAATGTCCTGCACATGGAACATCATCCTGTCATCAGCTTCCTCGTGTGTGCAGTTGAGCCGAAGGAATGGAGAAGCACACACAGCTGAAACAATTCATTCCCTTTGTGATATACCAATGTATAGAGGTTTGGTGTCTTGTTATCTGATGGTGCGCCACTCAACATAGAATGCCTGGAAAGCAGTTTTGCTGATGGAAGATGACCAAAAGTCACCATGTCTTTTGACACTTACAGAGAGGACAGCATCAAGAATGGAGAGAGGGGAAGAAGAGGAAAGTGAACCTTGATTTTGAATGCTGCGTCTTATGGTTTTGTAAGAAGGGGTAATTCATTAGTCCCCGAGATTGTGATCTCAAAACCAGAAGGCGAGTTGCTTGGATCTATTGTTGCAAGTACTGCAAATGCAAGGGAGGTAATTGTTGTAAGAACCCATCACTGAATGAACACTGCTCATAATTCTCATACCTGGGCTCTGTTGTGTTTGGTCATTTCCGGGCTGTTTACCCCGGATAGAGATTTTGGCACACATCCCAAGTTGTTCCTTGGGGTCATATCAGCCTAGAACAGTTGAGTTATCCTCTCCTAAATAATGTGCATACATGTCTGAGCCAGGTCCTTATTAATTAATACTACATTATGGGGATAAATAAGAGACCGTTTAAATCTGATTATGGTAATTTTGGTAGCCATTTTGAATTTGGGCGGACAACTCTTGGGTAGCCACAAGTTAATTTAAAAAGGCTTAGGTTCAGGACGCCACAATGAAACCAACTTTAGTGAACTTTAACAGGACAAAACGAAAATGTACTTTGTTTAGCAGCCATTTTGGCAGCCATTTTGACAGCCATTTTGACAGCCATCTTGGATTAGACGATAAATCCTGGGTATTCCCCAGACTAATCTTAATGGCCTTGGGCTTAAAATGACGAAATCACTGAAAAAACTCTGACAGAAAAAAACAAGAAGCAGTATAAACCTGATTAGGGTATTTTTGGCAGCCATCTTGGATTTGAGGTCAAATTCTGGGTGGCTCTGGAGCTAAATTCAATGGAGGTACATTCAAGATGACAGAATCACTAAAAAAAACGTTGATATTAAACGTAATTAGCAGTATATATGTAATTAATGTAATTTTAGCGGCCATTTTGGATTTTGGCGGCCATTTTTAATTAGGGGCAAAAATCAGGGTGGCCCCCAAGCTAATATCAAATGGTTGAGGTTCAGGATGATAAAACCGTTGAGAAAACCTTGACAGGAAAAACCCTTAGTTTTTCCTGGTCTAGGCCCTGTCTATAAGTTGACACTATAGTGCGAGGACCAACATGTCAAAAAAAACACGCGTTGTCCATTGTCATACGTCCTTCCACACAAGCAAGCCAACAGAGAATTTGTAACTTGTACAGATAAACAAGCCCCTTGGGACGATTACAATTTCCTTTGTTACCTGGTGTCATCACCATGTACGTTGGATAAACAACATAATGATCTAATCACTCTTTACGAATTCGGGCCTAGATTTGTACGCTCGATCACCACCTTTTTTATACACGGTTTAGGCTAGTTAATCGCGATCAAGGAAAAAATCGCCGTTTCTGAATTCGGACCTATATTTGTAGCATTGCATTATATTTTGTTTGCATTTTTTAGAGGCACACTACTTGTATTGTAGTTATGAAGAGAGCATTTAGCTGAAAGTTAGCATCACGTGACTACGAAATTTAATTTTACCACACGGTAAATGCTGTTGTTGTTGTTATTACCAATTATTTATTTATCCGGTATCAAAACCAAGGATCCCTCAAAATCTCTATAGGCACTGTAGCTCGCAGGAAGACACTTAACACTAACCGGTGTAGCGATATTTTTCAGGAGCTGGGTGGTGCGTGAATGTATATTCATGAAAAGAGCAATGGAAACTCATTATACATTAAAGAACAATAAAGAATTATAAAGAACGGCTTCCTTAACCAACTTACCAATAGCATAGTTGGTAGAGAGGAGAGCTATATGGATCGAAAGGTCTGTGGTTCGAATCCGACTGTCGTTAACGTTTGTCTTTTTCTTCGACACATTTTCTTATGGGTTATTTGAACATAGAACAAGGTTAATGGGAAAACCGGGTTAGGGTACATAAGTGCCGTAAGCTCGTAAACCTGCAGGGAGAAGACACAGTTTTAGAGGTGGAAAAACATTCACATAATTGGCCCAGGCTGGTTTCAAACCAGGGTCACCGTGGTGAAGGCGAGGAAAACACCGCTACGCCAACCTGACTCCCCATAAGAGTGAACTTCAACTTATTTGCAACAACAGCTACCCAGAACTTGCCAAAATTGAACCTAGCTTGAGCGTCCCTATTCACATTTCTTTCTCAACTTTTATTTCGATTCAGGCAATCGACATTTGGCTGGCTGTGTGTCTCCTTTTCGTGTTCTTCTCTTTGCTGGAGTATGGGATAGCCAACTATCTCCTCGTTGTGCAGGTAGATTAATGGATAGTATATGGTGGTGGCATGTGGTCTAGTGGTTAGGGTTTGTGACTTATGATCAGAGGGTCGAGGTTCGAATCCAGATGCTGGCCCACAGAGATATATCAAATTACTAGAGCGCCGGCTCGGTATAAAGTGATGCCTGATGGACGCATCCATGTTTGTGCACAAACCTATGGAAACCTCAAATTGTGTACGAATTTTGTACAGCTATTTGCATATTGCGTTTGTATTCTATACAGTGCGTTACCGGAGCCGATACGCCCTAAACCGAAACGCACGATCAGCAAATGAGCGTTATTATTTGTTTCTCAACGCTAACCGCTGCAGATGATTTTACCGTGACTTTTTTAACTATCATGATGCGCTTAAGTTGTTTGCCTATGTTCTACTTGCACGCGCGTTGCATTATACTAGTGTACGCTTTCAAAATTCAATCTTTCTATTTTTGTTATGTTCTACAAACACGCACATGAATTGAAAATGTCTGCGTGCATGAAAGATTTAAAGTATCCCCGCGCATAGTTATTTAATATAGCTCTATATATATGTTATTTAATATAGCTCTATATATATGTGCTGGCCATATGTTGTGTCCTTGGGCAAGCCGCTTCACCCCACTTACCGTATAAATGGGTACCGGTACTGGCTGGGGAGTAACCTGCGATGGACTAGCATCCCATCCACAGAGATTATAATTAGTCTCAGTCGTTTGATGCTAGAGATTCTGGAGTTAAACACTGGCCTGATATGATTGCTTGTGACAGGCTTTACTAAATGCATGGAAAATGGAACAGATTTAGGAATCGAAGATAGTCAATGGGTCGTATGAATACAAACTAGCATTTGCTTTTACTACCAATTTCAAGCTTTTACTCTAGCATATGTATGAATGAAAATTACTGGAAAGTATTTACAAAAGACCTAAAGTATTTACTTTTTACCTTCCAGCATTTGCTAGAATATTAGTATTTGCTCCATTTGGTATGAATAGAAAGTGAGTAAATGCTTCAGATTTGCAGTATGTACTCGTCATTTTTTTAAGGTTAGGTCGGGGCTACCTTGAAAAAAGGAGAAGCAAATACTAGTATGCAAAATATGAGCTTTTATATGTGTGGTTAGGCAGCAAAAGATATGAATATTATATTTGTAACCTTGGGTTTTTTTCAAGGAAGAATTTTCATGCTAAGCAAATTTGTGTGCTTACATGTTTTATGAAATTGACCCCTGCTGTGCGTATAATACGTACATACAATATAAACTGCAAAGAAGCATTTACTATTTCGGCCAGTGAATGCTAAACAGTAACTACTTTATTGTATTCATACGAATTGAAGCATTTGCTCTTCCTTAATGCTTTTACTCCAAAGTACATTGTAAATGGTTCTTACAGTGATAAAAAGATAGATAAAAAATGTTGCCCGTCGCATTGATATCGGCAGTATATATAGCATGCAGTCGATGATATCGGAAAAGGGCATTTTGTAAACCACCGAAATAAGTAGGGTTGACAAGGCAAGTATCAGTTTTAAATACAAGTGGATCTAGTATTTACAATACCATTATCATACTGTTAGTTTGTCAAAGCTATGTCATCATATTGACATACATGATGTACATACATGTAATGGTTTCTCCTTTTCTCGCGTTTCATTTCAGACACGCAGAGAAAAGAGTCTTGAATTCGACATCGAACAGTCGTCGAGCAAAAGCATGGAGCGGGATCTGCCGGGCGAGAGCGTGAAAGAAGGGAGCGGTTGCTGCTGCCCCAGAACCCAGCTAGTTTGGACGGCTCATCGGCTGGACTGTATAGCCCGCTGGAGCTATCCCACGGTCTTCGTCATCTTCAATGTGTTTTACTGGGTTTATTTCCTCGTGTTTTGATGCAACTACACGGCCGTTTTATGTCGCATACATGCACGGAGTGTATAGCAGCATGGGGGAAATTGCAATTAGCCTTTTTGAGGTATAGCTAAAACAATAGGAGGGCGCTGTTTGATTTGGGTAAAGTCCGTTTGTATCACAGACATATAAACACATAGATTATCTGGGCGTTTTTTCGACATGGCGACCCTCTAGTAGGAGACCAGCCTGTAGGTCCCGTGACCAAATTCTGGGAACAAAGGTTTGAAAGTGGTTTTTTTGTTCCCTGATGAATACCGAACAATTTTGACTTGGGCTGCCCCCTTGAAAATGCTGGGCATTTCCGGGAGGGGTCAACAAAGGTCATACAGGGGTCAAAATTCAAATATATTCCAATCGTGTCGATATGCATACCGCATTACTCGTCTAGTCATGCGGATTCCAAAAATGTATAGTTTGCTATACCTCCGACCTTAAACGAGGGCACTGTGGTCAAAAAAGTCGATAGGTCAACGCACTTTTGACTGGTGGTCAAATTCACCAACACAGTTAATGTTATCCGATTCTAATTATTTTAGTGTCTAATAATATGTTTTCTGACATGGCAAATTCAACTAAACAACTTTTAAAATTAAAAGTGGTTGCCATAACCTTGACATTTCAAAATGGCTGCTAAAAGGTTAGCATAAATTAGCCAAAAACAACAATTTGTTTTCCCAAACCAATGGATAAGAAGTTATTAAATGTTTGTCACCGAAACGTCACGAACAATTGAAACATTTTTAAAACAAATAAGGATTTTTAATTATTTATATTATTTTTCTTTAGAGCACATGTTCGATATAATATTGTATTAAACAGGGATGCCATTTTCCCGGCAATTATCGGAATTCCGGTATATATCGCAAAACAACTGAATCGCAAACTAGCGAGAGAACACACACGCTATTCATTGCGCTAGCGATTTGCGATCCATGCTTGCAGCTGCAGCTCAAATTATTGAAGAACGTGTAGGTTATGTGAATTTTTTTAATTTTTCTGTGAGACTATTAGGTTTTTTAGTTAAAAATGAAGTGCTTTTGAAAAAAGTAGCAAAGAGAAACCGGTTTATGCAGGCATACTTCAAGGAATGATCAGTTTATTTTGTTGTGTTTTTTTATCAATCCTAGAGTTAACTGCAGTGAATCAGAACTCATTCTATATTTCTCATCGTTCTCGTTATTTTATTTGAGATGCTGACACAGTTCTGCTGCGTGAAGTATCCTAAGATTTTATGTTTGTGGCTGGTCTGCCGAGATAAATCTGTATATTAATGATTTGCTGGTATGCCAGCAGTGTGGTCGTCATTCTTAATTTAAGTTTTTTTGTTAGTGATATACGCTTTTGGGCGGTCATTTCTGGCCCCTTTTTTCTGCGAGATTGCAGTCAGTAGGAATTCGGGAGGGGGGAGGGGGGGGGGGGGGGGGGGTTACGTGTACAAGTTTCAAGAGAACCTCTCCATGTTTTTATTTATTTTGTGTGTACGTTATCTAGTGGGTATGCCAAATAGTGGTTGTTTGACTGGCCTCTCTAGAGCGTAATTCGTAACTCTTGTTTTCCCCTTTTTTGGGTAAGACACACATCGGGGGGGGGGGGGGGGGGGGGGGGGGGGGGGGGGGGGGGTGGTGGTCAGTTTTAGCCACATTATCTGTGCCAGACGACAGTCAGTGGTTGGAGTCCGTGGACAGGCAAATACATCAAACGTCTGCAGGCCAATTGGGTTAGACATTCCCTAAAAGCGGGAGTTTCAAACCCTGGTTTTGTCGACGCGATGGCTGTTTGTGTATTGCAACAGTGGTCCTTTGTTTTCTGTTCACTCAGTGATTGATTATTACCGGTGAAAGCGGTAGGACGATGAACAGTGCAACAAAGCAAGAAAAGCACCATTGGACAATGTGTTTAGAAATAACTGTTATTGTTGGCCAAAGGTCCCGATTCAAGTTTTTCGGTAGCCCTTTTGCCAGCCATTTTGAATGTTCATGGTCAAGGTAAGCACTTTTACTTTTGAAAGTTGTATAGTTGAATTTGCCATGTCAGAAAACATATTATTAGGCACTAAAATCATTAGAATCGGACAATGTTAACCGTGTTGGTGAATTTGACCACCAGTCAAAACTTCACCGTTTTCACGAAGAGGCGAATTGAGCCTTTCACGGTCTAAACAAACTTTCGAGAAAATCGCTTTTAAAGTTCGTCCTTTTTTCGTTTGGCAGTTTAAAACATAAATATCAAGAGAATATACAAGATTGAGGTATCATGGGAAAGAAGAGATTTCAATCTTCTTAAATATAGCAAACGTTAAGAAAAATAGGTGATTAGTTTTGCAGAATTAATCAATCAATAGAATTGCCTCTTCGTGAAAACGAAAAGACGATACATTAGTAAATTCGCCCATGGCTGTGAGAGTCATAATGTATACATTTTCCCATTGCACCCCAAATTCGCCTCTTCGTGAAAACGCTAAAAGCCATTACGCGCCCAATTCGCCCAATTCGCCTCTTCGTGAAAACGCAAAAGGGCACTTGAGGACCAATTCGCCCCTTCATAAACACGTTGAAGTCAACGCTATTTCGAATTCGCCTCTTCGTGAAAACGCAAAAGGGCACTTGGGGACCAATTCGCCCATTCGTTAATTAGGTTAATTAGGATTTTAATTATTTTTTGGATGTATAACTTCACCAGGTTGTAGAAATTGCAATATTTAATCGTTTTCATCAAAAAAAATAATTTCGATAAATAGACGATTTTTCATGAAATTCGCCTCTTCGTGAAAACGGTGACGAAAAGTGCGTTGACCTTTCGACGTTTTTGACCACAGCGCCCTCATTTAAGGTCGGAGGTATAGCAAACTATACATTTTTGGAATCCTCATGACTAGACGAGTAATTTGATATGCATATCGATACGATTGGAATATATTTGAATTTTGACCCCTGTATGACCTTTGTTGACCCCTCCCGAAAATGCCCGGCATTTTCAAGGGGACAGCCCAAGTCAAAATTGTTCGGTATTCATCAGGGAACACAAAAACACTTTCAAACCTTTGTTCCCAGAATTTAGCCACGGGACCTACAGGCTGGTCTCCTACTACTCCCACTATGTCAACTTAGTCCAGGGAAAATAAGTTTTGACCTCACACAAATTGCAATAGAATATTTTTCACCACAGTGCACTTCTAGTATAAGGTCCCTAGAATGACATACTAAACATCTCAAAAAGTCCAAGTGGTGGAAATATGAATAATTTGCATAAATCGTTAATCCCTGCCGCGTAATATATTTATTCCTATATTTGAGTATACTGTATTATTATTATTATTTTTTTGAAAAGTTTATTTTGGTGATTCTACTTACATATCATTACTTCAATAACATTTTCTAAAGCATATAAGTGACTGAATAATTATGTGAACATAGTCATTATCCAAAATGACAACTTCGTGAACCCATAAATGTGCGCACATTACACTGTCTCCAGATATCATCAAGTAGTCAGTATTAGTTAGCTTCAAATTCACCAAGTTGCTTACTGGCACAGTTATCATATTAAAACCTTATGGAAAATCGTATGAACAATATTAACATTGTGATATTTAGCCCAGCAAACAAAAACTTGGACATAAATTGGGCTAAAAGATAGGTGAAGGGGTTGTCTAAGGTGAGAGACTTGAACAAGTTCAAGGAAACCCCCCAAATTAAAGATTTTTGTTGCTTACAATAATCATATATACGTTAAAATGTAATTTGGGGATTTTCTTGAACTTGTTCAAGTCTCCCATGTTAGGCAACCCTTTAACTACATTTTCGCCCAATTTATGGACACACCATTTTCCCCAGATTTTGTTTGCTGGGCTAAATATCACGTTAATATTGTTCATACGATTTTCTATAAGGTTTTAATATGATAACTGTGCCAGTAAGCAACTTGGTGAATTTGAAGCTCACCAATACTGACTACTTGATGATATCTGGAGACAGTGTAATGTGCGCACATTTATGGATTTATGCAAATTATTCATATTTCCACCACTTGGATTGTTTGAGATTTTTAGTATGTCATTCTAGGGAGCTTATAGAAGTGCACTGTAGTGGAAAAAAATATTCTATTGCAATTCGTGTGAGGTCAACAAAACAAAATTAAGTATTTTCCCTGGACTAACTGAGCTGATCAGCAGAGCACAGCGATATGCCTGTTTTCGAAGATAGATATGCCCTTTTATTCAACATATTACGTAATCCGCTGTGAATAGTATGATGTACGGCTAGACCACTAAACATCGGCTAAGCAGGAACTTGTACACGGTGGATAAACAGCCGATTATTTTCTTACTGAATTGTGATGATCTCAGGAGTTTATCCACCCGCGCACTTCTCTGTTTTAAGCCACCGTACAATAGTTGTACGTGACTAAAATAATCCGGTGATCATCACCGTTTATGAATTTGGCCCACTGTGTTTTGTGCATAGTTTGTGCATTAGACGTTTGGGCAGAATTGTGTTCCCCTTAGGAAAACACGCAAAAGGGTGGACTCGGGACATTTGTGCACATTTTGTGCGACTAAAATGCCTATTTGGGACACACACACACACATTAACAACAAATTAACTTGAAGGAAAATGACCGTGGATAATAACTATTTTAAAGGACACTTAAAATACAAACCGATGCCGTAGATAAGCGACGATGACGACGACAAAACAGTATTGCTAGTCATCGAAACCGCACCAGCGAACAAAACCAAAAAGTGTTAAATAATTGTGTTTACTGTGTACAAACGTTCGTGGTTAATTACAATGCATGTACAATACAAACGTTTAGTACAAAAGGTATAGCCTACCTTATCGAGCTGTAAACTCCCCAGGAAGCTGAGCTGAGATGGTATTTGGAGTGTTTTATTAGCCCAATGAGCAGGGTATAATAATGATGTAGATGTAGCTCCTACATGTTTTGTAGTGTCACGAGCCCAAATATTTGTGTATAAATGCAATTTATAAATACACATTATTTGTATTACTTAAAATGTCTTTTTAAAATGTACACACTGCATTTAAAGGGATCGTATACGTTTGGTAATTGGAACCCACTGTTTGTTTCAATTCTATATAGTTATAGATATATACCATAAAACTAACCTGTACAAATTTTTGTAGCGATTTTGAGGTATTGCCGATATGGCGCTTTTATGTCCATTGCATTGGAATACAATCTTAGAAACGTCAGTGCAGTAACGCTTCTTTGATTCAATTTTTTGGGATAAAAAGTGATATTTTTTTTTATAACCCCAGTACTTCGAAGTGAAAAGTTTTTAAAAATGATTTATACTATCCAAAGCTGCTGTACTTACCAAGTAAATTTTATTGCCATATATTTTTGGAGTAATTACCAAACGTATACGATCCCTTTAACATTAATGCTAACGGCGTTTTTGTGAGACGATTGTGTGACAGTATTTATTTATTTATTTTTTAATTTTTTTTTTTTTGGGGGGGGGGGGGGGGGGGGGGTTGAGGCTTAAAGATAGAAGGGGGTCGAGTGGAGGCTGTTGTTGTGATTAATATAAAACCATTATCTTTTTCAAGAATTACCAAGACATATTTTAGGCAATATGACATATAATCCATTGCATCCAACTCAAAAACCATTTCTCGCAAAAGCATCGTCCTTAAAACACTTTATTTCAAAGCAATTATCAGAACACGTCGAAACAAATATATATAATTACATTTTGAAAAACGAAAATCTCTAACAAAAACTAGTTCAAGTTGTAGGTATTATTATACCAAAGTATTTACAAATGGTTAAAAGTCATGAGAAACACCTACTTGGTTAGTTTTAGATTGAAAAAGCGAAGCTAACATCGTTTGGGAAAAAAACGTGGACACTGAAAACTGTAAATCAGAAAGCAAAGTTCTAGAGAGCCTTCACCTTTAGTTATGTATTGCTTTGATTAATCGACATTGTTTTTACAATTGGTACAAGGATTTCATTTAATTGCATCTTGTGGATAGTTTTGTATAGCAAATATCATTACATTTGAAGGTTTGTGTTTGTAGAAACTAGAAAAAAAAAAAACTTTTTTGTAGTCTGGTTTCCAGACTCCACTTAAGATAAAACGAATTAATGTAGACGTCAGAAAATTGTACGGTCAGGGAACCAGTCTAACTGGCTTGTACCAGTTCATACCAATTGCTTACACAATGTTATCTAACTAGATATGGTAAATTTGAGGTAGTAATTGAAGGAAGCCATTTTTTTCCAACGCTGATCGGCCAACCAACGTTGAAAACTTATACAAAAATACCACTTTTCTTGAAAATGACGGCAGACGAGGTCCATAATTTTACAGGATGCTTTAGACTGTCATTCACCAAGTATGAGGTATGTTCCCTTTAAGAAGTGCAATACAGATGGTTGTTCTTATTGAATGGATATTGTCATCTTTTTTACAAATCTCAGGCTTTCACGGAGACCCAGGTGAAAAACATGGAACAATGCATTTAATTAAAGAACAAAAGTAGGATTATAGAAGACAAAATCATGGTAACAAGTATAGTTTGCAGGCTTTCAGGAGTAGTTTTTTAATTGATGTCCACAGCATCATAAGCTCATTTGACATTCTGTTCTGTACTCGCAATACTTGTGCTCTAACCACCAATCTCTATATAAAGACTGGATAGCGTAGGGAGTATAGAAACTGTTGCCATTTGAAAGGACAAGTTGTCGTCTGAGACAGTTTTGTAACATCGTTGTTTACCTGGTTCCTGGCCTGATTTACTTTTTGTCAACAACCAAATTAGACCGGGCACAGTTTTAGGAACGTCGCGGTTTCCCATGTTCATTTTTTTCGACTTTTGGAAATTAAATCCTGACAGAAATGTTTTGTTTAGAACGCCGTAATACGTGCACGTGATCAAAGTGCGCGTCAGTCTTTGCCAAATACCAGTGCATTCTACAGTGCGCCCGCTAACGACACGATTTATATTCCCATCCGCTACCTCGATCACGCAGTGGTCTTTGCAAATTGCTTAAATGGGGCGTGAGCTTTTCATGCAAAATCGGCCATTCGAATATAGGCATAGCATCTTCACGTAGTCGACTACCATTCAACAGTCGCGCTGGCCTGCAGTGCATATCTAATCAGCGCTGCTTTACAAAGGAATTTCGTGCGTGCGCGTTGATAATCGCAGTTCTGTGATTGCTGGTTGGCTCCCTAGGAAAGCCTGCGGAGAAATAAGGGAAAGTTAAATTTTGCAAAGACGTATGTGTGAGCGAGAGAGCTGGTCTATAATCTTGTCGTTAGCGGGTGCAATGCGTAAAAATAATACACAACGGAAATGATCGATCATAAACCCGTTCGACTTTGGAAAATCTTCTTTGGCAAGTGTGCGTCAAATCTTGATACTGCGCGTGCACGAAGCCTAATGTGTGCGTAGGATGTTTTTATATTGCGGGCAACATTTTCAAAAATTGTGCACGTATAAATGTGTCGTCTGCTAGCGCACTGCGCGTAATGTGCTCTTCACATAGATATACTAAAAAAGGAGTTCTAAACGACTAAAGACGTTTCATTTGGAAAACAGATTATTATTGAAAACCAATTGTTTAAAACTACTGTAATATAGAGGTTTATATACACAACTTCACAATATTAGCTGTCATGTTTGAGAGACCAAATTTTTGCCAATGCAAATTTTGATTTTATGCAATTAACCAAAAAGAGAATCTAGATCGATGGGCTTTATTTTGTTACCCTGGTTTCCCTTAATACAACCACTTAACTCTCGAGAAAACGCTCAAACATCGTGAGCGTCGGTAAAACGTGTTTGGAAAACTTAGGACATTTTCAAAAAAAAGGTCTCATGACATTGGTGGCTACCAGACCTAATTTATCAGAAATAGTCAGTTATTTGGTGTGGGAACCAGACTACTCTATTTATCCCAGTGCAGTTGCAGTACTCCTGCGCCCAAGCCCTCATCATTGTGTGATTTACACAGAATAGGACCATTTGTTACAACAAATATTTAATGAGATTTCAATTTCAGAGTTGTGAGACAAAAATAACTAATCCTAGGGAATAATAGGAACACTTGAAAGCATGAAATCTGTTGTTTGACTGTCCCATGCGATTTGACCAGAAATGTTTCTCGAAAATGTAAGCTATACCCATACTTAAATGCTGCACGCAAAAGAAATCCAGTAATATAATTTTGGCTCCAGAGGAATCATTCTTAGAGTTTTCACTCCTCATAAATGAAAAAGAAAACGACACCGAGTTCATTCTGCCTTATTAAAGTCGATAGACCATCGTCTCTTTCACTGCTCGCCAAAAACCTTCCATAAGGATTCAAATAACATTCATTTACATCTACTGTACATAGTTCAAATCTCACCCCAAAGAGAAAAATCTGTCTGCAACTTTTTGTTTTTTTAACAAACTTTTTACCATTCCCGTCGTAATCTAGGACCAGATCCTGACAGTAAAGTCACTACTGCCAGAGACGAGGAAATCACCAGATTTATCAAAGCAGACGGAATGCACAGCGTCATCATGACCTGCCATGCTGGACACCTTCAAAAAAAAAAAAAAAAACTAAATTACAAATGGCAAAAACTAAAGGTTTTCAATCCAAGTTAAAGTTCGGGACTCGTATGCTGAAGTGTGGCGACAAAATATATTATTATAAATTATTATCAAATATAATAGCCCCAACGGAAATAAGCCTGTAAAATTGCCTTTTTTGGACTATCCCGGGTTAAATTAACTGTTTTTGTTCCATGTACCTTTTATTTGTTACTTTGTTTTTGAGTTGATTTTAACCTGAATAAATAAATCAAATCACGTCCACCGGTTTTAAACATATTGATTACCGGGCAATATTTATTACCCGGGTTCGTATTCTGCCTGGGCCAATATGTGATGCGATCAAGCAAAATCAGTCTGAAGTAGGCCTTGGTCAATTTGGGGATTTTTACATATTCTTTTGTAGCGTACGTACTTCAGGCTCCATTTCAGTGAAAACCCCATGTGAAAACGACATTTGGTTAAAAAATTACAACCATTTGAACACCAGCACGTTAAAAATAAAAAAACTGAGAAAATCATGTTTTTGTATCACTTCCCTTCTGAATTTGGTTAAAAAAGTATTTTCATGTAAAAGAAAAATATTTTCCCCTTCTGATTTTTCCACCCCTACGAACCTATTTTGGCACGATCTCAAATAAAGAATATTGCCGAGTTCCGACTAATTTTGCTTGATCACATCACATATGTGGATTGGTTTTTTAGTCCCTGCCTGATTTCGTGGGTTTTCTTCAGGATATTCCTTTGGGGTTTTCCTCCCACCTCCAAAACTGTACCCTCTTCTCATTATTATTTCTCTGCAGGTTTCTTCAGGCATACGAGCTACAGTGCCTATTGAGAGCACTTTTAAGGGACCCTTGGTTTCATTACCAGGAAGTATAAATAACAATAATAATACCATGTGGGCAGGGGGTTAAACCAATGAAAAGGCAAAACAGACAGACTTCATAGATGTCAACAAGTGTTGCAATATGTGACCCGCTCCATCGTAATCGGGAATAAGTCGCTGAGGCCGCTTTACGCAATCGGCCGTTGAAGTAAACGCATGGGTGAAAATCGTGACCAAGTTGATTTTCTGAACATTGTATTTTTAGGAAGTGCAGTTATCACAGATTATTGTCATAAATGTCTTGTATGTAAAAATGTCTTGTATGTTAATTTCAAAGCTGTTTTTCTCGGAATGTCGATTCGGCAAATAAATATACACCTGTCATCTTCATCAGACCATATCTCGTTAACCTAAACAGATACACACTTGTGATGGGTATCATTAGAAAGCTTATGAAATTTCCTTTCTCACCATGTGCATATATCAACACGTAATTTTGAGACTTATTCCTGATTTCGATGGAGCGGGTCACATATGTTTTCTAAGTGGTATTTTGTAAATACCAGTCCTGTATATGTAATTGTTTTCTGTACTCTAAGGATTTTATCATTGTTTTAAAGAAAACTTATAACCAACAACTTGTACAAATGATCACTGTGTTTGTTGCAAAATGTTTGTACCACAATTTTGACATCCCTGTTTTTAATTATCTAAGTGTTAATACACGTCACACAGACTTAGTTAAATGTTCCCACCAGTCAGCACGTACCAATGCTTTCCACCAGTTTGTTAAATTTCCTCGCATTTGGGACACTCTTCCGCAAGAAATTTCTAATAGCATTCCTTATAGCTTGGGCACTTTTATTCAAAACCTGAGAAAATTCGACTTCGGGCATCATTAACTTCGTCCTCATATGTTTTCTAAGTGGTATTTTGTAAATACCAGTCATGTGATCGTTTTCTGTACTAAGGATTTTATCATTGTTTTAAAGAAAAACAGCCAACAACTTGTACAAATAATCACTGTAACTGTAACTGTCGTTATTAAACTGATAGCATTATGGGAGAGCCACCAGATAGTGATTAGGGATGTTATCAGTCTCGTCCTGTACCCTGTACTTGTGTATTGTATTTTGTTACTTATGCATTGTATTTTGTCACATTTGCTGTTCACCATAGAAATATTAAATGAAATGAAATGAAATGAAAAACTGGTTGGTGTTTTTATCGGCCATTTAAAACCACCCATGTGACGGGCTTTCGACTAATAGGAATGTTTTAAAGGTAGGATACACCATTGGTAATTGCTTGAATTATCATGAATGGGTGCATTTCGGGGGTTGTATTTTAATTGTAAATAAAAAACAGCGTTTGTTTTCAACCGGCGTCGGGCAGTTATGTTGGTGTTATTCTTGTTTTGTTTGCGATCGTCGTCCGACGATTGTGTTTTATAAAATTTAATTTTTCGAAATAATTACAGGATATCCAGCGCAATCATTTTGCTGGAAGCCTAGAATCATTATTTACTTTCAAATAAGTAAGATATTTCTTAATAATTCGGTAGTAAATATTTTTGATATCTGCAAATGGTGTATCCTACCTTTAACTGTCTACGGTATTTATGTATGGGTCCTTAATGCTGCATGAGGGATGGCAGCAGAATTAATCAAGTCTTTATAAAAATGAGCCTAAAAAATACAAATAAAAAACCATGTTACCTGTCCACTTGCAACTTCGTACATCTTGGTGGTACCGTCATTGCTCGCGATGGCCAGCACCGATCCCGACCCGTCAAATGCGACTCGGTTGGCGGGGTGCGGCCCCACGTTAACGGTCGCCATGGGAGCGCAGGTGCGCACATCCCATAGCTTGATGTTACCGTAGCTGTCGCAGGAAGCCACCGTGTCTCCTTTGAGGTTGAAGGAGGCGTGGTTGACCGAGTGCGAGTGGCCGTAGAATGTCTGTCCACAAATGCCCTGTTGATCATGAGAAAAAGGGAAGAAATTTTGAGAAACATAACAAACTAAATGGGAGAGAAGCCAACATTTACTTTCAGAGGATATTATACAAATATGTGACCTGTCATCACAAAATGAGAGTAAAGTCGGAAATATTAAAAATTAGGATATTGGTATTTTCAAATTCTTCAGAAAGAGAGCTTTCCAATGATACATAACACTTGGGGGTTTTGTATAAATAATTTTTACAGCGCTCTAGAAAGTCATGGGTTTTACAAAACGTGTTTGTGAGAAAACTTACTTTAAACATCTTAAACAAAAACATGCAAAAGATTAAAAAACAGGACAAGTAAGGCTCGATTGAGCATATCAACGGCTATGTTCTAATCATTATTTCTTCTTGAAATTTTCCACACATACAAACTATTGTATAAACAACAAAATATCAAATTTTGAAAACGTGGGATACTTACGGGGACCTGATTTGCATATTTAATTACCGTGTTAATTAGACCACTAATAGACTCTAATCCAAACACTAACTATGCAAAATCACGTAATTTAAGAGGTTTTCGATCATTATGTTAAAAATTATATAATGCCCTAACTACATCTGATCTCAACCAAAAATTAGGAATATGTAGAGGAGGACTTTGGCTTTCCAAATTACGCAAAATCTGAAAATTGACCACCCCTTTATATTTTGACTTTGAATGGCCATATCTCTGAATCACATTGTGCGACTTTACATTTTGTGGTGACAGGTCACATATAACATGGTTTGAGGGTGGGTAGTCGATATTAGCTCCCCGAGGTATTGAAAGTTTCGCCTCAGGAACTAGTTTGTCAACTTCCAATACCGAGGTGAGCTAATATACAAATATAACTTGGTTTGAGGGTGGGTTGTCGATATTAGCTTCCCGAGGTATTGGCAGTTGACAAACTAGTTTGTTAACTTTCAATAGCTAATATCGACTACCCAGCCGAAATAAACCATGTTATATTTATTTTACTATACCTCAAACATTTACAACCTCATTACAATTTAGCTTGGGAAAACGCTGATTATATGAACGTATGCTGCCATCTTTTTATGTGTAGAAGCTTGATCTAGTCGTGATTCTTCAAATGTAGTTCAACTTCAACGCATTTGCCATCGTGGCCAGTAGGGGGTGGTGTGGATACATGTATATAAATACGCACCATTCTCGCATCCCAGAGGGAGATGGTTTTATCGGCGGAACAGGTCAGCAGAGTGTTGGAGTAGGGCAGGAACATGATGCTGTTGACGGAATCGGTGTGGCCTCGAAGGGTGAAGCGACATCGCAAACTGAAATTGTCAACAGAAAAAAAAAATGTTATGGACTGAGGTTTTATACTTTCAATATTATATTTTGGCTTGTCCCTGACGTGTATTTGTGAAAAAGTGACATAAGTTGCAAAAACTAAACTAAAAATAGAGTTATGTACGTTATGAAAGTCCATGATATAAGCTTTTATTTGGTACATAGTAAAGCTCCATAGCCTCTCCCGTTCCGGTGATATGACGTTTTTGCATATTAAAATGGTTCCATGCAATTCAAAATATACAACTGAGAAAACAGGCTTCGAAACACAACAAAACTAAGACAATACATTGGAACCATGCACTCTTAAAAGGTTTTGATCGAATTCCAGGTTTTTGTTAATTAAATCTGAAACTTTGGATATTAAAAATGTCATTTAAGAAAAAAATGAAAATCAAATTGACAAAAATATTTACCCTATTAACTTTAAAAGGCCATTACTCATAAATGCATAGCGCAACTTATGTCACCTTTTTCTGGAGCGGGTCACATTTACACTGTATACCCGGTATTGTCCAGAGGAATTGTTTTGAGAAAAACCTACTGCTTTCTAGTGCAGATGTCTTACCCTTTCGAGACAACACGTCGGATAACGGCCAAAATCTAGTATTGATCTCTAATGCAAATTCCTGTTGTATACCTTGTTGGGTGCCGAGCAAAAGAGCGGGTACGCAAAAGCAGCTTAGCGTTACGTACAAATAGTTGACATAATGTATTTGTGTTAAGTTAAAGGCAGGATACACCATTGGTAATTGCTTGATTTATCATGAATGGGTGAATTTTTGGGGTTTGTATTTTATTTATAGTAAATATCGTTTAACTGACCCGTCTGAAGTTTTACAATCATAGATGCTAAAAAAGGCAAGAAAAACAGTTCTTTTTTTTCAACCGGCGTCCGGCGGTGATTTTTTTGGTTTTTTAACCAGTTTGCGCCGGATGACGTATATAAACGCAAAGTTTGGAAATGTCTGTCAGCAGTGAGCAAGACCGGAAATGCGTGGGTGTGCTTCCCGGCACTATCGGCCTGAATCCGCTTCGGATCGAGTTTCGTTAAAAATCATCCCGCCCGTCGGCTCGGTGAAGTTAAAATAATCCCGGCGCAAACTGGTTAATAAAATTCAGTTTTTCTGAACAATTACAGGATATCTAGCGCAATCGTTTTGCTGGATACCTACAATCTTTATTTACTTTTAAATATGCAAGATATTTTCGGTAGTAAAATGTTTTGATATCTGCAAATAGTGTATCCTACCTTTAATACTTATTTTACTCGCACCAGGAATTCAACCCAATTTTGTTAGTGTGATTTCCTCAAGTGTTCATCGTTATTTTTTTTACAGATAGCTCTAACCCCATTTTTGTCTCTAAAGCCCTTTTCCAGGGAGGAAAATTTGATTGTGACTCGAGTCGAGTCATTTACCCATCTAAGACTCAAACCGAGACGAGTTGCAAACAAATGTGACCCGCTCTGCAAAAATGAGTCTGATGTCGGAAAATACATTTTTACGTAAAGGGCTGTTTATTGTCTTTTTTTTTTTTTTTACAAATAATATTTTAGTTTTAAGGCATTTTGGTTTCTCCAACACCTATATTTTCAGATCTAATCGATTGAAAAGATTGTTTTGATCCCTAAATCAAATTAAATACAGGTTTTGTCATTCTCTTACCATAGCATCTGATGAAGCACTACAATTGTAAATCTTCATTTCTCTCAAAGACATTTTGAGTATAACTGAGAAAAAGCAAATTTCCCAAAATTGTAAAAGACCAATGCATTACACTACAGCGTTTTGCCATATATCAAATGAAAGCTTATTTCCTGCTTTTCCTGACCAACTGTACAATTGAATTTTTTTTTTTTAACACATCAGACTCATTTTTGCAGAGTGGGTCACAAATGTGACTTGAGTTGAATCATTGACTCGTGACCCCACACAATGTCTTCACTACCTGCACTGTATTCAGAGGACCTCCACACAGTGATGTAACGTTGGTCCCTTCTGCGCGCATGTTGGACATTGATCAACGCTGTGACTTGGTCAAAACACCACTGGGCAGGGCTTATACCGGAATGGTCGATTGATGCATCGATAACATTTTCATTGTCATTTTGTTTACCTGTTGAGATCCCAGACTTTTGAAGTGTTATCCATGGAACAGCTGGCTATGAAATCCCCACCGGTGTGCCAAGCACAGCCCCACACTGAAAACAAAACAAACGCAGATGATATATGTGACCTGTCATCACAAAATGAGCGTAAAGTCGCACAGAGTGATTTCCCAGTACGACCAGTCAAAGTCAAAATTTGAAGGGGTGGTCGATTTTGAGATTATATGGGTTAAAAGACTAAATCCCCAACAATCAATTCCCAATTTTTCAGGACGATCAGATAAAAAAAAAAAGAAGTTTTTGAGACAATTTTGACTATGCCTTTCTATGCCTTTTTACACAATTTCTAATGAAAATGGAGGGAGGAATTATTGTCCGACCTGCATGTTGGTGTTCAGTGAAGGTGTGTACACACTCTGCTTTGGAGAAATCCCATATCTTGACTGTAGCATCCCCACTAGCCGTGACAAGCTGGGCTCCGCTGAGGAGACCAAACAGGAATATATTGCTTTGTGAAGAGTCTTTGACTGTTTATATACTTTTAATAAATACCTAGGAGAGTTGCTAGCTTCTGATTGGTCGAGACCGCGATCACGTGGAGTGGATTATCAGGTAGTAATATCATGGGTTTCAAGAAGAAGGGAATAAATGTTCCCTGAACCAGCATTAATCAAGCATCATGTAAGCCAATGATTGGCCGAATGCAGTTCTACGGTAACTTGTAACAAGGACGCGTCAAATATTGATACTGCGCGCTATTAATGTACGCGTAGAACGTTTGTATCTATACGCGCGGCATTTTTAAAAATGCGCGTGTCGTCTGTTAACGCTGGTAACGTCTGGTACCATGCATAAGCTAAAACATGGCCCCTAAACATGAACACAAAACGCTGGAGAAATCGCCAAAAGGAAAGTCATGAAATTTGGAGCATTTTGACCATTTGCCTCGTTAAAAAGGTATTTATTAAAGGTAATAACAGTGCGAGGACCCGGTTATTACTGCGTGATAATGACCGGGTTGGGGGATGACCGCTGGTAATGGACCTCGCCTTCGGCTCGATCCATTACCAGTGGTCATCCCCCAACCCGGTCATTATCACGCAGTAATAACCGGGTCCTCGCACTGTTATTACCTATCTAACCAGTTCACGCAAGGATTATTTTGACTTTGACCAGTCTCCAATGCAGTCCAAAAGTCTCCTAAAAAAACCTATGTTTTTATACTTGGCACTCCAAATCACTCCAATTGAAACTAAGGTCAACAGGGTCATGCTACGAGGCAATGGTGTATTACACTGTGCAAGCAAAGCCATACAGTGTGTGTATGCCTATTTAATAACAACAGAAGTGCTCTTCATCGCACATGCAAAGAATCCTCCAACGCAGTGCAGCTGGAGTGATTTTGCACGTACCACTGCCATAAAGTTAATTGCCCTCATAGAGGGAGGCTTAAGGAAGTTGCGAAGTGTTCAGCGCGTCACAAGTTTGGTAAAATGGATCGTACAACGTGTCGCAAGATGCGACGCGTTACTCAACCACCACGTACTGTACAGCTGCTTGTACCAACTGTCAACTGACTAGATTCAAATCTCTCACTCTCTGCAGCGGAGTTATGGAATATGGAATTATGGAATGCAAGGTCACAGCCAAATATGCAAATCCAGTTTTCACATAAGCTGCTTTATGTACTCAATTTGCAGTCTATCCAATTTCACTTACATGCTATGAGGAATGCTATTTCAAACTACATGCTATTAGGAATGCAACTGTATTCAATTTGCAGTTCACCCACACCACATACATGCTATGTAGATGCTCTAAAGCTCACATGATATTTGGAATACTATTTCATACTGCATGCTATCAAGAATGCTATAAAGCCTGCAAAATTTAGCAGTCATCGAGTCATCATCATATGTGAATGCTATGTGAATGCCATCATAGCATGCACATGCTGTTTTAATGCTATTGAACTGCTATGCACATGCTAATATAGCAGTCTTTTTCGGTAAGGGACATCGTAAATCGAGTTGTACGTGACGCGTTGTAGTGCTTTAGGACCTGCCACGTCGCGCCTGCATGCCCCAACTTCATAGAATCCACCACATACCTGGGATGGAAGTCACAGTCGGCCACCCAGTCCGTGTGGCCTTCTCCCGTCATGATGATGTCACCGCTAGGAATAGCCCACATCTTCCAGGTGTGATCATCGCTGACCGTGGCCAGAATCTGCTTGCGAGGATGTAGGGCAATGCTGGACAGACAGACAAATTAAAAGGAGATGTGGTTTACCCTCAGAGGGTGGAATTACAGCTGTACATCCCACAATTTCAAACAGTTTATAAAAAAAATAATGCTCAGTTTCTATTTGTAATTATTGTTTTAATTTGTTGGTTCAAAATCACCATACTTGACAGACTTTTTGTGTGTCGGGGGTTTACATACCCACTGGCAGCCAGAGTGTGTGCCTGGATGGTGTGGGTAAGATGGAATCCTCCAGTGCGAGTCAGATGGGCCGAAGGCCTCTTGACATTCATCAGCTGGGGGTTGATGGGTTGGGGTAGGGGTGGGGGTGGGGGTGGGGGTGGGCCGGGGTTAGGGTTGGGGTGGGGTTAGGGGGTTACATACTCACTGACAGCCAGGGTGTGCCTGGATGGTGTGAGTCAGACGGAACCCTCCAGTGCGAGTCAGATGGGCCGAGGGTCCCTTGACATTTATCAGCATGGGGTTGATGGGTTAGGGGTGGGGTTAGGGTTGGGGTGGGGTTAGGGTTGGGGTGGGGTTAGGGTTGGGGTGGGGTTAGGGGGTTACATACCCACTGACAGCCAGGGTGTGTGCCTGGATGGTGTGGGTCAGACGGAACCCTCCTGTGCGAGTCAGATGGGCTGAGGGTCCCTTGACATTCGTCAGCTGAGGGTTGACACCAGTATCCTCTGGGAATTCAGAATCCTAAAGATATATACAAATGGAAAAAAGAATTTGAACATTGATGTTTGCTTTTCATCAGTGTAATGAAGCTATAATAAGCACTGTATATTTTAGTTGAGCGTATGAAAATACTTCACAAGCTTTTTACTCAGGGCAAAGTGGCAACGGGTCACTGATTTTGTGACGATTCAAAAACAAATTGGAAGGGGGTGGAATACAGGACTAGAGTCGAGTCGATTCACCAAAAATTGTGACTCGAGTCAGACTCAAGTCAAGTTATTACAACTCTGACTCAGAGGGACTCAACCTTACTACTGCAGATATTTTAACACTTGATATCAAGCTCGCTGGAATCAGGCTTATACCCCTCGCCAATGTATTTTACAAACCACTGAGCTTGCAAAACAAAAAGGTTACAAGCATGCCGAGGCCGTGTCCGAAACGGGTGTCTAGAGCTACGGTCTACGTCTACAGCTACATCTACGTCTACGTAGGCGCTAAGATAAATGGAATTCGGATGTGGCTACGGTAGAGCCTACGGCTAGTTATTGCACTCCCAAGTGATGCTGAAACTAATGTTTGCAAAATTACGATGTAAGAATTTACAACAATTATCATCTGCTAGATGTTATGCAATGTTTGTTTACAGCCGGTCGAAATACCTGATGATATCTGTTGGTTTCAATTCAATGCACTATTATTGAAAAATAAATGAAAATTTGCTACAAAATTAATGTTAGTGCTGCCGCCATTTTGTTTTGCCCGGCTAGATTTTGTGACGTTGTAGCCGTAGCTGTAGCTCTAGACGGCATTTCGGACAGCGCTACAAAATGGCCGACGCAGACAATAGACCTAGCCGTAGCTCTAGACACCCGTTTCGGACACGGCCTAAGATTGGACTCAAGTCCATTAACCCCCTGCTTTAGTTGCCCAAATTGCTCTATAAATCTTTTGCTAGCGGTTGACTGGCTGGTTCAAATCTTAAATTGAATATCTTGTATGGTGGAATTGTCTTCTTGAGTCAGGTCATTTTACAATTGGGGCCAATTTCATAAAGCTGCTAAGCACAAAAAGCTGCTAAGCACAAAAAGCTGCTAAGCACAAAAATCTGCTAAGCACAATAATCTGCTAAGCATCAAAAGTCTGCTAAGCATCAAAAGTCTTCCTTGGCAAAAATAGGGTTACAAACCAACATTTCTAATGATGTTTTTGCTAAGCATGTAACACGCGTCAAGAGTTTGCTGGTAATCTGTTTTTACTTAGCAAGACTTTTGTGCTTAAGAAAATCGTTGTGCTTAGCAGCTCCATGAAATTGGCCTCACATCTGGGTGTCTGGGTTGGGGCTGAGCGGTGACGTCCATGTTGGGGTCTGGTTCTGGTTCTGGTTGGCGAGAATCGGCGTACATCCCCCTAGCCTGGCGCACAGCACTCTGAGTGGGTCCCACCCCCGAAGCATACACCAGTCTGCGGTCTGCTTTGGAGAGCTCTAAGGAACCGCTGTCTTGACTGCCTGATTCCAGATTGCGCAGGGTAGCTTGCAGGCCAGTCACCTAAACAAGACGGGTCAAAGATAGGGTTGTTGGAAATGGGTTAAAGTTATGGTATACCATTTGTCAGTTGGGCATTTTTATCGTTCCAAGCAGCAAACGTTCCCGAAATCTAAAGAATGGTGATTGACAATTAATCTGACAAAGTTTTAGCTCTGTGAATGATGTATTTTCCAAGAAAATATCATTCTAATTTTGAACCAACTACTTTCTGGAAATTTTAAAAATTGCTTCTCTGAGATGCATTTTGGGACTTTTATTATTTTCTTTAAAATGACCGCATACCAAAGGGATAATTTTACAGGCAGTTTAGAGTCATTATCTTTACACAAAGTAAGTTTTAGTTGGTTACCTGATTAACGGCCCGGTCCCGTTCCAGCTTGGCCAACATCTTCTCCTTCATGGCCATCTCATACTTCTGCTTCAGCTGTTGCAAGGTGGGCTCATAAGATGCATAGTGCTTCTTCAACCTTTAAAGGGAGAAATATGAGAGATATGAGATATGTGAGATGAGGCTCCCAGAGATTTTGGATTCAATCTGGGAGTCACAGGAGTTGTTCAGAAATGACTACAGAATCTCAGCGGGTGAATGAGATATCCCCTAAACTGCTTGGAAAAACATTGACCTTCTAGCATTACTGTTGAACTGTATTGTGTTCTTAGGTGCAGTATATCATTTGATCAGATAAAATAAGCTGCCTGAAACCCAAAGTATAGAGAAAATTACAATGCAACTCACATATGTTACCTGGCACCACGAAATAGGTGGAAAATTGACATTACTACATTTCTAGAAAAAAAAAAGGTCCTAAGCTTTCAAATGATGTATTGTGTGTTGCTGTAGCTTATTCCTAGCCACCGCTATACTCTTTTAAAATAGCTGAAGTCATGCTCCCTTGTTTTGAGAAAACGGAGTTTAAAGTCTGTGAACCGTGCCAACTATACTATCACTCAGTGTATTTCAGCCACCAAAAAACACACTTTAGAGTTTTAATTGAGCTATACAATTTTGGGATATGATGTAAAAACGTTAACAACTTAAACTGACCTCCCACTTGAAAAATGAACATTTCAACCAATAACTCGTTTTGGACATGTGCGACTTTCCGCTCATTTCGTGGTGCCAGGTCACATATGAGCTGTACAAATAATGTTGGTGCTCATAGCACTTTAGTTAAAATTGTCGAAGCGCTTTACTTTTATTATTTTTCCTGAGGTTTTTGCATGTGGTCTCTACCTTCACAGGTACCCATTTATACTCCTGTGTGGAGAGAGGCAATTGTAGGAAAGTGTCTAGCCCAAGAACACAAGCACCATGTTCCCTGCCAGGGTTCGAACCCATGTACCAGCTTACAGGAGTCAAACACCGTAACCACTGGACCACAGTGCCCCACCGATGAGCTGTAGTATAGTGAAGTACTAATATAGACTTGATTTATTTGGCTTTTTATTTTTTTGGGGGGGGGGAATCTTTTAACCCTAACCATCACCAAAACATCTTTGCCAAATGGAGGAATTTGCAGGATTGGTTTTTTTTTAATGTGAAGAAACACGGTCCATAAACCCACTGCAGATTTTTGCAGAATTTAGGCAGTGGTCAAGTACAGTATCAAATATTGGAGGATTTTGCAGTTTAAACAGTTTTGGAATTGCAGGATTTTGCAATATTCAGGTAATGTGCAAGAAAAATGGGGTAGGAAGTTAGGGTTAAAGCTTACCGTTTAATGTCATCAATCAGTTTGTTTTTCTCCTGTACCACTCTCCTGTGATGCATGCGATTGAAATCCCTCTCCTTACGTAGCTTAACGTAAGTGTCTTTGGCCTTGCTGCAAAGGGAAGATCAATGCAACAAAGTTAAACAAATTACCATATAATTCCCTCTATAACCAGTTTGCGCAGGAGGACGTATATCCACACAAAGTTTGTCCAAGATTAAAAACGGATGACACATAAACACGTCACGACTAGTAAGGCCAAAAATGTCTGTCAGCAGCAAGCAAGGCCAGAAATGCGTGGGTGTGCTTCTCGGTACCATCGGCCTGCATGAACCTGTCTCGGATCGAGCTTCGCTAAAAAAAATCCCGCGCCTCGGCTTGATGAATGTTAAAATAATCCCGGGGCTAAGTGGTTAAAGGTAGGATACACCATTTGCAGATATCGAGAATATTTACTACCGAATTATTAAGAAATATCTTACTTTTTTGAAAGTAAATAATGATTCTAGGCATCCAACAAAATGATTGCGCTAGATATCCTGTAATTATTTTGAAAAATAGAATTTTATACAAAAAGATTCGCGATCGCCGGACGGCGATCGCGAAAAAACAAAGATAACATAAGAATAACTGCCCAATGCCGGTTGAAAACAAACGCTGTTTTTCGTGCTTTTCTCGGCATCCATGATTGTAAAACTTCGGACAGGTCAGTTAAATGATATTTACTATGAAATACAACCCCCCAAATCTACCCATTAATGATAATTCAAGCAATTACCAATGGTGTATCCTACCTTTAAGTCCTTCTCACACAAGACAAATCTCAGGGTTCAAGTTGGCGCAGGGCTGAAAATATGACGTTTATCACACTTAAAAATTTTCAATCGTGTGCCAACCCTCCGTTAACCCTGAGATTGAACTCATCCCGGGTTGAACTCAACCCTGCTCAAGACCAGGGTTGAGATTTTTAACCCGGGTTAAACCTCTTGTCAAAATAAGCCCGGTTTGCATGAAGCAAGTGTGAAATGGATGTGCGGTTGAACCAAGGGTTGAAAAATCCAAAACTGAACCAGGGGCAGCTAAACCCGGGTTGGGGAGGCTGTAGTGTGAAAAGGGCTTTATTGTCTATCTCTTGCGATATTATTTTTGCCATCTTCCAGTTTTTCGGGGGAACCTACTCTAAGAAGCAAGTTTGCCTTACTTTGCCGCATCCTTGAACTTGTCCAAATCTCTCCTGAGTGTCTTGACCTGGTCGTCCAGTTGCTGGTTGCGCATGTACAGGTCAGGCACTGTCTTGACGTCCTCTTCGTTCAGGAGGCCACGCTGCTGCAGCTCATACCTGGTGCAGAGTGAAAAATGAGGCGTGTTGGCAAAATGAGACGAAACTAGGCACATGCCACAGTGGAGAAAAATGCAAAATAGTGAACAGAATGGAGGCGATTTGTTTTCCATTATTGATATTTCCAATCTTTGTTATGTTGGCTAACCATATTTGTAAAAAATAATAATAAGAGAAGTAGTGGAATAAAAGTGTTTTTTAGGAAAAACCATCGGCATTTTTCCATATCACATGTGCAAAAATGGAATCCTTTTCTTTAACCAGTTCGCGCCGGGATTATTTTGACATCACCGAGCCGAGGGGCGGGATTATTTTTAACGAAACTGGATCCGAAGCGGGTTCAGGCCGATAGTGCCGGGAAGCACACCTGACACCCACCCATTTCCAGCCTTGCTCGCTGCTCACATACATTTCCAAACTTGAACTTGGCGTGTTTATACGTCATCCGTTTTGAATTTGGGGAAATGTTTGCGTTTATATACGTCATCCGGCGCGAACTGGTTAACATATTACTTTGGTAATAGGTTGATAAATACAAATTGTGCATAACTTTATCACCAGGATGTCCGATTGAAACACAAGAAACAGTATTGTAAGTACAATTTTATTATCTTTCTTAACCCTAACCCCCTAGGCTCTCGCACTAGGAACCATACCAAACCTAACAAACTTCAACAGCTCACACATGTTCAGTAATTTTTGGTAAACTGTACTGAACCTAACAGTACTGAACCTGCCAAACTCCAACAGTTGAAGTTTTATTGACTTGGAACAGTGATAACTGGCCAGTGGCATTATGTATTTTAGTGGGGACACACATACAAGGTGTAAGTGTACATACACTTACAGTTGACCCAGAACTGTGCCGTGACCATGTGGGTCACTCACGTAAAATGCCTGTGCATTCTCCAAATTTCTAACATTTTGACAAGTCTCATGCCTTACTGTCCTGAACCTCACAGAATTCAACAGGGTCTCCCTGGGCCTTTGGTACTGAGTCAAACAAAGTCTAACAACAAGTTGTTACGGTTTGGTACCAAACCTGCCAAAACCTGCCAAAAGCTGCAGTTGGAGTTTGATGGGTTTGGGGTAGTTAGGGTTAATACCTGAAAATCCTCATTTCAACATCTGCCTTGTTGTGTTTCATTTTCCCAGAACCCTTACACATGGAAACATAACGCCAAAAAGTATAAACAAAGTTGAGTAAAAAAACGTATAACAATTATACGAGTATTAAGTCGAGCTGTGCATTATCATGTAATGGCTCGCTGAACGTTAAGAGGGTGAACATTTCATCCAAAAAGTGATTTTAATTTTTTGTCATGAATAACATCTCTAATACCTAAATAAAAGTTTCAGGTTTCATTCACCGAAATGTTAATTTTGATGAATAAAGTGGGAAAACTACAATTTTTGTGTTCATCCTTCTGTTGTTCTACCAGAGAGCCAGCTATTTCAAAGCCTGTTTTCCCAGTTTTTTCATTTTTCCATATCACATGTACAAGCCTCGAAACTTCAAAGGCCTTTTTCTCAACATTTCACTTTTACGACATGTTAATAAATGCGAACCTTAAACAGCCATAACTTGTTAACGGAATGTCTGTTTGAAGTGCAAGAAACAGCATTGTAAAGAGAATTGTATCCTCTTTTCTAATACCCGAGAACCCCTTATTTGAACCTCTGCCCAGTTCCGTCTCATTTTGCCAGAACTCCTGACATATCTTCAGATGGGAGGGGCTATATGGAGCTGTATTATACACCAAATGAAGGCTGATGTTGTAGGCTTTCAAACCATGTATATAAAGTAATTTCACTTGTTTGCAACATATAACACCCATTTTTGTGAAATGGATCACAAATTGAGCTGGAGAGGAACTGAGCACGTCACCAACTATCAATCACATGGTTAAGTCTACCAGAAATATGCCCCGGATAAATATTCTAGCAGGCAATTACCATTCTGTTTGGAAGCAGTCCATGGTTTGCATCATACCCATCTTCACCAGGAAGTTACGGACAAAGTCGTCTACCAACTCCGGCCTTAGGTTGACTGGCGGAGGCACCAATCTCTCTCCTCTCATCTGACCCAACAAAATACAAAATCAATAACTGTTTTTTGGTGTTTTTTTTGAAAAAGTCCTAACCCTAACCCCCTAGGCTCTCGCACTAGGAAGCATACCAAACCTAACAAACTTCAACAGCTCACACAGGTTCAGCAATTTTTGGTAAACTGTACTGAACCTAACAGTACTAAACCTGCCAAACTCCAACAGTTGAAGTTTTATTGACTTGGTACAGTGATAACTGGCCAGTGGCATAATGTGTTTTAGTGGGGACACACATACAAGGTGCAAGTGTACATACACTTACAGTTGACCCGGAACTGTGCCGTGACCATGTGGGTCACTCACGTATAAATGCCTGTGCATTCTCAAAATTTCTAACATTTTGACAAGTCTCATGCCTTTCTGTTCTGAACCTCACAGAATTCAACAGGGTCTCCCTGGGCCTTTGGTACTGAGTCAAACAAAGTCTAACAACAAGTTGTTACGGTTTGGTACCAAACCTGCCAAAACCTAGCAAAAGCTGCAGTTGGAGTTTGATGGGTTTGGGGTAGTTAGGGTTAAATTAAGAATTTTGTTATTTTTCTGATTTGATAAAAAGTGCACACATGCAGGCATCAATATTGTGTCCTGAAATGGTTATTACTTCAAGCCAATATGCATGTGTGCCCTCTGACGTCACATGTTTACATCTGTATTAAAATGTTCCCGGTGTTATGCGCACGCTTGTTTTGCATAAAATTTGGTTGAGGAATAAAGTCACAGCTCAGACATCCTAATTCGACCTTTGACGTCACTTCTTATTAAACCAAATTTATGCAAAACATGATGCACATAATGCCGGGCACGTTTGAATATAGGGCGGTTTAGTTGTAAACAAAAACGGCACAGGGTCTATATCCCAGCCCTCTTGATAGGATATGCAGCTCAATGTTGCTATTCTGTTACAAACGTCTATTTCTTTAACCTTGCAACGTGAGATCTTTTTTTTTACACGAACCCGCGTCAGTACTTTTTTTTAAGTCGCTTGTTTTTCGTGTAATACCCTCATGCTGTTCGGTTTTATGGCTTTATATGTCAACACAGCCCTTTCCCACAGGCCAGAAACCCAGAAACCAGCTGGTGTTGTTGAATAAGGCAAGGCAACAATAGTATGATTGATTGCTTGGGAAGTTCTGGCGGTAAAATCCACACCTCAAAGACCCTTTATGTACACAATGTATTGGATACTCGTGGGGCAGCCTTTGCTTTTCAAAAAGCTGGGTCACCTGTTCAACCAGGGTTCAAGCGGCACTTACCACGTTATTCGGCTTGCTTTGAACTAGGAATCCATGTAATATGAGATTTTTTTAACACAGAATGAAATAGTAATTGTTTTTTTACCACGAAGCGTCTTTGAAAAAAAGTTTGGAGGCACGTCGCAGGGTTTAAAACCAACCTTTTAACCCTAACCCTGCCAGACACAGCGCAGTGCATCAGGTGCAAAAGTCTGGATTTAGCTGTCAACAACAGTATACAAATAAAAACAGTCTAAGACTATGAGATCTCCATTGAACAATGACAGAGATGGATCCTGCTGTGTTATGTGACTGTAGACTCTGAAGCAGTTTGACCTTGAGATTTCTGACCTGATGGATCTCGCTGCACTCTGCAGCCAAGTCACTTTGACAAACGATGCAATCTGATGCTTCTGGCAGGGTTTCTCTTCAAAATACCCTGGAGGGTTAGGGTTAGTGGAAAGAAATTCTAAGGTGCTTGTGGAATAGTTGCATGGGCCATCATATTTGTTATAGCCTCTTAAGTGATGTTGTGACCACAGAGTAAGGTAGGATAACAAGAAGTCACAAAACAAACAAACCAGAGCTTCTTGGTCCTCCTGAGCTTCTTGTATCGTCCTGACTGCTGCGTGTAGGTCCTCGTCTGGTTCTGAAACCACAAAACAAAAGAACAACGAAAGATTAGTACAATGTTAGAACATAGGTTTTTTTTAATTTAATTTTATTCAATTTTGTTTAGAACAATGACAGGATATCTTGCGCAATCATATTGCTAGATGCCTAGAATCATTATTTACTTTCAAATAAGTCAGATATTTCTCAATAAATCTGTAGTAAGAATTTTCGACATCTGCATATGGTGTATCCTTCCTTTAAGACAATAAAATTAAGTGGGGAAAAAGGCGGAGTACCATACCTGATGCATAGTCATCATCAATGGGAACCTCTTCATAAGTAAACTCATCATCGGAATCACCAGGTAGTGAGGCCTCTGTGATAACCCTAGTTAAGGAAGGGAATACTCTTGGCAAACAATATTAGGCCTATTTGCTTAAAGGGATCGTATACGTTTAGTAATTACTCCAAAAATTAATGGCAATAAAAACTTACTTGGTAAGAAGTACAGCAGCTTTGGATAGTATAATGCATTTTTAGAAACTTTTCACTTCGAAGTACTGCAGTTATGGAAAAAGATATCACTTTTTATGCCCAAAAATTTGAATCTGAGAAGCGTTACTGCAGTGACGTTTCTCAGACTGTGTATTCCAATGCAGATTATTCTTCCTGCGTGGAAATAACCGCTCCAGATTTTCGGCAATATCTCGAAATCGCTACCACCTTTTGAAATGAAATTGTTACAGGTTAGTTTTATGGTATATATCTATAACTATATAGGATTGAAACAAACAATGGGTTCCAATTACCAAACGTGTACGATCCCTTTAAGTAACTCTAGCTTACAATTCACATGACATTTGGATATCAGTGGAGACACAACGTGTTTAAATCCAGGGTCCACTTGGCTAAACAGTACAGTGGAACTGCACAGTGAACACGCGTTTCTTGTGAAGTGGCCACCAAAATCATCAATATTATTCATCTTTTTAGTCACTTTTTAGTAACTGTTATTCTGTTTTTAAGTGAATCACCGGCGTCGTGAATGACTGTTGCACGCCATGAGGTAGGCTTTATTCTCACGGTCGGACATCCAGGAACCTCGTTTATCTTCCCATTGTTTATGCACTTTACGGGAAAATTTGAATCTTAACGCATGTTGCTATGAACGGCTCGTCCTTTCAATGACATCAATCATGCCGATCGCAAAGAGGAACCATTTTGAAGGGAACATCTGTTTGTCGTTTCGGCAAATGGTTGTAAATATACATTCATTCTCAAGTGCTTCATGCGAATCTCTCGATGTCATCATGAACATTGTAAGCTGGAGTTAACCAAGCCACACAGTACAGAGTGCATATCCCTAGAACTATGGGGCTCCTGACGCCCGCTACCCCTAGAACTCTGGGTCACCCGACGCCCGTAGGGCGGAGACCCATAGATAGAGAGGGTTTTTACAGGTTAACCGCCGTTAAACAATAGAAACCGTGCACAAATTTCGGGCAATAACTCCATACTGCCGCACGGTCTACCCCAACCAAAAAATTGTATGAGTACTTTATCAACTCACCCAGCCGCTGCCTACCAAAAACTGGTCGAATCTCGGCCAATTTCTGTAAAAAAGGTGAAAACTATCCCCGTTCTGCAAACGCGATTGTTACAAGATGGCGGATAACTCGTGCGAATTTCAAGCTGCAGCCGCATGCGCATTAGCCGTTTTTGAAACACAAACTTCATCTTGCGAGGCCTTATTCATACAGTTAAGCAATGCGCCGGAGGCACAGCCACAAAAGACCGAAGCCAGGGTTTGGAAAACAGCCCTGTCATCGTTCAGAGAAGCCATGTGATTGGTCCGCACTGACCCCGGCCGGGGTCACGGTACCAACTGAACGTCGTTATCCGCCATCTTGTAACAGTCGCGTTTGCGGAACAGGCATAGTTTTCACTTTTTTACAGAAATTGGCCGATATTCGACCAGTTTTTGGTAGGCAGCGGCTGGGTGAGTTGATAAAGTACTCATACAAATTTTTGGTTGGGGTAAACTGTGCGGCAGTATGGAGTTATTGCCCGAAATTTGTGCACGGTTTCTATTGTTTAACGGCGGTTAATCTGTAAAAACCCTCTCTATCTATGGGTCTCCGCCCTACGGGCGTCGGGAGACCCAGAGTTCTAGGGGTAGACGCATGCAGGGCGGAGCCGTATAGATAAAGAGGGTTTTTACAGGTTAATCGCCATTAAACATTATAAACCATGCACAAATTACAGGCAATTACTCCAATACTGCTGCACAGTCTACCTCCAAACAAATTTTTTTATCAACTCACCAAACCGCTGCCCCAATAAAACCGGTCGAATCTCGCCCAAATTTCTGTGAAAAAGATAGATTAGAAACTATCCCCGTTCTGCAGACGCGACTACAAGATGGAGAATAATACTAGTACTCGAGCGTAATTTCAAGCCGCAGCCGCATTGGCTGAAGGTCTTGCACCAAGACTACATCTTGCCCAGTGCAGTGCAATGGTTTGTGCACAAACAAACAACATTCTCAATCTCAAATCTCATTCTCAATTTCTGTGCTTGCAAAAAACATAAAATCCACGCAACAACAACAAAAGACAAACCGGCAACACATTACTTAACGTAGCCTATTCCATAGTTCATTTGAATAATAACCCAATAAAAAACAATCGACAAATCAGCAAGGATACGCTCCAAATAATATGCCCCGTCCTCGCCAATTCGTTCACCTGCGGCGGCCGCCATGTTGTTTTCAAAACGTGTGTTGCTAGTGTGGCACCCAGATTCGTTTCATATAAAAAAGCACACTAATCAATGTACGGTATTCTGACTATTGCGTTGCTATGCGCTCGGGGTCATTGAACCATATCCTCATAAAAGTTCGTTATTTTCTTGTGAACGTTAGGATTTTCTGCGCCCTGACTGGACTAAGTTAAAATCTACCCCAAATCGACAGTTTTTTGATAGAATATGAAATTATCTTTAACATCAGTGTGAAATTGGGTTGTGGCCACCGCCAGAAAATGGTAAAATCTCGTAATGTTTTAAAGGTCAATTTGTTGGTTCAGAAGCTTTTTTTACGTTATAAATTTCACCCTCTAAATGTCATATAATTTCCAATATAATTTTATAATATTTTAGAATGTTTCCTTATCCAAAAGAAAGTATACATAATATTGACAGTCGGTGAATAACACGGATGTTTTAGATCAAATTCCAGGCGTCGTCGCCTGCTCATTAAGTATTCAAAAACGAGGTCACGCACAAAAGTGCCATGAATAAAGCGCGCATAAAATGAACGCCGTATAGATAAAGAGGGTTTTTACAGGTTAATCGCCATTAAACATTATAAACCATGCACAAATTACAGGCAATTACTCCAATACTGCTGCACAGTCTACCTCCAAACAAATTTTGTATGAGTATTTTATCAACTCACCAAACCGCTGCCCCAATAAAACCGGTCGAATTTAGCCCAAATTTCTGTGAAAAAGATAGATTAGAAACTATCCCCATTCTGCAGACGCGACTACAAGATGGAGAATAATACTAGTACTCGAGCGTAATTTCAAGCCGCAGCCGCATTGGCTGTTTTTTCAAACACAAGCTTCATCTTGCCCAGTGCAGTGCAATGGTTTGTGCACAAACAAACAACATTCTCAATCTCAAATCTCATTCTCAATTTCTGTGCTTGCAAAAAACATAAAATCCACGCAACAACAACAAAAGACAAACCGGCAACACATTACTTAACGTAGCCTATTCCATAGTTCATTTGAATAATAACCCAATAAAAAACAATCGACAAATCAGCAAGGATACGCTCCAAATAATATGCCCCGTCCTCGCCAATTCGTTCACCTGCGGCGGCCGCCATGTTGTTTTCAAAACGTGTGTTGCTAGTGTGGCACCCAGATTCGTTTCATCTAAAAAATCACACTAATCAATGTACGGTATTCTGACTATTGCGTTGCTATGCGCTCGGGGTCAATGAACCCTATCCTCATAAAAGTTCGTTATTTTCTTGTGAACGTTAGGATTTTCTGCGCCCTGACTTGAAGTTAAAATCAACCCCAAATCGACAGTTTTTTGATAGAATATGAAATTATCTTTAACATCAGTGTGAAATTGGGTTGTGGCCACCGCCAGAAAATGGTAAAATCTCGTAATGTTTTAAAGGTCAATTTGTTTACGCTTTTTTTACGTTATAAATTTCACCCTCTAGTCTAAATGTCATATAATTTCCAATATAATTTTATAATATTTTAGAATGTTTCCTTATCCAAAAGAAAGTATACATAATATTGACAGTCGGTGAATAACACGGATGTTTTAGACCAAATTCCAGGCGTCGTCGCCTGCTCATTAAGTATTCAAAAATGAGGTCACGCACAAAAGTGCCATGAATAAAGCGCGCATAAAATGAACGCCGTATAGATAAAGAGGGTTTTTACAGGTTAATCGCCATTAAACATTATAAACCATGCACAAATTACAGGCAATTACTCCAATACTGCTGCACAGTCTACCTCCAAACAAATTTTGTATGAGTATTTTATCAACTCACCAAACCGCTGCCCCAATAAAACCGGTCGAATTTAGCCCAAATTTCTGTGAAAAAGATAGATTAGAAACTATCCCCATTCTGCAGACGCGACTACAAGATGGAGAATAATACTAGTACTCGAGCGTAATTTCAAGCCGCAGCCGCATTGGCTGTTTTTTCAAACACAAGCTTCATCTTGCCCAGTGCAGTGCAATGGTTTGTGCACAAACAAACAACATTCTCAATCTCAAATCTCATTCTCAATTTCTGTGCTTGCAAAAAACATAAAATCCACGCAACAACAACAAAAGACAAACCGGCAACACATTACTTAACGTAGCCTATTCCATAGTTCATTTGAATAATAACCCAATAAAAAACAATCGACAAATCAGCAAGGATACGCTCCAAATAATATGCCCCGTCCTCGCCAATTCGTTCACCTGCGGCGGCCGCCATGTTGTTTTCAAAACGTGTGTTGCTAGTGTGGCACCCAGATTCGTTTCATCTAAAAAATCACACTAATCAATGTACGGTATTCTGACTATTGCGTTGCTATGCGCTCGGGGTCAATGAACCCTATCCTCATAAAAGTTCGTTATTTTCTTGTGAACGTTAGGATTTTCTGCGCCCTGACTTGAAGTTAAAATCAACCCCAAATCGACAGTTTTTTGATAGAATATGAAATTATCTTTAACATCAGTGTGAAATTGGGTTGTGGCCACCGCCAGAAAATGGTAAAATCTCGTAATGTTTTAAAGGTCAATTTGTTTACGCTTTTTTTACGTTATAAATTTCACCCTCTAGTCTAAATGTCATATAATTTCCAATATAATTTTATAATATTTTAGAATGTTTCCTTATCCAAAAGAAAGTATACATAATATTGACAGTCGGTGAATAACACGGATGTTTTAGACCAAATTCCAGGCGTCATTTTTAAATACCCGATGTTCGGATTCATTCTTCTTGTCACCTATTACCCAAGAGGAGATTGTGGACAATATTAACAAAATTCCTTCTGGCAAGGCCCCTGGTTTCGACGGTTTGAATTCTTTTGTAATAAAACAGGCAAGGTATTCGTTAGCAGAACCTTTAGCTATTATCTTTAATAAATGTCTAACAGCAGGAGTATTTCCCGATGGCTTAAAAATAGCCCAAGTTATACCAATCTACAAAAAAGGTTGTAGACATGATATTACTAATTAATAGACCAATTTCAGTTCTGTCGACATTCTCCAAGTTATTTGAAAGGCTCATATACATTAGGTTAATATCTTTTATTAATAAGAATGATATTCTTTTGGAGGCACAATTTGGCTTCAGACAAAACCGGTCAACTGAATTATCAACATCATATGTTCTCAGTAAAATATGTAATGCGATCGATCATAATAAATGTTCAATTGGCATATTCCTTGACTTATCTAAAGCATTTGACACAGTCAATCATGAAATATTAATAAGTAAGATGGAACATTACGGGGTGCGTGGGATTGCCTTGGACCTATTCAAAAGTTATCTGACTAATAGAAAGCAGTATGTGTCTTATAATTCTGTAAACTCAATTGATCGTGATATTGTCTGTGGAGTACCACAAGGTTCTGTGTTAGGTCCTCTATTTTTTATTCTTTATATAAATGATATTTGTAACACCTCCGACATTATTTCATTTTGCTTATTTGCTGATGATACAAGTTTACTATACTCACCAAAATGTTGACACTGCTGTTAGAAACCTCAATGTTGAACTTAAAACAATTAGCACTTGGCTCTTAGCAAACAAATTATGTCTTAACTTATTGAAATCTAACTATATGATTTTCTGTGCCCATCAGTATAAATATTCTCAATCTGTTCCTCTAATTTTAAATGAATCAAGGCTAAACCAAGTAACAACTACTAAATTCCTAGGAATAACTATTGATGAGCATCTCACCTGGAGAAACCATATTGATGACATAGCGACAAAAATATCTACAAATGTTGGCATAAAATATTACCTGCCCAGTAGAATCTTGTTAACTTTGTATAATTCTTTTGTTTTGCCATATTTAAATTATTCAATCTTGACTTGGGGGGGTTCTTCATCTAAATACAACAAACTGTTTACTTTACAGAAACGAGCAGTCCGAATAGTATCAAAAGCTGGCTATCGTGATCATTCCCTTCCTTTATTTACAAACCTGAGTCTTTTACAGTTTAATGACCTGTACTATTTTAATTTAGGCAAATTGATGTATAAATTTAAAACCAATGTATTACCCCGTTGTTTTAAATCATTCTTCATGTTAACCTTTGACATTCATTTGTATAATACCCGAAGTACTGCCAAGAACATGTCATTTTTATGTCCAGTTTAGCCGAACAGAGTTGTGTAAAAATAGTGTTTTTCAGCGTGGCACTTTATATTGGAATAGCTTAGACGATTCACTAAAATCATAAAACTCCCTCTCTATATTTGTTAAAAAGCTGAAATTATATTTTCGTGATTCACATCCAAATAATTAGTTATAATTTATTAAACTACTCTTATGACGTCACTCTATTCAGAAAAGTGTCGATTATTTTAAAGAATGTACAGTTAACTGTACATTCTTTTAAGAATTAACAGAAAAAGAACGACTCAATGGACACAGAAATTGCTATTGTTATATTTATTACAACTTAGTAAGAGCTATGTTGACAGTTTCTCTAGAGCTTTCAACAGTTAATTGTTTTGGAGGTCTCTTTGCCGTGTCGACGCGCTTATGCGGTTTCAGCCCGGCTGACTGCTCTCCTATGGTCCTCACTGGTTCTGGCCACCGAAGCCCTTGTTGTAGAGACGAGATGCTGCCATGCTCGATCGTATGGAGTGGTTCGTCCAAAAGCCTTGTTGCACAGATTTGCCACAACCTGGGATATCAACAATAACAAAAATAAAATAAAATGGATGCGCCAAACCGCATGTAACAAATTGCATCAAGGTTTGTCTAAAACATTCGAAAATGAAAATGGCCCAAGAACTTATTACGACTAAAGAAAACAAATGGAGGATAAACCTTTTTATTAGCAAGGTCGAAGCGATGGTTCGCAATTTAAAATATGTACATTTATTGTAAATGGAAATAATTTTCGACGGAGATAGGTCATAGTTATGTCATACGTTCGAAGGTCCTAAAAAATACTACTTATGCACAACTTTAAAAGGGCTGGTATACGTATAACACGTACATGTACTTTACATTCGCTAACTCGCCCATGTTGTCCTGTCCTGTCGTATACCCGTGTAGCAAAAACGGCAGAAAAACCAACAGAAATTTGTTTTGTTCCGAGTCTGGCTTGACATGTGATAATGAAACCGTTCAGGGTTTAACAAAAGGCTGGTATACCTTCGACACGGAATAATGACTACTGGCGCTATTGTTACACCATAAAAAGGGCTAAAATTGGTAAAAATAATAAGCCAAAATGAGCTGCTGATGAGAGCTAGCCAAGTCAAATGTTGGGAATAACAAGTTCTTGTTTCCTTTTCTTGCTTATTTTCCATCATTACCTGATCCGTTAGGGGTCCAAATCAGCCACAAGTAGTAGGAAGTTTCTTCACCTCTGAATTTGCCGCTTTAGTATAAATCCTCATTGGAGTATAAATCCTCATCGAATATGTCCCAAAATACTGGTGTAAATCACCATCAAAATAAATTGGCGAGTCAGTTCTTGATCTCCCAACGTATTCCTACTCAAAAATATGTACGGATCCTCACTGGAAGACATATTACTAGCGGAGTTAGCAGAGACACACCCGACGCACAACAATGTATGGCATCAAATGACTTCGATGTCGATTGTACTGGGCATTTTAAACACCCTCATTTTACCCAACCTTTATTCAATTGTTTGGTTACGCAACACGGAGACTAGACAGGACAAAGCTTTCACATTCCTTAGTAGCTTGCACCACTGAACAATGGAATTAAATCGTCTCATACCGGTACTTTAAAGCATTAGTAAGAATTGACACTTGTTGTTCCTTTTAAATATTGACAATGGGTGTAAAAGGGACGTAGTTTAAGTCGGAGAAACGACTCAAAAGGTGGACATTCTTTGATTCAAATTGGGCTCGGACGCTGCGCGTCCTCGCCCATTCGAATCAAAGAATGTCCACTTTTTCGTCATTTCTCCTTAACTGAAATTAATTTTTGTGGTTTTGTCTCTCACCAGCTTGTGTTTTCCAGTGTGTGTTTCGTTATATTGTTTGTTTATGTACAATGTCCTTTGTCCTGTGTGTTGACCATATAGATTGTCTGTCAATAGGTTAGGGTACAAAAGCAATTCGCTTCACCTTATACCTAAATGTTGTCATTAATTTGGTTTTAATAAATACCTAGGAGAGTTGAAGGCTTCTGATTGGCCGAGACTCGATCACGTGCCGGTCATTATATGTAGTAACATCATGGGTTTTCCAAGGGCCGTTTTCTAAACCCCGGCTTTGGGCTGCACTCTGGCCAAATAATTACAGACGTTTTCCTAGTTCCGGATCGCAACAAATATTCAGGCTGTTTTCGGCTAGTCTAATCCTCGAAATTTAAATGAAATAGGTTTAGTAGTTTACCTTGAGTGATGGAGAAACTACAGTTTTTGTTTCGATATTTATGCTCTTCTTTATTTTAAAATACATACTGTACGACGTCAAATATACCGACATCCCTTTTTCTAGTTGTGGATCAGTTTAACCAATTCCGGATCGAGTAAAAAAAACTGCTTCGTACATGTACGTACATGAACAATTATCACGCTAGAACCAACCCGAATCAAGCCTATATTTCTGATAAAGTATTCATTAATTTATATAAATACAGTTTAAAATAAATGTCAAATACTTTAACTTCCAATAAAGTTTAAAAAAAGGACTTGCAAAGAAATGCTTTGAAATGTTTTGTCCGTGTACGTGTGTTGCGCGCGGCAACGATCCGATAAACTTTGTCCCACCATGGAGACATTTCTCCATGGTCCATTAGAACACGTCATATGAAATCGCTTGCGCGCGTGCTGTTGATGCATGTATTTTACGGGCGATCCGGAACTAGAAAAAAAAAATGAACGTTCAGTCTTTGGCAGATTTGAGACTTTTACTTCGACTTATTTTTACTTATGTATCAAGAAGCTTGTATGTTTCTTTTCAAAATGCACTTCATCTAAACAAATAGTATTGGAGACCAAGCCATAACAAGGTAGGTTTTTATTTGAAGCGATCTGGAACTAGAAAAAATCCGGAACTAGGAAAACAACTGTACCACTGCTAAACTACATGAACAAAGCCAAAATACGAAAACGAAGCTGCGTTTGTAAAACGGCGTAAAAGAAGCCGCGAAGTCGCGAAATTCGGAGTATTTTCACCATTTTTCTCGTTAAAAAGGTATTTATTAAAGGTAATAACAGTGCGAGAACCCGGTTGTTACTGCGTGGTAATGACCGGGTTGGGGGATGACCGCTGGTAATGGACCTCGCCTTCGGCTCGATCCATTACCAGCGGTCATCCCCCAACCCGGTCATTACCACGCAGTAACAACCGGGTTCTCGCACTGTTATTACCTATATAATTTAATACTTCTGTATATAATTATAATTAGATCATTTAATTGTTTATTCTTTGTTAAAGTGAATTCTGTTTTCTTCTATTCTGTGTTAATGGCAGCGTTGAAATAAATGTACTACTAAAAATAAAAAAGTATTCAAAAACGAGGTCACGCACAAAGTGCCATGAATAAAAAAGCGCACATAAAATAAACGGCGATCATACGCTGCGGATGATCATCACTGCGTTTCCTGGCCTTTTGCGCCCAGTAATAACACGAATGCTTTGCGCGACTGTGCTTTATTAGGCCTACCTTAATTCACAAAGAAATTATGAATTTCCGATGTGGCTAAAAGTAATTTGATAAGTTCCTTCGGGCAGTTATTCTGGCAAATTATACAGCCTTTTTGTTTCACATGGTCATCTTTCTTGGGGTGGATTTAGGGGGCCGGCGACGGGTTGTTCAACACTCACTCATAACATGGAGGAATTCCTTCTTATTCCTCCATGGTTAGAACATGATTAAGACATATATAGTGTTATTGAATTACTTGAGAACGTCTCGTTTATTTCAAATGAGTTTATTTATAAAAAAATATATGAAACATATACACTTCACTACAAAAATTCAAAACTATTAACTATAACCCTCGTATATGGCATCCTAAATAGACATTCAATTATTTTCCAATTCCTGTGTCACGAAATAATAATTTCTTGCGCAGGATTTACGTACCCCCACTGTTTGTATTTATCTTAGTGCTAATAATGCACATCACACAGACTTAGTTAAATGTTCCCACCAATCAGCATGTATACCAATATCCACCAATCTCTGATAATGTCCTCTCATCTGGGACACTCTTCCGCAAGAAGACTCTAATATAATAGCATTCTTTACAGCTTGGTCATATTTATTCAAAACCTGAGAAAATTCTACCTCGAGCATCATTAACTTCGTCCTCTTATGTTTTTTAAGTGGTATTATGTAAATACCAGTCACGCAATTGTTGGCTGTACTTTAATGATGTTTTCATTGTTTTAATGAAGAAAAACAACAACTTGTACAATGATCACACTATTTTTGTCTGATAGCATTATGGCCGTTTTATAGTTCAGATCTTTCGTAAAAACAATTGTATTAAGTATTATAGAAAACAAAACCAACCACACGTAAAAGTCCTATAGCCGGTGGCGCGAAGGTGCCTGGAAGTAAGTTCAATCGTGACCTTTATGCGCGATACTAATACACGCTCTATCCCGAAGTTTTATAGCCAAAACAATTTCGACCAAAAGTCAAAATTTTTAAACATTGGAAATTTCGAATGGCTCCTATAATAAGGTGTAAACTTTCTTATAGACATAACAAATTAATGTACTGCCTCTAGCAAGTCATAGCCATTGGGCCAAATGCATTTTAATCTAAAAGCAATTTCACCCGTATTATTGAAATTTTTTTTCGGCATGTATTGATTGCCTTAGTCAAGGGCAGGTTTCTTTAGTACAGGTCTCTTTATCGGCCTTGGATTCTGTCCATTTGTCCTCGCGGGCAGAGCCGGACCGATACAAGGCTGCTTCCCCTGCAAGGCAACATAAACAAAAATGACAAAGTTTTACGGGATATTCAAGAAAGTTGAACAATAAGGGTGTGCACGTAAAGAATGTTGTGGTATCAATATGCTGTGATATCTTCTTGCTTCGTCGCCCGTGTGTTCTTCATTAATATACTTTGTATTTACTCTAATGAATTTTCAAGTATATTTTATATCGTGCCTACGAAAAAGCTATACCTTTGAAAATATGCTTAGGGTTGCTCATTTGCGCCCTTGTACTCCTGAATTAGACTGCGATACAAGTAAATCGAGATGTGGGCCGATATGTGTTCATTATATCTTATTGTAAAAATAAGTGAATACCTTTTGGTACAAAACAAAACAAAAATTACAAACAAATCGGATGTTTCTTGTTGAAACAAAAATTTCAATTACAGTTGATATCAAATAAGCCAAATCCCTCTTGTTCAAGGAGGAAACGAAAACTCGCATCTGAAAACAAACTTGGATTTTTCTGTTATCCTCGAACTAAGGAAAGCGGCGGGAATCACGTTTACATACCGGCCACTCTGATAAGTTCTGGGGCAAACTCGTTCCAGAATTGGCATTGGCGCACCCGTAATGCCCCGCCGTTTCTCATGCGCAGTGCCAGCTCCCTGTGGGTTTGTGCCGACAGGGTGAATCTAGGCCATTCTTCGTCTGATTCAGGATTCTTGCCTGCTGTATCCTCATTCAGTCCCAAGTTAACATTTCTGTTGAGAGATCGGTGAAATATCGCTGTAATACACTTTGTCAGAATCAAACTCTCCTCTTATAATAGCCATAAGTGTAACTGTTATTTTACGTGCATTTGCACAACACACGGGATCTTTGACTTTATGTCCCATCCGAAGGACGAAGCAAATGCCTTACTTAAGGACACGCGTGTTAAGACCGGGACTCTAACCCACACTCTGCTAATGGGAAACACAAGATTCTGCGTGCTCTTAACCGTTCGGCCACATAAAATGGGGCTTCTGGGTTTTCATCAATCGTTGAAACTCTTGCATATTGAAGTACGTGTAGTTAACGACCCATATACATGACTTTGTAAGGACAAAATTAATAAGTGAAAAAACAACTGGCATGATTTGTTTGTTGCCACCAAGCGATGTTGAACACGCATCGTTAACAAATGAAGAGGTAGGTCGAAAATCGTTAGACCTACCCTGTCTTGGCAAAATTGGACCAGTATTTGATCACAGATGCCGAGAACAAACGCTCTTCTTCCGACGCTGTCTCCCGACGCGGCGGCAGGAAGGGAAGCCCGAAGACGTATATCAGGTCATCTGCGTGACACGCCCCGGTCCACTGCCTGCCGAAGAACGACGAATCACTGGGCTGGTGCGTAAAGTGGTATCGGTACACGGTGCGGCCGGCCTCAGCAGCGGCCCTGGCAAACTGATCCGTGTGGCAAGTGAAGCCCGAGTCCCCGATGGCGTCGGAGAGCGAGTAAAGGTACTCGGTTTCCGGTAACTGATCAGAGCTGCTGTCGTTCACGTAGACTAGCTTGACGGCCTGGAGAAGGATTGGGTCCATATTACCTCGACCTTGGGATTAAAGGAAATCACGTGCCACAATCAACTGACGAAGGAAACATTTTTGAAAGAACTTTTTGTACATCACCTTTTATTTGTGTATTAAATGCGCCCCGATATTTGACGGAAGATATTACATTTCATTTGATCATTTCATCACACCATAAGTAATGCATCTGGATAGAGTGCTCTACCATCGAAAAAATCATAGTGTTTTTGATAAACTAATAGTAATGCCATTCAACAGATTACGTTGTAGACAAGTTTGAATCGGAGCTTACCATGAAGCCAACACTAACAGTAATCAAAGTTTACTGCTTAGGGGTCCTATCTTTCAGATAATGGTACACAACAACAAAACCAACAATTATTGAACCTCTGCTTTCATTTAGCTGTCATGCATTCCTTTTAGGTATTAAACAAATTATTCCATACAACATGCATTGGTCAACAATAATTGTTGCAGTTCTAATACATGTGTATGCGCCCTTAACCAGTTCGCGCCGGAGGACGTATATACATGCAAGGTTTTTCCGAGATTCAAATTGGATGATGGATAAACACGCCATAAGCAAAGCCGGAAATGTCTGTCACAGTGTAAAAAATTACCGTAAAATAACTGTTTTCTTTTCCACCTGTCAAAAAATTAATATCGCCGTATTTTTATTTTAACGGATTTTGGACGTAAAATTAAGGTAGTGTGCCTTGATATATAATCACAATAAATCATAATATCGCGTCCAAAATCCGTAAAAAAGGAATACGGTGTTTTTTTTACAGGTGGAAAACGCCATTATTTTACGGTTATTGTTTACAGTGCAGCAGTGAGCAAGGCCGGAAATGTCATGGGTGTGCTTCCCGATACCATCGGCCTAAACCCGCCTCGGATCGAGTTTCATTTCAAAATAATACCGCGCCTCGGCTCGGTGAATGTTACAATAATCCCGGCGCGAACTGGTTAATACCTGCGATACCTACGATACAACCTCCTTACCTACGATAGTCATAGGCAGTAGCTTTTCGTACAGCTCTTTACTGACGTGTGGCGCCTCGTCTAAGGATCCTTGGAACACGGCACACATCATCAGCATGCCTTCGTCTTTGGTGTGCCCTATCAAGATGTTAGCCTCGTTGAGGGAGCCCTTTTTGAGCAACGACGCCGGGTCGTCCAGCAGGAAACGGTCATCGGTGACGGACACAAACCCAATTTGTGGCGGTTCGCCAAGATATTTGAAAAGCTGCGTGATAGCAGTAGAAAAGTGTTTAAGTCAGTGCTGAAACAAAAACGTACAGGGATATACCTTTTCAAATTTTAGGCTACAAGATTTTGTCTACCTTTTTTTCAGAAAGTAGGGAGTGACTCCCTAATCTGTTTGTTTCATGCAGGCTACATCCTACCTTTTCACTTTGGCTCTCAATGATGTCTTGTACCGAGACTCCTCGGAGACATTGTGCTAGGGTTTTGGAGTCATCTTCGGAAGTGTCACAGCCCAAGATGTGGCCCAGAGCAAAGGCTCTCCTCCTTGCCTCAGTCCTGCTGATGTGAGACCACACCGTGTTTGATGTCCCGCTCTGTATAAACATACAGAAACAAAGTTAGAATCACCGCTAGTAGTTAGAATCACCGCTATTAGTTATGCAGCGTCTATTATATGCAAGCAGATTCGGCGATTATGCAAAACAAAACTGGGTCTTGTCCATTCAGTGGGCTCCTATTATCGTGTCTCTTATTACCAGGTTCACATTTCTGATTGAAATGACGCCACATGTTAAGTTAGCGTCGATTGTTCAGATATATCAGATGTTATTATTCGGAGCTTTGCCGATACTCGAGTCGGTAGGGATTTAAATTTGTGATAGTTTCCGGCATTAATAATGTTAGGATCTAATTGCCATAGGGAATTGCCAGCATCTATCTTATGCTGAAGTTTCTTTTTCTTTCTTGTGTAGCGCCGTAAGGTTTTTGAAAGTTGAATTACAAAACACCGAAATGGAATGCCAACTCCGGCCAACTATATACTTGACTGATTGGTACAATTTTGTTGGTTTGAGGTTACCAAGTATACAAATGAATCATCACTCTATCAGTTAATCAATAAAGAAAACGATCATAAGTTTTCCCCCTATACACATAATTCTCCGCACTGGCACAGGTTAGCTTCTTTTCCGCATCGAATGTCATGAAGACTACAACTTCTATTCAAAGAACGGTACTGCTTGTTTCACACCCAACTTGAGACAAATCGTACATTCCCGTTCTCACCTGCATGATGGCATGCTTAAACAGCCCGCGGCTCATTGGAGACAACAAGTGGAAACTAACACTGGACGATCCTGCGCTTTGGCCAAAAATCGTCACGTTATCTGGGTCACCTCCAAACGCTGCAGAAGTGAATTGTGGGTAATAACACCAATTTCAAAAATGGATGTGATTGTTATCTTGGAAAAAAAAGGTTGATAATTTCATACAAGTTAACCCCATCCCAACCCGAGGAAAAAAAGATTAGCACCCAAAGCACACTGTTTTCACATTTTTTACACAAGTTTACGTCTTTCTTAACGTTGGGTTTTTATAAACTTAATTCTTTAATGAAAAAAAAAGAAAATGGACCTTTTTACATCATTGTGCTTTATGTCCTTACATTTTGTAAGTGTCAAGTATTTTTGCAAATATCAAGCATTACGATCGTCTCATATAAAGACAGATTACGTGTATCATTAATTAAGCCTGAAATGCTCCCATATTTGTGTGGCACCCTAACCTTTGATATAGCGCTGCACCCATCTGAGCGCCTCCAACTGATCCAACAGCGCCATGTTACCTGGAACCTCCTCGTCTCCTGATAAAAAGCAAAAACCCTACTGAGATAAATATTATTAATGTTGGTCTTATTTTTCAGTTGGTCGACATAAGCATGGAAACAATCACTATATTGTATACCTTTGATAAAGTGTCAAATGAATACCAACGTCATGACTTGAAATCCGACTGTTATGAGGCTAAGTTTGGAAAGGTGAATGGTAATTTTTAGGTCGAAAAAATATGTAACGTCTGGTGTAATCAGCTGCTTCTTGTGATAATCCCTATAACTTAGTAGGCCTATCTTAGTTTATACCCGTTCACATACAATGGATTTGTATTATTCTCAATTTTTTGTAAAATACATAGGGCGCGCTTCAGTTCTTAAAAATGCAAAGTAAAGTGACGGTTTTTTTAACGTGAAAACGGTTCAAAACCTGATTTGTGACCGAATACCACTAAATGGGTCTAAACGAGTTTCCAGGTATTACGTTTTCACATGCAGTAGAAGCACGTCATTTGCTCTTCAGTTTGGTGTAATTATACAAATGTTATTTTGGAGAGAAAAAACGGAAGCGGGGGAAGCCCAATAGTGACAGGTTTTAACAGTGTAACAATATTTTGTATTGCAAAATACATGTAACAACAGTTTCGCAAAACAAAACCACGCAACAGTTTTGCGAAACCACGCAACAGTTTTGCGAAACCACGCAACAGCTTTGCGAAACCACGCAACAGCTTTGCGAAACCACGCAACAGCTTTGCGAAACCACGCAACAGCTTTGCGAAACCACGCAACAGCTTTGCGAAACCACGCAACAGCTTTGCGAAACCACGCAACAGCTTTGCGAAACCACGCAACAGCTTTGCGAAACCACGCAACAGCTTTGCGAAACCACGCAACAGCTTTGCGAAACCACGCAACAGCTTTGCGACACCACGCAACAGCTTTGCGACACCACGCAACAGCTTTGCGAAACCACGCAACAGCTTTGCGAAACCACGCAACAGCTTTGCGAAACCACGCAACAGCTTTGCGAAACAACGCAATACTAATTATTCCGTTATTTCGCAATAAAAAGAAATTCACTGTTAAAACCTGGCACGATCGGGCTTGCGTACAAAAACGTTGATTATTTTAATTAATTTCGATATAGAATACTGTTAAAAGACACATTACCTAAACTTAGCTCTGGCGACTTGTGACTAATTTTGTTGGGTTGGGTCACATTGTTATTTTTGAATAATATCCCGAGGTTTTTTACCTGTTGAGAGGAATCCGAGCGCCCCTAATCGGTACTGGATGTCCACAACAATGACGTCGCCGATGCTGGCTAACGCTACGGGGATATCGTCTGGCCATGTGGCTCCAAACATGAAGGCGCCCCCGTGGATAAAAACCATGACAGTTGAAAGATCGCCCTTTGAGAATAAAACAAAAGGAGCAATTATATAATGCAGGACCCACTCGCAACTCTCGACTTTATTTACCCTGGGACATAGAATGGGCTGACCCTAAACCGAACTCTATACATGTATACCCCAATACCCGTACCCGTATAATACCGGGCCACTCCATTCTATGTCGTAGGGTAAATAATAAAGTCGAGAGTTGTGAGTGGGCCCTATGTCACAATAGATACAAATGCGCAATAGAAGCTTCAATCTGTATCTATAGTTGAGGAAACGGGTTGAATTTTTTACGAGGAATGCGGAAAAAATATTGGGCATTTTATTTTAGCCCAATTCCATGAAAAACTTCTTCATTTACCTACAAGGCTACATGTATAAGAAATTATAGACCGATCTTTAAAACCAAAGAAAAACAAATATATACTTGCCGTTTTCGACCTGGATGGAACATATGCATTCAGATATAGACAGTCCTCACTTGGTGAAGTATCAGGTTTGGGCACCGGTAAATCTTCGTTTGGGGGTTGTGGACAAAAATCCCTGTACGCCGTGGCCTGAAGCTCTCCGCCCCACGGCGACTTGGCCACCGGGGCGCTGAAACGCAGCCGCCCGACTGGCGGCTCGGCGTACGGTATGCCCAGGTAGACATCCACGCTGCTGCGAAGTCCGAGAGAATCGGCGGCGAATTCTATCGTTCTGCCTACAACCTTACCCTGGCTCGTCTCCACGGAAGGACCTGCTGTCAACGACAGCGGGAAACAAGACGTGACCATAAGAAAAAGCCACATCTTGACTTCTCTTTAAAATGAACCTAAGCACAACTCCAAAGCGAATCATATAGCCTTCGTACGTGTGAACAAATTCTGCAAACACCAGTTTTTACACTGGTGCAAAGTCCATTCAACCATTTGGTATTTCCTTTGTGGGTGCACGGTTGTAAATAGGCCGAACATTTTTCTAAAGAGCATTTTGAGAGCCATGCATTTGAAGGATTGCAAAAATACAGTGTACCACCTCGGTCCGGGAATGTGAGCTTCTAATTCTGAGCATTTGGGATGAATCTGGCCATGGAATTGGCACTACTTGGCTCTTGAGCTTATGAGCGAGAGGGTATTTTTTCAAAATGGACGCACTGCAGATTGGACTTCAAAACTAGTTTTAGGGGTGTTCTCCTTTGGAGGGAAATATCACTCAAAAGTTATCAGATAACCCCACACAAATTGAAAAGAAAATGAAAGATGGTGAAATAAGCTTCATTTTGGTGTATAGTTTAGTCACCTTGGAGAGTTGTGAGTATTTTCCCCAATTTTTTGAAGTTGGGGTATTTATCATTGTTGTCTATGGGACTTTATTTGGATGTGCGCAACACAATGCTGTTGACCTTCACCTGGTTAGGCTCAACTCGAGTCACTGCAGCCTATTGTACGGAGAAAGAATAGGTCGCTTTTATACTTTTTATTTCCTTCATGATATGAATACCTACCCAGCGAAAAAAAAACAACAACAGCCAAACATCCTCGCAAAGGCCGCCTCATCGCAAAAAAAAAAGGAAAAGCGCGAGACCCAGCAAGATCACCCCAAACAGCGCTGGTGCCTTATTCACATTTGCCTCAGGCGCCAAGCGATCAATGGGTCTCCAAAGTTTCGTACGATTTTTGAGGCATTGTAGGTGCGCTACGCACGACGTATGTGTTCACATTGTGTACGAGCTTCGTGCGATTTCTCGTACGGGCCCTCGGTGGCCGGGGCTCGGGGAAGGCCAGGGCAAAGCCGTACAGAGGCTGCGCGGAGATTGAATTTCAGTGCAATTTTCGCGGGATGACTGCTCAATTTCCGTGCGATATTCGTGCGATTTCGCGGGTACTGCACAGGGAGCGAGCGGCAACCTTGTGATAGCTGTGTGCGGGCCGTGCGATTGCCCCAAGAGCCTACAATCTCCGTACGATTTTTTTGCCCCAATTTCCATCTAAAATCTTGCGTTTTCTGCACAAGCTACGGGCTTACGATTTTTTCAAATTTGTATAACTTCTTCTCGCTAAACAAAATCATCGGAGGCCGCGGCGCCCGTAAATCCGTATGAAAATCTCAGGGCCGCCTCCTGTCAGCTCCGCACAGAGGCTGCACGGAAAGGGGGATACGGGCAGGATACGGGCAGGATACGGGCAGGATACGGGCAGGATACGGGCAGGATACGGGCAGGATACGGGCAGGATACGGGCAGGATACGGGCAGGATACGGGCAGGATACGGGCAGGATACGGGCAGGATACGGGCAGGATATGCCGACGGGCTATTCGCGTTGGACTAAGTTGGTGTTGCACTGACGTTACGTGGATAAAAATAACATCTCACTCCCCAAGCTACACCCAGCACGCTATTAGACCGAGGGACTCCCCCTATAGCCCTGTTCGCACTGGACTTAATTTGGGCAAACTAACCGAGCCAATGGGTAATTTACCAATTTCAAGTCCAGTGCGAACAGCCTGGGTAACTTTCCTCACAGGTAACTTACCCACGCCGCATGGGTAGTTTAACCGAGCCAAAGGTGCCCAGGAAGATGGACCAGGTCAGTTTAACCGAGCCAGAAAATCCAGTGCGGACGCGACGTGTTGGTTAAATCTTACATCACCCGGTCGAATGACCACAGGTCACATCAGCCAGTGACCTTTCACGGTTAGTTTACCCATGGTCTCGGCAATTCTACCCGCGTCAATTAAATCCAAGTGCGGACGGTGGGAAGATTAACCCATCGGAATGTTACCCGGCGTCATGGTAAAGTTACCCAAAATGTTTATCCAGTGCGAACACCGCTTTAGTCCCCCAATTAGGCAATTAGGCTTACCTTACATACGTACTATGGACATTCCTTTGTCTTCGTGTAGTTGGAAAAAAACGTTGACTAAATACTCATTGTTCCTGCTTCCCCAAAACAAATTTAACCTCCAATTTCGATTATGGGCCTCTCAGCTGTTTCTCTTACCTATTCTATATATAACCCTAATCCGTTTTTCCTCTAAAGCTCTTTTTTAGAGAGGGCAAAACAGACTGTGGGCCTGTCCAAGTCCACAAACCGTAACCTCTTCCCGCATCCGGTGGACTTCAATTGTTCGGAGGTCCACAGTGCGTATGAAAGACTAACTCATACCTATCTATACACTCTATAGACTATTGTTACCTAACGCACCCCTTAAAAACCTAATAAGAATTTCTGAGAAACCACAACATTCCGCAAGCACAATGACCACCATAAAGAAAAACAAAACGGTTCGAAAGAAACAATTCTCTTTACCCTTTTAATTAGGTATGACTGTTTTAAACGAGGACCATCAAGCAGACCGTCAACAAACTAATTGACAAAATAAAAGAAAGACACGCCAGTCACACGGAGAAGGGGTCGGGTTGGACACTCGTTGAAATAATGGCGTTTTGCATAAACATAAGCTCTTACATAAAACTACCCACATTTATAAACAATAAAAAGGCTATCGTCAACATAACAAACGAAGACGACGACTGTTTTCGTTGGTGCTTGAGAGCCGCTCTTGGTAAATATACCGACAGAGTAAAACAACCCCAAGTATAAGATTCACGACAAGAACATAATTATACCGCCGACTTACAATACAAGGGACGGGTTAAATTTTAGAGACATCGTCTCCCACACACCAATCTCGCAGACACCCAGGGTAGAGAGACCAAAACAATCTATGTATTTTCGTACGAGGAAGACCTCTAAAAATGTTTATCGCATAAGAAGAGTAAAAAGAAAGATAAACGAAAGATAAACGAATCCCCTCAGCCACATATTATAAATCTGCTGTTTTTTTACCGAGGGTGGCAACAGTCACTACTGTTGGATAACAAATATTTCTAAATTATTTTTAACTGAACGAAACATCAACATAAAAAAACACGGTTGTCTCAGAATGTTTCACTTAATACAATTCGCAAACAAAGGTATAGACAGACACAAACAAGATTGCAAGGAAAACGACAAAATGGGCGGCCCATCTCTCTTAAAATAAACAAAAATATCACACTGGTTTTATGCAAGACGCGCCGTTTGTCATATATGCCAACTTTGAATCGGTGCAAGAAACATTAGGACCCGGCAAAAAAAGAAAAACACTCACAAGATCAACGTTTACAAAGCTTGCGGTTTTTCCTGGGTCGCCGTAAGATGTGACGGTAAACTAGACCGAGAGACCTATATAGAGTATAGAGGCAAAGACGCAGCCTTTATTGTTGTAGATAGCATGTCAAGCTTAGAATGGAAAATTAACGAGACTTTCACTGACCTACGACTTATCGACTTTACTACGGAAGGCGCTATCAAACACAAAAGCACAAAAAAGTGTTAGATTTGCGAAAAAAAAATATATCCCACCTGCCTAAAAGACAAAGAGAGGGTGGGGGTCTACTTATGTAAAACCCCCAATAACCTAAAGACAAAAAAAAAGGAAAAGAAGACCACCAATACACGAAGGAGAAAGGATATATCAAAAACAAGCGCGTCGAGTGTAAATAGAAGATTGTTGTGTTGCTAACTCTAGCCTAGTGTTGGTCAGTGTTTGCCAGCGTGTTGCCGAAATTCCAACTCGTTACTCACGCGTTGGCTTAAAACGTTCTGGTGTGACACGGCCGTCAAGGCGACACTCCCGCAGACTCTAAGCGTGAAAAAATATCCCACTGGTGTTCCTCCTAGCATACTACCCACAAGTCGCGCACCCAGCCGTCAAACCGGCACTCCTTAAAACACTGGCACTTGATTAGTAAAAACGAATACCTAAATAGGCTATTAATTTTGATACCCAACCCATCTTGGCATACAAACGGCACAAAAACAAGATGAACTTGTTCGATCTAGGACTAAAGCAACTCCACAATCCAACCAAGAGGAAAACAATCTCGATGAGGAGAATGTGCAAATCCTATTGGAACTATTGGAAGAACAAAACCATGGTCAAAGAAATGAATCTCAAGAGTAAAACAAAATAAATAAGTCAAGATACCCTCCTTTCGATCATTACCCCCAAAAGCCAGTGATTGTCCTTGCCATCTGTCATTGACACACAAATAAAAACAAGGAAAAAGGAAAGTAAAGTGAAAAGATGGTTACTAATGAAGTGCATGAAATACCACAGAAAATATGCTCTGCTCCCCTTCCAAAAAAGGAAACAAAAAGAAGGGGACGGCATATTATCACTGTTAATAATCAATCACTGAGTGAACTAAAAACAAAAGACCACTGTTGCAATACACAAACCAGTCAAATCTTCGCCAAAACTAGAGACAGGGTTTGAAACTCCCGCTTTCAGGGAATGAAACTGGCCTGCAGCGTTTTATGTATTTGCCCGTCCACGAACTCTAACCAATGACTGTCATCTAGCAGAGATAATGTGGCTAGAACTGACCCCCCTAATTCGTGTCTTACGCAAGAAAGAAAGAAAACAGTTAGGAGTTACGCTTTGGAGAGGTCAGTCAAACAACAACCCTCTGGCATACCCACTAGACAACGTACATTACAGATTTATCTCTGCAGACCAGTCTCAAAAACAATCCATATGATACTTGTCAGGCGTTTCAAACAAATTACGAAAAATACGTAGGGGTATTTATAAAACTTGTAACCCCCCCCCCCCCCCCCCCCCCCCCCGCTTGTCGTTGAATCATTTAGTTATAAAATCAAACAGGCCTTTGAAAAATAATTTGGCTCTCTCAGGGTGGGTTTATCTACGGAGCCCCTAAAGGGACATATGACGAATACAAATCACCGTGACGAAATAATTAGAGTTTTTTATTTCGTGCGCTCGAAATAATTTCGTGCCCACGAAATCATTTCGTGCACTCGAAATAACTTATTTCGTGAGCTCGAAATGATTTCGTGCCCACGAAATGATTTCGTGCGCTCGAAAAAAATCTTTTGGTGAGCTCGAAATCATTTCGTGCGCTCGAAATACTTTATTTCGTGTGCTCGAAATCATTTCGTGCACTCGAAATCATTTCGTGCTATCGAATTCATTTCGTGCGCTCGAAATCTTTTCGTGAGCTCGAAATCATTTCGTGCGCTCGAAATACTTTATTTCGTGCGCTCTAAATCTTTTCGTGAGCTCGAAATCATTTCGTGCGCTCGAAATCATTTCGTGCGCTCGAAATCATTTCGTAGTTTTCTAGAAATCGCTTAAGTAAATTACATGACGTTGTGTCAGCATTAAGCAGGCTAGTCTTGCTCCAAGACCGAGTTGTTCATTTGTTCGCGCGCCGTCCGTCTATGCAGTTCATCAATCATCAATGCTCCGAAAACGGGCTGATTGAGGGCGCCCTTGATTATCACGAGATTTGTTTCACAGCTCGGTCTTGACGCAAGGGTCACGTGAACCCGTAAAATTCCGAGGACATTCCAAGCATAGCTCAAATAACTACTCGCCCCCGCATGCGCGCTGAGTCGTTTTTATTTAACGTAGTTCATGGTCGCATTATACACGCTGTGGGATAAATTGCACACGACACCATTCCACAAATGTGGTTTCTTACACGTCCGCAAAAGGCGATTTATAGGAAACACATAGCGTGTATATCGTAACGCACTGTATAGAATACAAACGCAGATATGCAAATAGCCGTACAAAAACCGCACACAATTTTGAGGTTTCCATAGGTTCGTGCACACACATGGATGCGCCCAGCTCGCATTACTTTGTACATCGAGCCAGCGCTCTAGTAAGTTTAATATAGCTCTGTGGTCTTGACGCAAGGGTCACGTGAACCCGTAATATCCGAGGACATTTCAAGCATAGCTCAAATAGCAGCCTCGACTCCATGGGCGCGTGCGCGTTCCTTCACAAACCCTGGCCGTGAATAATGCGTAAACGACGCTGACTAGCTTCTTAGTGCGTACTGCGCGCGTGTTTCGTAAACTGCACGCCCTAAATGTAATGCGCGCGCGTGTTCCTGAACGCACGTCACGTGTGATTTGTTTTTCAAGTCTGCGCCTTACCTGTACAATATGGATTTTGGAAGCCTCGGTTTGTTTGGCCCAAAACCCGTTTCTAACGTTATAGATGGACGACAGAGGTTTGTAAATTTAATATAAATCCTTGCTAAATAACGCGACGTCAAAATATCATGTTTGAAAGGATTGATTCTGCAAAATAACAATTACAAAATGTTAGAGCATTGCGTCGCGCGTTAAACGCATCGACTGGAGCCCTAATTTAAATGTGCCAATATGGGTGCGTTCGATTAGTTTACCCGGGGCGCCCCGGGTAAGCCCCACGCCGTTCGTTTAGCTCTGACGTGTACTCGTGGCTAGGCACGGGTCAGCCACTAGAAACCCTGCTCCCGTAGCAGGGTCTCTGGTGGAATAACGTCACACGCATGCGTAGTCGAGTCGACGACGTCTAGGGCGGCGTAAAGATGGCGGAAAGGTAAATATTTTGTTGCAAAATATTCCGATTTTTCATTTATTTTGTAGTTTTTTTTAGTTGTAGAATTGTATTTGAAATGCATGCAACTAAAAAGTACAACCATGCAGAACATTTAGTGGAAAACACGAGTGCGTTCGATTAGCTTCCCCTCGTGCCACCCCCCGAGTGTTAACCCTAACTCCCCCGGGTAAGCTAATCAAACGCACCCTATATGGCACATTTAAATTAGACAAGGCATGATGGGATAAAATGGCGCAGCAAAATCGTAGCCCTGGCATCAAGGTTGCTCAAATAGCTACTCGCCACCGCATGCGCGCTGAGTCGTTTTCATTTAATGTAGTTTACAATATACACGGTGTGTGCTTCCCATAAATTGCACCCGGCACCATTGCACAAATATGGCTTCTTACACGTCCGCAGAAGGCGAACAATTTCCGGGTGTATCATGGTGCCATGGCAGCCGAAAAGTCTTCGCCTTTTGCGGACGTGTAAAAAAACCACACTTGTGCAATGGTGCCGTGTGAAATTTATGGGAAACACAGAGCGTGTATATCGCGATCGTAAACTATACATTGAATGAAAATGACTCAGCGCGCATGCGGAGGCGAGTAGCTATTTGAGCTATGCTTGGAATTCACGGGGTTCACGTAACCCTTGCGTCAAGACCGAGTTGTGAAACAAATCTCGTGATAATTAAGGGCGCCCTCAATAAGTCCGTTTTCGGAGTATTGATGATTGATCAACTGCATAGACGGACGACGCGCCCGGAACAAATAAACAACTCGGTCTTGGAGCAAGACTAGCCTACTACATGTACCTGCTTAATGCTGACACAACGTCATATTTACTTAACCGATTTCTAGCAAACGCACAAAATGATTTCGAGCGCACGAAATGATTTCGAGCGCACGAAATGATATCGAGCGCACGAAATAAAGTATTTCGAGCGCACGAAATAAAGTATTTCGAGCGCACGAAATGATTTCGAGCTCACGAAAATATTTTTTTCGAGCGCACGAAAAGATTGTTTTCGAGCGCACGAAATCATTTCGTGTGCACGAAATGATTTCGAGCTCACGAAATAAGTTATTTCGAGTGCACAAAATCATTTCGTGGGCACGAAATCATTTCGAGCTCACGAAATAAGTTATTTCGAGTGCACCAAATGAATTCGTGGGCACGAAATGATTTCGAGCGCACGAAATAAAAAAATCTAATTATTTCGTCACGGTGATTTTTATTCGTTATATGTCCCTTTAGGGGCTCCGTACATACGGGCACTGTCGTGGCAAACCAAATGTGCGGCATTGTCATCTTAGACAGGGCCCAGACCAGGAAAAACTAAGAGTTTTTCCTGTCAAGGTTTTCTCAACGGTTTCATCATCCTGAACCTCAACCATTTGATATTAGCTTGGGGGCCACCCTGATTTTTGCCCCTAATTCAAAATGGCCGCCAAAATCTAAAATGGCTGCCAAAATTACATAAAATACATATATACTGCTAATTACGTTTAATATCAACGTTTTTGGTGTGATTCTGTCATCTTGAATGTACACCCATTGAATTTAGCTCTAGAGCCACCCAGAATTTGGCCTCAAATCCAAGATGGACGCAAAATCTAAAATGGCTGTCAAAATTACCCTAATCATGTTTATAGGCCTACTGCTTCTTGTTTTTTTCTGTCAGAGTTGTTTTCAGTGATTCCGTCATTCTAAGCCCAAGGCCTTTAGGATTAGTCTGGGAAATACTCAGGATTTATCCTCTAATCCAAGATGGCTGTCAAAATGGCTGTCAAAATGGCTGCCAAAATGGCCATCAAAAGCATCTTACTTAAATTTAAAGTACATCTTCATTTTGTCCTGTTAAAGCTCACTAAAGTTGGTTTCATTGTGGCGTCCTGAACCTAAGCCTTTTGAAATTAACTTGTGGCTACCCAAGATTTGTCCGCCTAAATCCAAAATGGCTACCAAAATGACCTTAATAAGATTTAAACGGTCTCTTATTTATCCCCCATAATTTAGTAAAAGACCTGGCTCACCCATGTATGCACATTATTTAGGAGAGGATAACTAAACTGTTCTTGGCTGATATGACCCCAAGGAACAACTTGGGATGTGTGCCAAAATCTCTATCCGGGCGAACAGCCCGGAAATGACCACGCCCTTTTTTAAATGACCATGGAACTCCATTAACTGTCTTAGACACATAATTACGTTCTGTATAACATTAATATATAACAACAAAGATTGTTTATCTAAGCCAAAAATTGTTTATCTAAGCCAAAGTCGGATCGCTCAGTATGACTTAAGACGCGCATAGACCACAAACACCATGCACTTATTCTCAGTTATTGCCAGTTGCTCTCGTTATTTTGACGAACCAATAAATGAGCTTTATATTAACAAACGCGGTGACTGTGAATGTAAAGCAGCCGTGCATAACGCTTTGTATAAAATTCGATAAATTTAATTATTTAGGTGGCATGCCCGTCTTATTTCACTCCTTTCCCTCCTTTACCTGTTCAAGTTGAATATTTAACAAACCTTTGTGAAAATGAACCGGGGTAGAGCCTGATAGTTGACTGGTGGCGTGCTTCCAGACCCATCAAATAAAATATTGATTTTAACATTATTTTTGGTACAATGATTTCCTAATAAAATCACCCCTGGAAAATTGCTGCTAGCGCTATTATGTGACCGAATCCCTCGAATGAGTCTCAAGGACAGGTTTTTAGGTATTTGCTCTATCACTCAGGTTGACACCTTATAATGTACAGTTGTTATTTGGGTGAAAGGGTTGACTGCTTACCTTAATTTATCTAGTGTATGACACTGTTAAAAAAGGTGTATTTAATCAAAAGTAATTCTGGCGACTGTGGTTGGGCCAAATATGGAAACTAAACAATTGCGCGACGCGGAAAAAAAATATCGCGCCAAAACTTGACCTATACACTCTCTAGACTATTGTTACCTAACGCACCCTTAAAAACCTCATAAGAATTTCTGAGAAACCTCAACATTCCGCAAGCACAATGACCACCACAAAGAAAAACAAGACGGTTCGAAAGAAACTATTCTCCTTACAAGACAGGGCCCAGACCAGGAAAAACTAAGGGTTTTTCCTGTCAAGGTTTTCTCAACGGTTTCATCATCCTGAACCTCAACCATTTGATATTAGCTTGGGGGCCACCCTGATTTTTGCTCCTAATTCAAAAAGGCCGCCAAAATCCAAAATGGCCGCTAAAATTACATAAATTACATATATACTGCTAATTACGTTTAATATCAACGTTTTTTTTAGTGATTCTCTCATCTTGAATGTACACCCATTGAAATTAGCTCCCGAGCCACCCAGAATTTGGCCTCAAATTGAAGATGGCCTCCAAAATCTAAAATGGCTGCCAAAATTACAAAAAATACATATATACTGCTAATTACGTTTAATATCAACGTTTTTTGTGTGATTCTGTCATCTTGAATGTACACCCATTGAATTTAGCTCCAGAGCCACCCAGAATTTGGCCTCAAATCCAAGATGGCCGCCAACATCTAAAATGGCTGTCAAAATTACCCTAATCAGGTTTATACTGATTCTTGTTTTTTTCTGTCAGAGTTGTTTTCAGTGATTCCGTCATTCTAAGCCCAAGGCCTTTAGGATTAGTCTGGGAAATACCCAGGATTTATCGTCTAATCCAAGATGGCCGCCAAAATCTAAAATGGCTGCCAAAATTACATAAAATATACTGCTAATTACGTTTAATATCAACGGTTTTTGTGTGATTCTGTCATCTTGAATGTACACCCATTGAATTTAGCTCCAGAGACACCCAGAATTTGGCCTCAAATCCAAGATGGCCGCCAAAATCTAAAATGGCTGTCAAAATTACCCTAATCAGGTTTATACTGATTCTTGTTTTTTTCTGTCAGAGTTGTTTTCAGTGATTCCGTCATTCTAAGCCCAAGGCCTTTAGGATTAGCCTGGGAAATACCCAGGATTTATCGTCTAATCTAAGATGGCCGCCAAATCTAAAATGGCTGCCAAAATTACATAAAATATACTGCTAATTACGTTTAATATCAACGGTTTTTTGTGATTCTGTCATCTTGAATGTACACCCATTGAATTTAGCTCCAGAGACACCCAGAATTTGGCCTCAAATCCAAGATGGCCGCCAAAATCTAAAATGGCTGTCAAAATTACCCTAATCAGGTTTATACTGCTTCTTGTTTTTTTCTGTCAGAGTTGTTTTCAGTGATTCCGTCATTCTAAGCCCAAGGCCTTTAGGATTAGTCTGGGAAATACTCAGGATTTATCCTCTAATCCAAGATGGCTGTCAAAATGGCTGTCAAAATGGCTGTCCTGTTAAAGCTCACTAAAGTTGGTTTCATTGTGGTGACCATGGAACTCCATTAACTGTCTTAGACACATAATTACGTTCTGTATAACATTAATATATAACAATAAAGATTGTTTATCTAAGCCAAAAATTGTTTATCTAAGCCAAAGTCGGATCGCTCAGTATGACGTAAGACGCGCATAGACCACAAACATCACCATGCACTTATTCTCAGTTATTGCCAGTTGCTCTCGTTATTTTGACGAACCCATAATGAGCTTTATATTAACAAACGCGGTGACTGTGAATGTAAAGCAGCCGTGCATAATGCTTTGTATACAATTCGATAAATTTAATTATTTAGGTGGCCTGCCCGTCTTATTTCACTCCTTTCCCTCCTTTCCCTGTTCAAGTTGAATATTTAACAAACCTTTGTGAAAATGAACTGAGGTAGAGCCTGAAAGTTGACTGGTGGCGTGCTTCCAGACCCCTCAAATAAAATATTGATTTTAAAATTATTTTTGGTACAATGATTTCCTAATAAAATCACCCCTGGAAAATTGCTGCTAGCGCTATTATGTGACCGAATCCCTCGAATGAGTCTCAAGGACAGGTTTTTAGGTATTTGCTCTATCACTCAGGTTGACACCTTATAATGTACAGTTGTTATTTGGGTGAAAGGGTTGACTGCTTCCCTTAATTTCTCTAGTGTATGACACTGTTAAAAGGTGTATTTAATCAAAAGTAATTCTGGCGACTGTGGTTGGGCCAAATATGGAAACTAAACAATTGCGCGACGCGGAAGAAAAATATCGCGCCAAAACTTGACTTATCAATTTCGAAAATCTAAAATACATGTGGAATCGAAGCACTCGTACAAAGAGGAACATTTATTACATAATTTTGTGGCGATCATTGGATAAAAACTTATCCCGTCTTTTGGGACACAATATTTCTTTCTCATAATCTTGAAGGACTTATTTTCATTTACAAACGAATCTAAAACGACCGTTGATTGTTGAAAGAGTGCAAGCGCGGATCCACGAATTTTTTAGACGCAAAAGCTCGCATGTTACAGTAAACAAACAAACAGTTTTGTCCCCATTTCTTGTATTATTTGAAAGTAAAGAATGGTTGTAGGCATCCAGCAAAATGATTGCGCTAGATATCCTCTATTTGTTCCGAAAAAACAATTCATAATTCCGGACGGTGATCGCGAAGGAAAAAAACAGAACATTATAAATAAGAGCCACTGCCGACGCCAGTTGAAAAATAAATTACAACCCCCCCCCCCCCCCCCCCCCAAATTCACCCATTCATAATAATTCAAGCAATTACCGATGGTGTATACTACCTTTAAATTATTATTAATAGAGGTATAAACGAACGCGAATAGTTGCCAAAATGGCCATCAAAAACATCTTACTTAAATTTAAAGTACATCTTCATTTTGTCCTGTTAAAGCTCACTAAAGTTGGTTTCATTTTGGCGTCCTGATTCTAAGCCTTTTGAAATTAACTTGTGGCTACCAAAGATTTGTCCGCCCAAATCCAAAATGGCTACCAAAATGACCTTAATCAGATTTAAACGGTCTCTTATTTATCCCCCATAATTTAGTAAAAGACCTGGCACACCCATGTATGCACATTATTTAGGAGAGGATAACTCAACTGTTCTAGGCTGATATGACCCCAAGGAACAACTTGGGATGTGTGCCAAAATCTCTATCCGGGGCGAACAGCCCGGAAATGATGACGCCATTTTTTAAATGACCATGCCCTTTTTAAAATGACCACGCCCTTTTTATCGGAAGTGCTACTTCCGACATAGCTGTATCTTCTAAACCGTTGGAGCTAGACATTTTCTGAGGTGCTCAAGATGTTCATTGGATATTTTACAAGAACATTTCTAAAAACCATTCGGTCAACTTATTACCAAATATATACACCGGGAATTTCCATATATATTTATTAATTAAACTTTCCAAACTTAGAGCAAAGTTAGAACATTTCTGTCATCTACTTGTCAACTGACAATTCGGAATTTAAACAATACAAGGATTTTTAGAGAAAGAAAACAAGCATTGAATTATTATAAAGTAAGACAACAGAGTCCAGGTATGAGAATTATGAGCAGTGTTCATTCAGTGATGGGTTCTTACAATCACATCCCTTGCATTTGCAGTACTTGCAACAATGGATCCAAGCAACTCGCCTTCTTGTTTTGAGATCACAATCTTGGGGACTAATGAATTAAGACGATTTCACCCTTAAAACGGCCACAAAAGTACTCGATAAGCCATCTGAGATGCAAGTACAGTACTTTGTGAGTTTAGAAGATACAGCTATGTCGGAAGTAGCACTTTCGATAAAAAGGGCGTGGTCATATAAAAAAGGGCATGGTCATTTAAAAAAAAGGCGTGGTCATTTAAAAAAGGGCGTGGTCATTTCTGGGCTGTTCGCACCGGATAGAGATTGTTGGCACACATCCCAAGTTGTTCATTGGGGTCATATCAGCCTAGAACAGTTGAGTTATCCTCTCCTAAATAATGTGCATACATGTCTGAGCCAGGTCCTTTACTAAATTATGGGGGATAAATAAGAGACCGTTTAAATCTGATTAAGGTCATTTTGGTAGCCATTTTGGATTTGGGCGGACAAATCGTGGGTAGCCACAAGTTAATTTCAAAAGGCTTAGGTTCAGAACGCCACAATGAAACCAACTTTAGTGAACTTTAACAGGACAAAAGTAAGATGCTTTTGATGGCCATTTTAGCAGCCATTTTGGCAGCCCTTTTGGCAGCCCTTTTGGCAGCCATTTTGACAGCCATCTTGGATTAGACGATAAATCTTGGGTATTCCCCAGACTTAACTTAAAGGCCTTGGGCTTAGAATGACGGAATCACTGAAAAAACTCTGACAGAAAAATAACTAGAAGCAGTATAAACCTGATTAGGGTAATTTTAGCAGCCATTTTAGATTTTGGCGGCCATCTTGGATTTGAGGCCAAATTCTGGGTGGCTCTGGAGCTAAATTCAATGGGTGTACATTCAAGATGACAGAATCACACACAAAACCGTTGATATTAAACGTAATTAGCAGTATATTTTATGTAGTTTTGGCAGCCATTTCAGATTTTGGCGGCCATCTTGGATTTTAGTTCAAATTCTGACGGTGTGAACAATTCCATGCTTGTACCATGAAAGACAATCTCCTCACCCATCTGTCTTACTACAACACGCGTTCGCCGTTGCAGTGAAAAATATACCACACGTATTGACGTGCATGAGATCATTTGTTATCTCAAATGAATTTTACAGTGGTGAATTGTACAATTGTGCAAATTCAACCAAAACTATATGAGATATCCATTGTGGTAAACTGTTTTGCAATGGCCATACCAATATTTAAATTTAAATATCTTTTTTTGTTTTCGGTTTTTTCTTTTTTTCTTTTTTTCTTTCTCCCCCCCCCCCCCCATTCCTTCTTTAGTAATTGTTCCATTGTCGGCAGCCTCCTTGCTGAGCCAACCCAGAACACCAAACTGTATGGTATGTTTCTCCGCCCGGAGGGAATTTCATGTGGGATTCCCCATGGTACAAAATTGTGTCTGATCTGTTTCTGGTTTTGATAAAGGGCATCTTAGCTTGGTAAACAAATTATTAAACATTGATTGTTTTCTAGCATCGGCAATGTTTTTTGAGAGAAATTGTAAAAACAAAATCAAGTTATTATTTTAAAAACGCAAATATTTTATGAGGGATCTTTTTATTGTTATTATTAACCAGAATAATAAAATACATGTAGGTCACGTTTGTTTGTTTGGTTTTTCACAGCTGTCACCAACACGTACACTCCTTTTACAAACGCCTTCAATTCTCTAATGTAAAGTGTAGACCCTGTTTTTTAAATACTTTTAATTACATCTATAGGTCAAAGTAAAAATGGGAGTTTGTATGCCTGGTTTTGTTCTTGTTTTGTTACATTTACTTTTGGGGGGATTTTTGTATAATAAAGATGTCTGCTTCTGAGATGGGCATTAATGATAATTACGTTTAATAATACTGTTATAATTTGAACGTGTTTTATTTGAGTAGTATTACCCCCAATTGACCCAGATCCTATATCAACAGCGGGGTTCACAAGTGCTGGATATGATTGCCCCAAAACGGCACATTTTTTTGTTTTTTTTACAGGCAGGTGCACCTCTAAATTTTGCTGGAGCTTACAAAATCTTATCAGTAAATGGGGTGGCCTTAATTATGAGCTGTTATAGTGCCCCATTACCCAATTATGTCCAGGGATAGTGCCACATGCATCAATACATACAGCACCCTCCCCTCTCTATTTTGAAGATAAAAATTTGATTACTTAAGAAATATTATTAAAGAGTAAACCAATAAAAATGATTTTTATAATTTGCTCAAAAAGTGAGAAAAAAAGTGGCCAGGAATAACACAGAGCATTTACATGTAGAATGGACAATTTCTATTTTTGTCGCACAACGGAACTGCGTGCCCAGCTCACGGTTAGTGCAATTTCACTCTCAAAAATTACTCTACGAAAGTAAGAAAATGACAAATTGTGTATTTTGCTTGTGACTTTGGTAAACAAATTACGATATGCCTTTGGCTTTTTAACAACCTTCGTTAGTAAATTGAACCATTTTAAAGGCAAGCCGGCAATTGGTTTTATAAACTGACCTTAATGCGCCGCGAAAACCACGACCGTCTGAGAAAAAAATTGTGACACCTGGGTTTATGTTTAGAAAGTCCCTCGGTAGAAACTCGTTTTAGCAAAGTGTTTTCTTCATGGAAAAGGTTAATTTGTTGTCCTAAAAGAGGTACATTTTTGTCCAGAAAATAGGTCAATTTTGTCCCAGAAAACAGTCACTTTGACATGGAAATGGTCATGCTAGTGACCCGGAAACTAGCGCAAATATATATTTAGATTCAGGGTTAATCTAACCCAGCAGTTTTTAGAGTGTAGCTCACATTAATTCCTTGATTATGCATACATGCTTTTGACATACCCCTAGGCTTGTAAATCTGCAATCTTGCCCAGACTGCCTACTCCACAGTAAAGACACAGCAGACAATGCGTATATACCTCCTCGCACACGAGTCGTCCTTGGAGCTATCATTTCATTTTCAAGATGGCGTACCCTGATAATAGTCCAGGGAAAATAAGTTATGACCTCACACAAATTGCAACAACAAATTTGTGTTTACCACAATGCATTTCTAAAAGGTCCTCACAATGACATATTAAAAGTCTCTTAAAATTCAAGTGGTGGAAATATGACTAATTTGCATAAATCGTTAATCCCTGCCGTGTAGTGTTTTGTTTTTAACTTGTTCAAGTCTCTCACCTTAGGCAACCCTTCACCTATCTTTTAGCAAAATTTATGGACACACCATTTTCCCATTTTTTTCTTGCTGGGCTAAATATCACAATGTCATCATTGTTCATATGATTTTCCATAAGGTTTTAGTCGGATAACTGTGCCAGTAAGAAACTTGGTGAATTTGAAGCTCGTCAATACTGACTACTTGATGATATTTGGAGACAAGGTAAATGCGTGCAAATTATAGGATATAATTGTAGTCATTTTGGATTATTACTATATTTTCATAAATATTCAGTCACTTACATGCTTTAGAACATTTTATTGAAGTAATGATGTGTAAGTAGAATCACCAAAATAAACTTTTCAACAAAATACAAATAAAATATATACCCAATAATTGGAATAAACATATTATAGCGGTGTCTGTTGGCGCATGACCCCTATCGAAGATGTATGTGAGTTATATCTCAGAAATGCGTAAACACATGTGTTTAGACTTTGTTGCAACCAATTAGAAATTAGGAGACCCATTCATCTTCCAGAGCTCATCATTAAGATTTATTGACGTTGACGCCCTTCCTGAGGACGAGGTTGCAGGTGAGAGGGCAGCCATCTATACGCGTTTAAGCCCTATAGTCGCCTTACAGCTACCAATCACATCGATATAATCACATTCTCGCACACTTAACACTACTTCAAATCAATCGAGAAAAAAATCAATCACGGATTGGTTCTCGTCACTCAGTTTATTCAACGTCATCGGTCATTGGAACTATTTTTTTTGTATTGCAATATACAAGCAAAAGAACAATGTGAATATTTGTTATCCAGCTACAAATGTTGTTGGTACCTCTTCTCATTATCTAGATTTTTTAAATTTGTGTTGTTGTGCATTTCAATTACTTTACGTTAAGCGCTCATCAAAGGACGACGACACGCTCTAAATTATGTGTGATGTCGAAACTGACAAGTGAATACCATTTGTTACTGCTTTTCCCAAACAATCCTAATGGGGTGTACTAATTTTTATTTTGACTGTTCGTAACACAAAGTCAATCACATCAGTGCGACTTACTTTGGGTTTCGTTCGAACGGGTCACAAAATGCTAAAAACAACACAAATTAATTCATTCAAATGCATCATATTCTTTGAAATGTTTCTGAAAGTATTCATACGATGGAATTGGCATCGGGTTAATGAAAATATTTGTGTATATTGTAAACATACGTCACAAGGCCACGTCTACAATGTTTCTTTCATATGATAATATGTTAAACAAGATAAATTGTGCGGTAAAAACATCTGAATTGTATTGTCTTCGGAGCTGAATTCATGTATTGAATTTAAGTGCTGAATGTATCTAATGTTCTGCTCGGCTTGCAAGTCCAAAACGAGTCACATTCATTTAGTATCGTACGCATTTTGACAATAATTTTACACTAGTTGTTAACAGCCAGAAAAAAAACCCTTCCTTTGAAGGTTACATTTTTATATAGGTTTTCCCGGCTATTTTAAACTATTTGGTGTTTTTTCAAATTCACCCACTCTCACATTAAATTCTAAAATTTCACATGCTTTTAACAAACCAATTAAGTAATTTATCATTCAATGTCAACGTTTGGCCACCTGTTATAAACACCAGGTTCAGAATATTCGTCATTACAGATCAGATTAACAGCTTAGACGAATCTGTTCTGTAATGACGAATATTCTCGATCAAATGTATAAATAGAGCGACCAAACTTTGAAATTGAATGATAATTGACTATACATTGGTTAGGAAAAAGCTTGTATTTTTTTCCGGACAAAATTGAATGTGAAAGTTCGTGAATTCGAATAAATTATGCTTTACAAATAGCCCGGAAAACAGTTTTTGTTTTAAACCAATACAAATTCAATGTTAAACCTGTCTTTAACAATGAAACACCTTTCGAAATACTTTCTTGTTAATCCTTTTAAGCGCGTTCAAACACTAAGGGCCAAATCCATAAATGGTGATTTACCCTTGATCACGATTAAATAGGCTAAACTGTGTATAAACAGGAGATGATCGAATGTACAAATCTAGGCCCGAATTCATAAATATTGCTTAGATCAGCTGCTGTTTATCAAACTACATGGTTAGTGACATTGTGTCTAAGTAACAACATAAATTGTAATCGTCCCAAGGGGCTTGTTTATCTCGTGTACAAGTTACAATATTTATGTTGGCTTGCTTGTGGGACGGACGTATGGCCATAGATCTGCTACCTATCATTGGAATAGCACAGAAGAACTGTTTTCCTACTTTGTACACACTCAATGAGACCCATTTTGTGCTCATGAGTAAACTTATCAGCGCGTTTTTTTGACATGGCGATCCTCCCACTATAGTGTCAACTGAGCTGATCAGCAGAGTACAGCGATATTCGTGTTTTCGAAGATAGAAATGCCCTTTTATTCAACATATTACGTAATCCGCTTTAAATAGAATTATGTACGGCTAGACCGCTAAACATCGGCTAAGCAGGAACTTGTACACGGCTGGATAAACAGCCGATTATTTTCTTACTGAATTGCGATGATCACAGGAGTCATATCCACACGCGCACTTCTCTGTTTTAGCCACCGTACAATAGTTGTACGTGACTGAAATAATCCGGTGATCATCACCGTTTATGAATTTGGCCCTAAGATTTTCCGAATATTGATAGACAATATTTAGCGATTCATTATTCATGTTTATAAATTACACGCGCAATGTTTAGCTTTTGAAAAATGTGACACGGTATGTCAAAACCAGGCGGAAATGGGATGAGCTACGAAAACAAGAAACAGCTGCAAAATAATGTGGGTTGATTTTCAATGATTTGGGGATTTTACATTTTTTTGTGGTGCTATTTATGATTCAACTGTTATGTATAAGTTTCCAATTGAAAACTTCTTTGACAAAGCATTCTGTTTAATACAAAACTCCAACTTTAAAGGTCTATTTCTCATTTTTAAAATTTCAGACAATGTGATCTCAAAACTGTATATCTTTACTTTGGAATATCCAATACAAAAAACGCAATGTGGCAAGAGCAAGGGGTGTATTTTACTGATATTGCAGAAACTCAAAATTGACTTCTTTCCCAAAAGTGCCTGATTTTGACATACCGCGTCACAAATGTTTAGAGGTGGCCAGCTAGTTGAGTTTGCTGGTACTGTCGGACACAATGTTTATTCTACAATGCAACGTATTAAAAGTGGAATATGATAGTCTTGGTTGTACAATGATTTACAAGTGCCAACTATTAAAACTAAAACAAACATTTGAAATTAATATAGGTTTTCCCGGCCAACTTCCTCACAAATTAATTTAATTTCCTTAACACGCATTCAAATTCACGCATTTCCCCCTAATTCAGTCAAACTAGAGTTTCTTTTTAGTTACTATTGCATCCAACTTGTGTTTGTGCACTTATGATTTCGTTATTTTCCTTCAGGTTCGTTTTGGTCATTCTATTTTATTTATAGGCATTCATGACTATATTTTAACCGTTCTTCAGTTGAATTTCTAATATATGTTTTCCCAGCTAAAGCCTATACCCTGTATCTAGAAGAGTGTTAAGAAAAGTTTGAAAAGTTATGGTTTGAAATGGAAACAAATTATTTTCGCTATTGTCTTGTGATCGTTTGCACTGGTCTTTATGTTTTATTATTTATTTCTGCTAATGTTCGGACCATGTCAAATAAACAAATAGCAAATGCTTTAAAGAAACAAAAGCTTAACATTTCTCAGGGGGTCGTTATAAAATTAAAGGTTGTTCTTTTTATGTAGATTTTGTCTACAGTTCCTTTTCTAATCGCGTTTCTTTTCGTTCAAAAATGCTTTACTTAGAGGTATAACGCAGAATTAGTGTAATTATGTAATCTCTTAATTCGGAATTTGCATTTATAACAGGTAAATACGAATTTGAATGTGAACATTAAACAAAATGTTTGCCAATTGATGCAATTGAATGGTTGACAACCTCGTGAATTTGAATGATCTTACTTGGCCAGTGAATGCTAACTGCTGAAATAGAATGACTCTTTTCGACTGTTGAATGCTGATGCAACGGAGCATTCATTTTTAGACGAAATTAAATGAGCCTGGTGTTAATTTGATGAATTGTTGTTTAAATTGGCCGGAAAACCTAATGATTTACAGTATACATGTATACGGCGTTCAAGGTCCAATTTCACGCATTTTCATGCTACATGCTTTCATAGAATAAAAACGCGAATCCTTCCATGATTTCCATTGTACGCCCTTGTTATTACCGGCATTCTCATCTGGGTAATATCCACCATTCAAGTGAGACATAAAACAACTATTAAACCACCAGGCTCCTTTGTGCGCTTGTGCGCAATTACGTTCTGCTTTATTATCATTGTCACGATCCTTTGTTGTAAAGGGACGCCTTCTGTGAGACCAAAGAGAGTCACCGGCAGTGCTGCTTGCATAGTATTGGTCATAATGCAGACTGTACTCACCCGGGGATATTTGGAAATCTGAGTACTTTGCCCATGCCGTGTTACCGTCCCAGTCCTCTAGGTCAACTCGTAGCTCCCATGATCCATCACCAGACGTCAGAGTCACCAAGTTGTCATTACCCAACCAGAACTCACCGGACAGATCGCCAAAGCCAGACAGGTAGTCGGTCCAGTTACGGTAGAAGTCCACGCTGCCATCTTGTCGCCTCTGAAACACGATCCATCCCCCGCCGTCGGTTTCCATGTCACGGTAGACACGAAGACCGTCATTGCCGAATTCCTCTGGGTAGATTGTGTAGATACCGCTTAAACGAGAACCGGCATCTAAGAGCATCTTGCAACTTCTGTTGCGATTCAAGGAACTATCAGCCAGTGAGTAGAGAGGTGTGTCCTCATCTGCATCAAAGTACACGCTCCCTTGAGTTGCATTGAAGTAGTCCAGATGCTGCCGTCTTATGGCAAGGTTTAACTCGCACATTTTACTGCAGTCATTAAAGTTAAAAGATTTGCAACGTTGATCCATGCTGCATTCACGTCCGCAGATGACACGAGATCGTACAGTTTTTGTTGCAAACGCAAACCCTTTTAGGGCGCGATTTTCGGCGGCATAAAACGCATGTTTCCCTGCATAAGAAGTTTCATATCCAGAGACGAACGAGGTGGCTCCCTGACATATGATGAATATCATGTGAAATAGTTGCAACCAAGTAAAGGTCAGGTTCGCCATTGCTTCCAGTACTTAAAGAATTCGTTAAAATCAGATGACTTAACGTCGATCACAGTTTGTTGTGTTCGTTTTTGTATAACGTGCGCGACGTAGTTGAATTCAGGGGAAGAAAATCTAGCGTCTTGTCGTGTCTGATTGAACTATCCATAATGATTGTTCAACGACTAAAAGTCAAGCCGTACTGCTTCCAGTTGGTGTCCTCTCTATTTAATGCTATGATATGCTCCTGTGATACAGAGGCCTGGCGATGGTGGAACTTATGGGTTGAGGCAGACGATGTATATCTCTCATTCTCTCTGAGTGAGTACGTCATTCACGTCAGTGACTAGTAATTGGTCAGTATTCCCGCAGTTACAAACCGTAGCCTTTGGCTGATGCTTTATCGTAAGCTGATAACCTCATCGGTCTGTGAGATTCTGGATAAACGTTAAACGCTGAAGTGCACTCTCAATTCGTTTACAAAAATTGTCGTCGTGCAACGCCAAATATAAAAAAAGATCGGAAGATTGCATATTCATTCCTATCAATTTTACGCTGGTTGATTCCATTCTAAAAACTTGAATAAGAAATTAAGTCACCGAAAAAGTCGTCTATTAAGAGGAGTCTTTACAATAATGTTATAACTATACAAATGACAACACGAACTGTCCGAGATATTGATTGAGGTCGAGAGAATCTAAATAAGAGGTAAATATCTGGTTACTCCGCAAACTCCTTCTACCAAAGGCCACAAGCTGATTACGTTCAAAGTTATTTAAGTTATTTTAGCCAATAATAATCCGTTTTGCTTAATATCAAGTCCATACTTAATATGTTTAACCGATCCATGTATTATTTAATTATGTGATCACGACTAAATCTTGTAATCAGTGTTTTTGTCTTATCTTGTCCTGTTCTGTAGGGCACATCCGCCACAAGCTTTTGCTTTCTAGGATGATGCCTCCACACTTGTTTTAATGTACATGTATTATTCAATGTAATTAAGAGTAAGAATGTGGAAATAAATGTTCTATTGAATTGAATTGAAAAAGAAGAACGATTTATAACATAAATTGACAGCCTGAAATTTAATGAAGTCGCAAACATTATACGTTGCGCTACAAGCACCCTATAAAGGTCCATGCAAAGTCTTAGTTAGGAGTAGTCTTGTTTGCAAGACGACCTATCGCGGTATACGGCGCGCGTCGGCTGCCAATGCATACCCCGTTCATCCAGCTAGTGTATCTGATGCACAACCATGTCATTGTACATAACATACACTAGCTGGATGAACAGGGTATGTTGGTGACAATGGCTCTCATTTTTAAACCGACTGATTATGATGGCACCCTAAACTTTAAACAAATTGGAGGGTAGAATCCACTTAAGTTGCTTCGTTAATCTCATCCAGTTTCTGTGTGTAGTTTTACCGCCAAAAGTCGAGGAACTCCAGCACCATATTGAAAATAATATATTATGTGCAGCTACACTAGAGCCACACCCCGCTTTTAAAAAACCTGTAATTTCCAAATCTATTTCCATGCCACCCTGGGACGTGTACAACTACTAAATGAATAATAGGTCAATACGATTTGTAAATATTTTAAACTTTCTATGCATAGTTTCCCTGTGATTTATCGTCAAACGACGGGATCTAAATTAGTGCGTTGTCACGATAATCGCTCATTACAAACGCACGTATAGTCTATTTCTTTACGGGTATACATTACGCGTTGCTGGACGAGGTATGTTCGGATAAAATGCCTCTCATTTGTAAACAGATTGTGATGCCACCCTAAACTTCCGACAAATTGGAGGATATAATCCATTGAAGATGCTACGTTAATCACATCCAGTTCCCATGTGTAGTTTTCCCGCCAAAAGTCGAGGAACTCCAGCACCACATTAAAAATAATATATTATTATCAGAGCCACACCCCGCTTGCAAATTGACCTGTAATTTCCGAATTCATTTCGATGCCGCCCTAGACCTTTACAACTTCTAGAGGGGGAATAGGTTAATACGATTTGTAAATATCTTGAACTTTTTGTCCGTATTTTTTTTTTTTATTTATCGTCAATTCATGGGGTCAACATTAGCGCAGTGTCACAATTACCGAGTCAATTGACTCCAATTCGGTTGTGTGTGCTATGTAATATTAATCACACTTGTTTACCTCGCTGATAGTGTACGTGAGGATTGATGGCAAGAGCAGACCAATGATTAGTTATACCCTTACGGTAATTACGAATCGAGAACTGACCTCGAACTGCTTCCCATTAGTGTAATGGCTGCTTTGTTGTTTTAAAATAGTAATAATCATCGGCCCAACTGCGAAGGCCTGTGCCAATCATTGATACTATGTGTGTGTCTTGGCTAGGCTATTTACCCCGCATGCCTGACTATCTCATATCTCCATCTTGCTCGAGCCGTGGTGTGCAACATTTTTCTTTCTTTCTCCTAGAGAGGGGTTGCCATTCTGTTGCGACTAAATAATAAAAGCATGTATAGTGCCATGGCCCAGTGGTTACGGCGTTCGACTATGGTACGTGAGTTCGAACCCTGCTGGTTGTGCCCTTTTTTTTTTAATAAAAAGGACTTGGTAAGCAAGTAACCAACATTGAAATATATTGTTGTCTATTGCCCGTTGCCATGTCAACAGGCCATTTTGTGTTTTGTACATTTGTAGCCAGTTTGGGGGCCGCCCAAAACAGTTTTTTTGTTTATTACAAAAAAATAATCCCAGCCCAAATACAAATGTTAAACACAAAATCAACTATATCATTACAAAGTATCATCATTGCCCTTGAGACAAAAAAAATAATGTTTCAAAATGTCACCCTTATGTTATTTTTAGAACATGCATTAAAGCATGTTTCCAGAACTTTTAACCTATTTTTGTCCCTCAGAGGGTCAACTTGCCAGGGGTATCAGAATATTTTCCTTTTGAATTTAATCAGAGCCAACATTCGTCTTTTCATATCTGGTGAACGAAAAATTGGGGGGTTGTATCTTCTTTAGCCAGTACTGCATCAAAAATGGTCATTTTCCCAACAAACTTGAAAAATGAAATTTGAGCTTTTCCTTTAGTTTGAAGTAATAATACACACAAACAGGAATATTTTTATAAATCTGGCACTTTTTCCAAATCATAAGAGTGAGTTGTAGAATCACTCCTACTGAATAAGCAGCATTTTTGACGGCAAAATAAAGTAACCTCCTCCACAGCATTTCTTACATACCATTTTTTGATAACATTTTATTAGTGGCATAACAAATTAGGAAACAATACTTGTTGTGAACTAAAATATAATTTATACAGAACCCAACAGCCTCTTTAGGCATGACGCCCCTCAGAAACGCAGCTTTATTGCCTACAAGTGTATTCAAAGTGCTGCGTTAGAGCGCCCCTATAGGCGGGCCTCGAACCTGCGACCGCCATAACGGACCAGCGCTCTACCAACTGAGCTATCTTGCCCCTTAATAGTCTTTGCCAACGGCCACTGCATTCAACAGTGCGACCGCTAACGGCACGATTCCCATCAGCTCCCTCGATCACGCAATAGTCTTTGCAAATTGCTTAAATGGGGCGTGGCCTTTTAATACAAATTCGACCATTCGTATATACCTTACATAACCGAACCCAATCCAATGCATTTTTGGGGTTATAGCGAATGTGTTTGTATAACCACAGGTACCAATTAACCTGATGGGCCTCTATAGGGCTTACCCCAACTGACTTCACCGCAACTATCAATCATTGACATGCCAAGGAAGCAGGGTGTCCTTGGCAGCTACATTGCTAGTCTAGTCCTAGACCCTTGTGTTATTTCGGCGCCCACGCGCGCACGCGCGCAGATTCGTTAACGCTGTCTCTTTTTCAAATCCCGACTTCGTGTGCGTTGGTGTCTAACGCATGCGTAGTTTACATAATGCAGCTGGATCCATACTCGCACTGGAGCCGACGTTTGACAAACGTACATGATTTTGGATTCCCCAATGGGTCTAGCACTAGTTGGCAATCAATTGTTAACTTTAACCTTAGTTTTCGACGAATCTCCCTCGCTTTTCCGAGGGATCCAATCAGCGACCGAGTTTGAGCCTCATCATGAATTATTCATTATACACAAATATAAGATACTGTGTGTGTGTACACAAGACAGTGTACATGTACAACATTGTACATGTACATGTACATGTATGTGATGGTGACTGTATGCACGTGCATTGCGCGAAATGTGCAGACTTTTAATAGCATTGTACATGTACGTGTGTCCGATCTTCCGGGGCATGGCAGTGCAAGCTAGCTACAGCCACCGGTACCGTACCGCGGGTCTGCCCGCTGCAGCATCGCTATGTTATAGTGCTTCAGCGCGGTGCGTTTTTTTGTATTCCAGTGTATCGAACGTACAGTACGTCAGTATTAGCCTCAAATCTAGTGAGGTCGTGCTTCATTTTGGCAAACAGTTAATTACCTGCAAAAACTACTTTTCCCTGAAATAAAAGGGGAAATTTATGGTGGCTCTGCATGGAGGGACATAAAAGTTGTGAATTTGTTTGCGAGTAGTTGTGAAACTATTCGCGACTTGTCGTGAATTTATTCGCGACTGGTTGTTAATATTTTTGCGACTGTTCGTGAATATTTTTGCGACTAGTCGTATAATTCGTGATTATTAGTGAATATTTTCGCTACTAGTCGCTAATTTTTTTCGCGACTATTGAAAATATTGACGACTATTCGCGAAAAAATATTTACGACTAGTCGCAAAAAACAAGTCGTAAAAAATTCAGGACTCAAATTTGCGACATGTCGTTAATTTATTTGCGACTGGTCGTAAATATTTTTGCAACTAGTCGCAAATAATTTCACAACTAGTCGTGACAAAATTCGCGACTAGTCGCAAATTTTGTCACGACTAGTTGTGAAATTATTTGCGACTAGTTGCAAAATTATTTACGACCAGTCGCAAATAAATTAACGACAAGTCGCAAATTTGTCGCGAAAATGTTCACGACTTTTGATATCCCTCAGGGCCACCATATAAATTAGTAGCCCCAGTCCCACTGAAGCCGGATATGCTACGGATCGCCCCGGATCGCCCCGGATGACCCCGGATGAAACTACGTTTGATCCGGGGTGGTCCGGGAAGGCAATCAAAAACAAAGTGACATGTAAATTTCTTTGTGTTTTGCTTCATTTGTGTTCTCACTCTTATACCACTGGATTTGTTACAACACCAGGAATCTGCTGGACTTTTTCTGTGCATCTTGGAGTCATCTATGATGTGAAATTGGTGATTTTCTGTTGGATTTTTGCTGTGTCACATCGAGAAATTTGCTGTACAGAGCTAACACACACATTGGTGGTTGCATTGCTGTGCGGTCAGCCATCACCTCCATTACATAACACTGTTTATTATGCCCAGCTGTGGACAATGGAGGTCAGCTTCCTGTTTATTCTCTCCCTGCTTGCTGGACCACTGTGCTCCAATGACTCATCTGTGGTCAGCTTTCAGCAATCAACATCAACTGTGTACAGTGCATGCACTATGCCAAAGACATTAAAATCCATCCAACATCGAAGATACCTTAAATGCCCTGTTCCTTACTATGACAACTCACCAGCTAGTTTTCACTTGGAAATTGTGATCTTTGGTGACATTGCTCTAAATCCCGGTCCTGATGCTGAAAATAATTCGAACTCGGAAACCAGTCTGAAATCTTCAATTTCCTACTCCCGTAACAAGCTTCTTAGTCTGCGTTATGCCCCATCTACACGTGCTACAACTTTACCTTCATGCCCTATTGAGTTACAGAATCTCGGACTTTTTGTAAATCCCAACTGTATTTACCAACCTACACATCGTGGTAAAAAAGCGGGTCGCCGTAGAACAGTTCACCAATCACTACAGCCTGAACCCACACACCCATCTGTTCCAGCACCAGTGACTCACGCCAAATCCCAACTCAGCTTTTGTGTTTTAAATACACAGTCCATCTGTAACAAGTCTGAAGACTTCGTGGATTTTGTTCTGCAGAAAAATCTAGACCTTGTTGCTGTGTCTGAAACATGGCTGAGACCAGGTGATGACCTAACATGTCGTCAGTGTACCCCTGCTGGCTACTATTTTCATCAAATTCCTAGACCTCACAAGACTGGAGGGGGAGTTGCAATACTTTACAGATCCAGTTTATGTGTCTCTGTGAAAGATAATAACATCCATTACACAACCTTCGAATCTCTTCATGCTGAAATAACAGGAAACTCAAAATCTGTTCGCCTCGTCGTTTTATACAGACCCGAAAGAGATGCCAACGGCCATCATGTGACTTTTTCAAGTTTTCTTCAAGAATTTGAGAATTTGATTTTGGAATATCTCCTACACCCATCTGACATCATCATCACCGGTGACTTCAACATTCATGTTGATGACATCCATAACACCAATGCAAACCAATTCAAGCATTTGCTATCGGCTTATGGCCTTATCCAGCATGTCACGGAGCCGACTCATCGTCTCGGTCATTGTCTGGACCTTGTAATAACTCGTGATATCACCCCACCTGCTGTCTCTAACATTACGATTCTACCTGGATTATCAGACCATTATGCAGTTATGTGTAATTTGAGCCTGTGCAAGCCCAACATCCCAACCATCACTGTAAAGACCCGACAGTGGAAAAACGTAGATCTTCCTGAAGTGTTCCGGGATATAGGAACTCATTTGGAAAAATTAAACCTCGATCATGACGACTTGAATGTATATGTCAGCCAATACGAAAGTACTGTCCGTGACATCTTGGATTTACACGCACCTTTGAAAACAAGATCTGTCAAGGTCCGAACTGAATTTCCTTGGTTCAATGATGACATTAGAGCTGCAAGAAAGATTCGTCGTCAACTTGAGCGAAAATGGCGGGAAAACGGAAAACTTGAATCACACCGACGAGAATATCGCAACCAATGTAATGTGGTTAGGAAATTGATCAACCAGGTGAAGATTACCCACTTCACATCCCAAGTTCATGAATCCTCAGGAGATCAAAAGAAGCTCTTCAAGATAATTGATAAACTGTTGCTGAAACCCAGAACCCCTGTCCTTCCATCCAACTACAATGATCAGGATCTGGCAAATGAATTCTCCAAGTTCTTTGTCACCAAGATTTCAGACATCCGCTCATCATTCTCATCGGCCCCTTGTGACATGCGCCAGACATCGCCACATCTTCACCAAGACTGTAGACTCTATGTGTTTGAGCCTACCACTGCTGCTGAGATTCAAAGAATTATCATGAAATCTCCTACAAAATCCTGTGAACTGGACCCAGTATCAACATCCATGATAAAGCAAAACATTGATACATTTGTTCCGTACATCACTGCACTTGTAAACAAATCTCTCAGCTCCGGTCACTTCCCCGATAGCCTCAAGATTTCCTACATCAGGCCGCTCATCAAGAAACCCAACCTGGACAAGGAGGTATTCAAAAACTACAGACCAGTTGCGAACTTAAAGTATCTCGGAAAAGTCATTGAACGAGTAGTTTCATCACGCATTCGCGATCATATTGATGCTTTCAACCTGTCCGACACGTTCCAGTCGGCATACAAGCCTTTCCATGGGACGGAAGTTGCACTAGTCCGTGTGAACAACGATATTCTTTCAGCCATGGACAATGGAAACCTTACAGCACTAGTCCTATTAGACTTGAGTGCCGCTTTTGACACTGTTGACCACAACATCCTCCTCTCCCGGCTTCAGAATTACCTCGGCATACAGGACACAGCCCTAGCATGGTGCAATTCTTATCTCTCCAATCGAACTCAGCACGTGTATATCGGCACTGCAATATCAGACCCGGTTGTCTTGAACTACTCTGTGCCACAGGGGTCAGTACTGGGCCCACAGTGGTTTACGCTGTACACTTTGCCAATTCGTGACATCATTTTAAAATTTAACCTGAATTACCATGTCTATGCGGACGACACTCAGCTATACATCACGTTTAAATCTTCTCGAGAACATGCCAATGCCTCCATTGAAAGACTTGAGAAATGTATCCAAGAGATTCGCCACTGGACGCAACAGAACTTCCTGAAGTTAAATGACGACAAGACAGAGTTCCTTTTATTTGGATCACGTCAACAATTATCAAAAGTTTCAGTGCCATACATTTCCATCGGTGATGCTCAGATAGCTCCCTCGTTGCAGGCTCGGAACTTGGGTGTTATTTTTGATTCGTCAATGACACTTCAACCACACATCAACAACGTCATTCGTCTCTCAACATTTCACATCAGGAACATCGGTAAAATACGCAAGTTTTTGGACAAGAGCGCCACAGAAAAAGTAATTCATGCATTTGTCACTTCTCGCCTTGACAACGGCAATGCCCTTTTCTATGGTCTTCCGCATAACCAGATTGCTCGTCTCCAACGCCTCCAAAACACCGCAGCCCGCATGGTTACACTCTCTAAAAAATCCTGTTCCATCACCCCCATCCTGGAACAACTTCATTGGCTCCCTGTCTCTCAACGAATAATCTTCAAGCTTATGCTAATTGTCCACAAAGCACTCAATGGCAAGGCTCCCCATTACATCTCAGAACTTCTTCAAGTTTACACTCCATCAAGGAACCTACGATCCAGCAACATGCTTCTCCTCAAGGAATCCAAGTCACGACACTCGTGGGGCGACAGACGTTTTTCTGCAGCTGCACCACACATCTGGAACTCTTTACCGCTTAATCTTAGATCTTGTCTGTGTACAACAAAATTCAAATCACTTCTCAAAACTTATCTCATGTCTCAGGTTTTCAAGAACTAATTTATTTGTTCCTCTCATTTGTTATTGTTTCTTTCTAGTTAAATATTACTTTGTTTGTTTTTTAGGGTCTCTGCGCCTTGAACACCCAGCAGGGTGGATATGTGCGCATTACAAATCTTATTATTATTATTATTATTATGTTCCCCGATCCTACTACGGTTCTACTACGGTTTGACTACGGTTCTGCCACGAATGGGCCCGGATGACCCCGGATGGTCACGGATTCACTACGGTTCCGCCACGGTTTCACTACGGATGCGACACGGTTCATCCCGGATGTGCCACGGTTAACCCCGGATGACCCCGGATACACTACGGTTAATCCCGGTTCATCCGGGAAATACCGTGGTGACACCGTGGTGATCCGTAGTGGAACCGTAGTGGAACCAACTCCCGTTTCATCCCGGATAAACACGGTTACACTACGGTTACGCTACGGTTTATCCCGGATACACTAGGGATTATCACGATCGCACTACGGTTTCACTACGGTTCTTCGCCGCCCCCCTCTCCCTTCCCGGATGGCCCCGGATCACTCCGGATGCTAGATGCTGATCCAGGGTGACGCTCGACTTCCCGGACTCACTACGGATGTCCCCGGATGGTCCCGGATGCATGGCCCCGGATAGTCCCGGATAGTCCCGGATTATCACGGTTTGACTAAGGTTCCACTCCGGATGACCCCGGATATGAACCGTAGTGCATCCGGGTTGATCCGTAGCGTATCCGGCTTTCGGTGGGACTGGGGCTTTGGAGGTTTTCACCATAGAGCAAAGTTGTTTCAATCAACAAATTCACCCGCAGTCACAAATAAACGCCGGGGCAGCTATGATTTGCTGTGTCAATGTACATGTAAAGTACATGTACATGTACATATGTACATGTACTGTATGGTGCGAAATACGGTACCTCTGGAGACGTGAACACAATGGGGACAATGGGAGTAAAAAGGTCTCCAAAGGGTGATTTATATTTAGGTCTCCATTAGGAATTTCACGAATTAGATTTTTGGATTGTACTTAAATTACTCAAAAGCTAGGGTTAGGATGTGGGTTAGGGTTAGTGTTTGGGTTAGGGTATAATATAGGGTATATTGGTTGGAAATTTCAACCCAGGAAAATAATTGTGGTTAAAATGGGAGCATTTTGAAAAAAGTGCTCGACTTTCTAACCATTTTGTACACGAGAACATGTCTCCGTCCACAGTGATACAAAAATGCGAATACATGTACAGTATAGTACATGCACATCACGGCCGGCTCAATCGCGGCGTGTAACGTTTTGCGTAACCCTCGCACAAATTTGCCTATAACCGTCCATCATTATCACGTGATATGAATAATGCATATATTACAATAGTCTGACCACGCCCCCTGTGTGCCAACTTGTCCAAGACCTTCGAGTGAGTCCACTGAGTTCGCGGGTGCGATTCGTCTGTAGATAGCGCCCTCTATAACATCGGTGGTTTGTGTCAGTGATCGCGGAATAAACAACACGAAGGTCTTGGAACCAAGACTACTACATTGCATACGCACTGTGGACCTCCGAACAATATAGGTCGACACGATGCGGGAAGAGGTTACGGTTTGTGGACTTGCCCAGGTCCACAATCCGTTTTTCAGTTTTCGAAAAAGAGCGCTAGAGGAAAAACGGGTTAGGATTATATATAGAAAAGATAGAAGGGACAGCTGAGAGGCCCATAATGCAAATTTGAGGGTAAATTTGTTTTGGGGAAGCGAGAAAAATGAGTATTTAGTCAAAGTTTGTTAACTACACGAAGACAAAGGAATGTCCACAGTACGTATGTATGGGTGTGTGTAAAGGCCTTCGATCGTGGACGGGGTATTGTCCGACCGTCTTCCCTCTTTTGTTTATACGTTTTTTGATGATCGCCATAGGATTTGTACACGGGAAAAGATCGTGGACGTTTTGTCAATCGTGGACCCATTGTTTGACTCCCAATTCTTTTGTCCGACGACCACGATTGCCGGTCAATACAAACGCTTGGGGGTGTGTGCGCGCCACCATATCCGTGTAGGCCTATTTATTATACATATTATGTGTATGGCGTAGCTTTTTGTAGCAGTGCTTCATGATACATGAAATACGGTACATGATTGAAGTACTGTACATGAGTTTGTAATTCCCCAACCTTGCATGCACATGCATGGGCGGATACAGGTAGGGGGAGGTCCAAGGGATCCGGACCCCTTTCTTTCTAGAGTAAAGGGGGGGAAAGGGGGGAAAACGGAAACAAAATTAAAATTGATTTACCACAAGTTGAAGTAAGATTGACAATATAGAGTGAATCATCGGTTCTGTTGACACATTTTTGGCCAATGAGAGCATTATAAACATTGGCACTTTAGTAGACAAAACACGCCGCACATGCATATACGGCTAACGTCTTTGTATATTGTGCAGCCAACGTCAGTCTTTGTACATTGTTAATACATTTGTGTATACATGCAATTTGATACATTTCTCATTCATAAAAACAGGCACGTGCTGGTTGTGCGCTAGTTTTTGGGCAAGACGTTGCTTAATCCGCAGCCACGAAAAACCGAAAACGATAACAAACTAGTGGGCATGCGCTATTTTTGTATGTAAATAAAGAACAAAATTCTTCACGCAAGCGCACATACGACAGCTAGTGTAGAATAGGTCAGGTAGCAAAGTACCGAGAGTTGGCATTGGCAATTAATATGTGCGGAGTCGTGTCGGCAGGTCGTCGGCACGGTTTATCCGTGTGGGCTCCGAGATGGCAGAGGGACCGGGCAGGCATCCTGGGCGATGTTGTTTAATCTGCGGGAAATTAATTGTTACCTGCCAAAAATACCTGTTCATAAAATGGTCCAGGCTACGGTAACGGGAGCTGTCACAACGTATTTATTTTATAGCCGTCGTGCACCTAATAATAATTGATAGTATACTAAAGTTACCACTGCGCACAATCGATGACGCCAGAAGTATTTCAGCCAATCCGCGCGTACACGCGTTTTTTTTTTAAGTAGTTTCTTTTTTAAACACTGATATTCAAGACGTTGTTCGTGACCAGCATTCGGTAACGCCGTGTGCGTAACGTTACGTAAACAGTATTGTTCATGGCCATGGTTATTGATTCTGTGTTGTTGTTATTGTTGTTTACATTGTGTGAAAGAATGTTGGTGGGAGTTAAGAAGAGGTGATTGTGTGTTGTCGAATCAGAACAGTCTCCGATTTGAGAAAGACGACACATCTTATTTTGGGTGCTGAGAATTATGTGCTGAATGTGACAGGGACCGGTGTCAACTTGCCTAGAGACGCCTGAAACATCAGGTATTATTGGCAGATCGGTAAAATCTGCCACCGGTCTTGCCTTGGAAGTCAGTTTGGCAATCGCAGTGCCAAAAATAGTCTTGCAAGCCAAAAGCCACCTTGCGGTTCTTGTACACCGCTTATTACAACACTCAGCCCAACAAGACTTCTAAATTTCAGAACATCAGCATATTGGTAAAATGTTCACTGTTTTCTGACTGTATAATGATATCATACTCTTATCGAAATACTGTTTGAAAATGATGATTATTCTAAAATATATCACATTAATTTATGTATTCGAATTTTAAGCCAACTATACTGGATGGGTTTCGGTAACTATTTTGTATTGTAGTTGGTCAGGCGTAGTACTAGTAGCATGTGCCTGTAACCCAGTGGCATCAGTAGGCCGGGGTTGGTGGATAACATGAGGCCGGGAGCTAGGTGACGTCGTTCTGCTCATGACGACCAGGTGTACAGGCTAAACTCGGAATCCACATAATAGTTCCGGCGGAGGTTGGGTACCAGACCAGGTTGACTTAAGAGGGGTATATCGGCCCAGGATAAAGATGTAAAGAAAACCAAGTGTCAGAAAAACTAGGAAATGACTGTGGTTTTGTAAAGTGTTCAAAAGGGTATACTTGTATGGTTTAGCCAAACTAAACTTATAGAAACGAAATATCTATGTAATATCAAAACGTAATTTGAAATTGGTGTTACAACCTAAGTTGTAAATTAATAACAATATAAGTAAGGCTGACCCCAGAGCTAAGTGAAACACCAGATTTTGAAGTAACTGTAAATATTGCTGTAAATAGTTATTTAATAAAAGTGTTTAATTGCTTATTGGTTAATATCAAAAGAATATTGTGTGTGTTGCTTTATTCCTTTCTGCCTGATGATATTTGTTCGTATATAATTTTGAGCCGGGGTCACCATTTTAAAACTTGAACAAGTCAATTAATAGATGACATTTAATGGTGACTGGAGCCACAATTTTAGCCACATTTGACCAGGATTGTTGAAAAAACCAAGCAGCCAGTGAAGCAGTGCATCGCAGTATCTTCAGTTTGTGGACAGTGTGACAATTGAATCACCCAAGTACGGCAATCGCAAAGCTTCGCGGAAAAAGCAATAGTGGAGACCAAACGAAAATATACTATAGAACCGTCTGAACCGTCTGAACCGTCTTTGGAATTAGCTTGTTGTTTTACACATGAGCTTTAGTATTTGTTGATTAGTGATCTGAAAATAAATAAGTTCAAAGGTAGTATACACCGTTTGCTTTTGTTTTAATTTTCAAAAATTGATGGGTTGGGGGTTTATGTACATGTATATAGTAAATAATGTAACGCTGATGTATTTACAAAAATATTCATGATTGACAGATGCAGAAAAAACCAAGAAATTTAATCCTGTTTCGTAGTGTGGTTCCTTGACTTCCTTCACTTCAGACGAAGCGGAGCAAGTTATTGATGTCCGGGGTATTTCCGGAAAAATCATACTACCTGGGCCAAGTTCGATCAAGGAACTACAGTTAACTAGTGGTTAGTTCGTGACGTCATTAGGACATGCGCACTGAAGTTGAAGTGCGAACGACTAGTCGAACCATTGACCATAAACTGCCAAACTGGTCCTCTCTGTACTGTGCTATTAAAGCGGCTATCGGTTACCATCGATGCGACCAACCGCGGTAGGCTGGTCGTGAATAGTCGACTAGACTAGTCCAACCATCGTCGACTAGCCTGAGTTCGATCAGAGTTAGTCAAACTATAGTTAACTATAGTCCTTGATCGAACTTGGCCCATGTTGACACCCATGTATGGATGTGTTACAAATATTGCAAGTACATTGTATATTAAATGTGGACTAACAAAATGTAATAAATTGGGGAAAGTGTTTGAAAATAGTCGTGTTTTTTCAATGAAAATTGATACAACATTCCACTTTTCTTGAAAACCACTGCATACCAGATATTGTGATTATTTTATATGATGCTTCAGACTGTTATTCACTTACAGTCAAGTACATGTAAGGTATTTCAGAATATTTCAGTACTTTTATTGTGGGAGTACAATGTATGTACATTTGCAAACAGAAAAAAAAGGGGGGGGGGGATTATTAAATACCTTGCTAAACTCTTGACGAATGAAAGTCTAAAGCACCTGTAAAATGATGGCATCTAGTGTGCCGTCACTTTCCAGAAAAGTGGTATTTTAACCCTATTTATGGACACAGCATTTTCCCCAGTTTTTGTTTGCTGTGCTAAAAATCACAATGTCATCATTGTTCATATGATTTTCCATAAGGATTTAGTGGGATAACTGTGCCAGTAAGAAACTTGGTGAATTTGAAGCTCGTCAATAATGACTACTTGATGATATCTGGAGACAAGGTAAATGCGTGCAAATTATAGGGTATATTTGTAGTCATTTTGGATTATTACTATATTTTCATAAATATTCAGTCACTTTATTTTTATTGAAGTAAGGATGTGTAAGTAGAATCACCAAAATAAACTTGTAAACAAAATACAAATAAAATATATACCCAATAATGGGAATAAACATATTATAGCGGTGTCTGTTGGCGCATGACCCCTATCGAAGATGTATATCTGAGTTATATCTCAGAAATGCGTAAACACATGTGTTTAGACTTTGTTGCAACCAATTAGAAATTAGGAGACCCATTCACCTTCCAGAGCTCATCATTAATATTTATTGACGCTGACGCCCTTCCTGAGGACGAGGTTGCAGGTGAGAGGGCAGCCACCTATACGCGTTTAAGCCCTATAGTCGCCTTACCAATCAAATCGATAGAAAAATCAGAAATCAAATTCTCGCACACTTAACACTACTTCAAATCAATCGAGAAAAAAATCAATCACGGATTGGTTCTCGTCACTCAGTTTATTCAACGTCATCGGTCATTGGAACTATTTTTTTTGTATTGCAATATACAAGCAAAAGAACAATGTGAATATTTGTTATCCAGCTACAAATGTTGTTGGTACCTCTTCTCATTATCTAGATTTTTTAAATTTGTGTTGTTGTGCATTTCAATTACTTTACGTTAAGCGCTCATCAAAGGACGACAACACGCCCTAAATTATGTCGAAACTGACAAGTGAATATCTTTGATACTTGCTTTTCCCAAACAATCCTAATGGGGTGTACTAATTTTTATTTTGACTGTTCGTAACACATAGTCAATCACATCAGTGCGACTTACTACTTTGGGTTTCGTTCGAACGGGTCACAAAATGCTAAAAACAACACAAATTAATTCATTCAAGGGCATCATATTCTTTGAAATGTTTCTAAAAGTATTCATACAATGGAATAGGCCGTATTATTGAACGTTGAGGGCGCTGTGCTCACGGTATTTGGGGGTATAATTAAAAGTGATTAGGAGATAATTCACGTCAGTTTAATTATTCTTACAGCTCCAAATTGTTTTTCTTTCTAATATTCAATTTAAAGATAAAGTAAAGTTACTAAAACTACTTCAATAAACGCTATTTTGCCTGTGTTGGGTACCCAGAAAATGGCGTCTTACAGCGCCCTCATGCGGCCAAAAATACGGCGCATTGGCGTCGGGGTAATGTAAATTCAATATGTGTGTATATTGTAAACATACGTCAGAAGGCCACGTATACAATGTTGCATTTCTTTCGTATGATAATATTTTTAACAAGATAAATTGAGTGGTAAAAACATCTTTATCTTCAAAGCTGAATTCATGTATTAACTTTTAGTGCTGCATATATATAATGTTTTGATCGGCTTGCAAGTCCAAAACGAGTCACGTTCATTATCGTACGCATTTTGACAATAAGTTGTTAACAGCCAGAAAAAAAACACTTTCATTTTAAGGTTATATTTTTTATATAGGTTTTCCCGGCTATTTTAAACTATTTGGTGTTTTTTTCAAATTCACCCATGCACTCTCACATTAAATTTTAAAATTTCACATGCTTTTACCAAACCAATTAAGTAATTTAACATTTAATGTTAACGTTTGGTCACCTCTTTTGAACACCAGGTCTAAAATATTCGTCGTTACAGATCAAATTCGTCTAAGCAAAACGAATTTGGTCTGTAATGACGAATATTTTCGATCCAATGTTTAAATAAAGTGACCAAACCTTGAAATTGAATGAAAAATGACTATATTGGTTCGAAAAAAGCTTGTAATTATTTTCCGGAAAATATGAGAGTTAGTGGATTTGAACAAACTTTTTTTTTAATTAGTTCGGAAAAACAGGTTTTTGTTTTACCAATACAAATTCAACGTTAAACCTGTCTTTAACAATGAAACACCTTTCTAAATACTTTATTGTTATTACTTTTAAACGCGTTCAAACAATAAGATTTTCAGATTATTGATAGACAATATTTAGCGATTCATTTTTCATGTTTATAAATTACACGCGCAATGTTTAGCTTCTGAAAAATGTGACATAGTATATATAAACCAGGCGGAAATGGGATACGAAAAGAGAAACAGCTGCAAAATAAGGTGGGGGATTTTCAGTGATTTGGGAATCTTACATTTTTGTTTGTGCTATTACATAAATAGCACCACAAAAAATGTAAAATTCCCAAATCACTGAAAATCACCCCACTTTATTTTGCAGCTGTTATTTTTCAACTGTTATGTAAAAGTTTCCAATTAAAGCTTAATTGACAAAGCATTTTGTTTAATACAAAACTCCAACTTTAAAAGTATATTTCTAATTTTTAACATTTCAGACAATGTGATTTCAAAACTGTATAACTTCACTTTGGAATATCCAATACAAAAAACGCAAGGTGGCATTCCAAAGAGCAAGGGGTGCATTTTACTAATATTGCAGAAACTCAAAATTGACTTCTTGCCCAAAAGTGCCTGATTTTGACATACCGCGTCACAAATGTTTAGAAGTGGTCAGCAAGTTGTGTTTGCTGAACAGTGCTGACGGTACTGTCGGACACAATGTTTATTCTACAATGCAACGTATTAAAGGTTTAAGGTGATAGTCTTGGTTGTACACAATAATTTACAAGTGCCATTTGAAATTAATGTAGGTTTTCCCGGCCAATTTTATCACAAATTAATTCAATTTCCTTCACACGCATTCAAATTCACGCATTTCCCCGAAATTCAATCAAACTAGGGTTTCTTTTTAGTTATTATTGCATTCAATTTCGTGTTTGTGCACACGTGATTTCGTTATTTTCATTCAGGTTCGATTTAGTCATTCTATTTTATTTATATGCATTTATGAATTTGTATTATATGTTTTTCCGGCTAAAGCCTGTACCCTGTATCTAGAAGAGTGTTAGGTAAAGTTTGAAAAGTTATGGTGGTAAGTCTTGTGATCTTGTGATCGTTTGCAATGGTCTTTATGTTTTATTCTTTATTTCTGCTATGTTCGGAACATGTCAAATTGAAAAATAGCAAATGCTTTTAAGAAACAAAACCTTAACATTTCTCAGGGGGTCGTTATAACATTTACTAAACAAAAGGTTGTTCTTTTCATGTAGATTGTTTCTACAGTTCCTTTTCTAGAGGGGTTCCTTTTCGTTCAAAAATGCTTTACTTAAAGGTATTACGCAGAATTAGTGTAATTCTGTATTCTCTTAATTCAGAATTTGCCTTTATAATAGGTAAATACGAGTTTGAATGTGAACATTAAAAAAATGTTTGCCAATTGATGAAATTGAATGGTTGACAACCTCGTGAATTTGAATGATCTTATTTGGCCAGTGGATGCTAACTGCTGAAATAGAATGACTTTTTTTCGACAGTTGAATGCTGATGCAACCGAGCATTAATTTTCAAACGAAATTCAATGAGCCTGGTGTTAATTTGAATGAATTTGTGTATAAATTGGCCGGAAAACCTAATAATATACAATTATATACTGCGTTCAAGGTCCAATTTCACGCATTTTCATGCTACATGCTTTCATAGGATAATAACGCGATTTCCATGATTGCCATTGTACGCCCAAGGCAAAACCGACATTCTGACCGGCATCCTCATCTGGGTAATGTCCACCATTCAAGTGAGAGTGATGACACCAATTAAACCACCAGGCTCCTGTGTACTGTTGTGCGCAATTACATTCTGCTTTATTATCATTGTCACGATCCTTTGTCGTAAAGGGACGGCCTCTGTGTTTCCCAAGAGAGTCACCGGCAGTGCTGCTGGCATCGTATTTGTCATAATTCAGACTGTACTCACCCGGGGATATTTGGAAATCTGAGTACTTTGCCCATGCCGCGTTACCGTCCCAGTCCTCTAAGTCAACTCGTATCTCCCATGATCCACGTGATTCACCAGACGTCAGAGTCACCAAGTTGTCATTACCCAACCAGAACTCACCGGACAGATCGCCAAAGCCAGACTGGTAGTCGGCCCAGTTGCGGTAGAAGTCCACGCTGCCATCTTGTCGCCTCTGAAACACGATCCATCCCCCGCCGTCAGTTTCCATGTCACAGTAGACACAATGACCGTCATTGCCAAATCCCTCTTGGTAGATTGTGTAAATACCGCTTGAACGATAACCGGCATCTAAGAGCATCTTGCAACTTCTGTAGCGATTCAAGGAACTATCAGCCAGTGAGTAGAGAGGTGTGTCCTCATCTGCATCAAAGTACACGCTCCCTTGAGTTACATTGAAGTAGTCCAGATGCTGCCGTCTTATGGCAAGGTTCAACTCGCACACTTTACTGCAGTCATTAAAGTTAAAAGATTTGCAATTAGTCCGGTGGCTTAGTGAAAAAATCGTTACCCGCCGGATTAAAGCACCAAACTTGGCACACTTGTTCTATATGACCCACTGAACAATTCTAGAGGGGGGTGCCCGGTTTAGGTGACCTAGGTCAAGGTCAGCATGAGGTCAAATGTCACGTGGCATGTAATTATGTTTGAATGCGGATATTGATGGCAAATCAAGGTTGAGAAGCAATTTTTTAGACACTAACTTGAGTAGAGTTGTTCTATAGGACCAACAGAACCATTGTAGAAGGGATGCCCGGCTTAGGTGACCTAGGTAATGGTCAGCCTGAGGTCAAAGGTCACGTGGCATATAATAATGCTGTTTAAATGCACATTATGATTGCAAATCAAGGTTGACAAGCAATATTTTAGACACTTAATTGTGTAGAGTTGCTCTATAGGGCCAATAGAACCACTGTAGAAGGGGTGTCCGGTTGGGATGACCTTTATCAAGGTCAGGCTGAGGTCAAAGTTCACAAGGCATATAATACTGCATAAATGCAGATCTATGATTGCAAATCAAGGTTGACAATTAAGATAGGCTTTAAATCTTATATTTGTTTTCAAGGACCTAAAGGACTATTCTTGATGGGGTCCCGGTTTGGGTGACCTAGGTCAAGGTCAGGCCGAGGTCAAAGGTCACATGGCATATAAAACTGTATAAATGCAGATATGATTGGTTAAGTGAAAAAAATCAAAGGTTCCACAAACATGGAGATTCTTACAAATTAAGCTACTTAACAATTTAAATCAAAATTTCAAATGTTTATTTGAATAAATCCAAGATGGCGGCCATATATGTTGTAGAGTTTTTTAGATTGAAATGTTCAAACAGAAAAAGTGATGTTGTTTAAGTGATGGCTTAAAGGCACTGGACAACTTTGATAATTGTCGTGTTTATTGGGAAGCAGCGTAATCATACATGTCAGTCACGGTTTTTTTAATTTTTAGAGCGATTCTCGGTAACCTGGGAAGGACATTAACGTGAAGGGGTTTTGTGGAATTTTCTTTCTTTTTCTGTGAGGCTATTATAATTCTAATGGAGTGCTTTTGCAAGAAGGTATAGCACAGAGAAACCGGTTTATGCAGGCATACTTCAAGGAATGATCAGTTAATTTTTTTGTCTTTTTTTTGATCAATTCTAGAGTTAGCTGCAGTGAATCAGAACTCATTCTATGTGGGAAGGGGAGGGTGTTTATGGGAGTTGTCACAAGTCAGAACTTTTTCTCATCGTTTTCGTAATTATTTTTGGAGATGCTGAAGCAGTTCTGCTGCGTGAAGTATCATTGGATTTTAGGTGGTGGCTTGGTCTGCAGAGATAAATCTGTATAATTTATGATGTGCTGGTATGCCAGCAGTGTGGTTGCGTAACTATCCTGCCCAGAGCGTAATTCTTAATTTAAGTTTTTTTTCTAGTGATATAAGCTTCATGGGAGGTCAGTTCAGGCCACATTTTTTTCTGCGAGATTGCAGTCTGTAGGAATGGGTGGGGGGGGGGGGGGGGGGGGGTGTTTCGTGTACAAGTTTCAAAAGAACCCCTCCGTGCTTTTCGTTATTTTTTTGAGACGCGGAAAAGGTTCTGCTGACAAGTATCATATGAATTGTATTTGTGACTGATCTGCCGAGATAAATCTGTAATTGTACGTTAACTAGTGGGTATGCTAGAAGGTGGCTGTTTGACTGGTCTCTCCAGAGCGTAATTCTTAACTTTTTTTTCCTTTTTTGTGTAAGACACGCATCTGGGGGTCAGTTTTAGCCACATTATCTCTGCTAGATGACAGTCCGTGGTTGGAGTTCGTGGACGGGCAAATACATCAAACGTCTGCAGGCCAATTGGGTTAGACATTCCCTAAAAGCGGGAGTTTCAAACCCTGTCTCTGATTTTGGCGACGCAATGACTGGTTTGTGTATTGCCACAGTGGTCCCTTTGTTTTTAGTTCACACAGTGATTGATTATTACCGGTGATAATATGCCGTCCCCTCTTTTTTTTCCTTTTTTGGAAGGGGAGCAGGGCATATTTTGTGTGCTATATCATGCACTTCATCAGCCACCCTCTTATATAATTCATTTTGCTTTCCTTGTTTTTATTTGTGTGTCGGTTTATATGACGCATGGCAAGTACAAGGGGGGGTTTGACTTATTTATTTTGTTTTAGTCTTGAGATCCATTTCTTTGATCATTGTTTTGTTCTTTCAATAGTTCCAATAGAATTTGCAGATTCTCCTCATCAAGATTTTGTTCCTCTTGGTTGGATTGTGGAGATGCTTTAGTCCTAGATCGAACAAGTTCATCTTTTATGTTTTTGTGCCGTTTGTATGCCAGGATGGGTTGGGTATCAAATAGCCTATTCAGATATTCGTTTTCGCTAATCAAGGGCCAGTGTTTGAGGATAGCCCGTTTCAGGGCTGGGTGCGCGACATGTGGGTAGTATGGTAGGACGAACACCAGTGTTTTTGTTTTTTTCACGCTTAGGGTCCGCGGGAGTCTTTCCCCTTTGAGAAAGGAGAGCTAGGTCTTCGTTTGTGTATCCGCGCTTTTGAAGTTTGTCTTTGAAGAATTCAACCCTCTCCTCAAAGTCTTTTGAATGGGTACATATACGTTTGTATCTGGTCACTTCGCCCTTGATTAATCCGCCAAATACCGACTTAGGGTGTGCTGAATCTCGAGCTAGGTACTGAAATGTATCAGTTTTTTGGTAGCGACTCGAGTATCCAATATCCCTTCATGTATAAATCGTTCGCCTTTGTAGATAATAAGGTCGAGAAAGGTGACTTGGCGGTGCAAGATCTCAGACGTGAACTTCAGCGTAGGGTGAATTTTATTAAGTGATTGCACTAGGTCAGCAGCCTGATTTTCATTTCCGTTAAAGATTATGAGAACATCGTCTCTATATTTCATGTAGCTCACAATTGAGGGATTGTGAGGGAGGATTTTGTCTTGTTCGTATTTGAATAGAGTTATGTCACAAATCTCCGGACTGCATTCGCTGCCCATGGCCACGCCAATTTTTTGTCTGAAAAACTTGCCATTAAATTCAAACGTGTTTCGACGCATAATGAGTTCAAGGAGACGTCGCGCGTGGTCTGTTGTGGGCTTGGGTATTGCGTATAGTCTGTCATCGGCCATTGCAAGTGCGTCACAAACTGATTCAATTGCCTCATCTTGTGAGCAGTTAGTGTACATGGATACTATATCCAGTGTCATCAATAAGTTATCTTGCTCCAATGTCAGGTTTTTTAGTTTTTCAAGCACATGCCCAGAATCGCGTGTGTATGTGCTTTGCTGTTTGACAATTGGGAGCAAAAAATAGTCTATGTAGGCCTATGTGGATATGGATTGAGTCAGTCTTCCGCAACCACTAATGATTGGCCTCCCCACGAACCGTGTTCCTTCTGGTACTTTTTGTGAACTTTCGGTAGGAGGTAAAGGCAAGGTGTTTTAATGTCGTGGTTGCGGGGGTTAAGAAACTCCAATATGTCTTTCGATATGAGTCCGTCCACGTAGAGTTGGCGTATGGCTTGAGAGACTAATTCCGCGGTTTCATCGGTCAAGTCCCTGTTAATTTCTTCATAGTGGGGGCCTGTTAATTGTCGTGTCCCTTCACGTATGTAGTCTTGTTTGTTAAGGACGCACACACCGCGGCCTTTATCGAATTGTTTGATGATAATATCCTGTCTTTTCTTAAGGCCAGATAGCGCAACACGTTCTGCTTTTGTTATATTTAGTTTGACATTTTGAATTTTCAGTCTGGATAGTTCCTCCAGAGTGCCTTCAATATATGACTCTAGGTTTAGATTGAAGGTAGGTTGGGGAGTCCAAGTTGAAGGTAGTTTGAACGGGTGTGAGCTTATAGGTCTGACTCTCCCTGCCATTCTTAACCGTAATCTCATCTTTCTGAAGAAGGATCGGGAATGGCGAAGGATGGTCGACCTTTTTGGTTTTTGGGGGGTCGGGATGAAGTTAAGGCCCCTGCCCAATGCTACCAGTTCAATGTTGGAGAGTTGAGCGTCTGATAGATTTTTCACATAAGGCATACTTTTCTTGGCCCTCATTTCGAGAGTGATCGTTCTCGTCTGTTTGTTTTGCTTTTTTGTTTATTTTGCGAGACTCGAACGATCTTTCTCTTGCTTTTTTAGTTTTGTGATTTTTTGGCTTTTGTTGATTCTCCTTGCCATTCTCAAGCCCACTCAATGTTTTCTTTCGGTCAGGTTTTTGTTCAGTGAGGTGTGCAGGAGAACGGGGAAAATATTTTTAGTTTTGTGATTTGTTTGGCTTTTGTTGATCCTCCTAGCCATTCCCAAGCACACTCAATGTTTTCTTTCGGTCAGGTTTTTGTTCAGTGAGGTGTGCAGGAGAACGGGGAAAATATTTTTTAGGGTAGAATGTGCGCTGATTGCCTATTTATGCCGAGATGCAGGCCTGTTGATTTCGAGCTCCAACTATTATTGATAGGCCATACTAGGCGGCCCTCTGTTGGTGAAAAAATGAACCTTTAGGACATAATGTTACCAAGTATAATTGGCACTTTCAGTCTCACTTTTGGTTAGAGGTGGTATGCACAAAAACTTGCATTTCTAAATCTGCATTTCTACAGTAATTTCTTCAGTAATATATGTCATATGAACTTTGACCTGACCTTGACCTAGGTCACCAAAACTGTACACCCCCTCTATGGTGATTATGTTGGTCTTATAGAACACGTGCAAACAATTTAGTGCCTTCAAATCTAGCTTGGCAGCCTTTATTTGCAATCTTATCTGAATTTATAAAATATTATTTAACATGTGACCTTTGACCTCGGCCTGACCTTGACCTAGGTCACCTAAGCCGGGCACCCCCCTCTAGAATTGTTCAGTGGGTCCTATAGAACAAGTGTGCCAAGTTTGGTGCTTTAATCCGGCGGGTCACGATTTTGCCAAAAATTGGCGCTAAGCCACTGGACTAAATGTTGATCCATGCTGCATTCACGTCCGCAGATGACACGAGATCGTACAATTTTGGTTGCAAACGCAAACCCTTTTAGGGCGCGATTTTCTGCGCGATGTATAATTGGCACTTTCAGTCTCACTTTTGGTTAGAGGTGGTATGCACAAAAACTTGCATTTCTAAATCTGCATTTCTACAGTAATTTCTTCAGTAATATATGTCATATGAACTTTGACCTGACCTTGACCTAGGTCACCAAAACTGTACACCCCCTCTATGGTGATTATGTTGGTCTTATAGAACACGTGCAAACAATTTAGTGCCTTCAAATCTAGCTTGGCAGCCTTTATTTGCAATCTTATCTGAATTTATAAAATATTATTTAACATGTGACCTTTGACCTCGGCCTGACCTTGACCTAGGTCACCTAAGCCGGGCACCCCCCTCTAGAATTGTTCAGTGGGTCCTATAGAACAAGTGTGCCAAGTTTGGTGCTTTAATCCGGCGGGTCACGATTTTGCCAAAAATTGGCGCTAAGCCACTGGACTAAATGTTGATCCATGCTGCATTCACGTCCGCAGATGACACGAGATCGTACAATTTTGGTTGCAAACGCAAACCCTTTTAGGGCGCGATTTTCTGCGGCATAAAACGCATGTTTCCCTGCATAAGAAGTTTCATATCCAGAGACGGGCGAGGTAGCTCCCTGACATATGATGAATATTATGTGAAATAGTCGCAACCCAGTAAAGGTCAGTTTCGCCATTGCTTCCAGTACTTAAAGGATTCGTTAAAATCAGACGACTTAACGTCGATCACAGTTTGTTTTATTCGTTTTTGTATAATGTGCGCCACGTATAGTTGAAATCACGGTAAAAAAATCTAGCGATTTGTCTAGTGATTTGTCGTGTTGTTGTTCAACGACTAAAAGTCAAGGCGTACTGCTTTCGGCCGTTGTCCTCTCTATACAAATGCTAGGATGCTCTTGTGATACAGAGGCCCGGCGATGGTTGAACTTGGTATAGTTTACAGAAAGTAATGGGTCGAGGCAGACGATGTGTATATCCCATTCTCTCTGATTGGTTATCCAATTGAGTACGTCATTCACATCATTGACTAGTAATTGGTCAGTATTCCCGCAGTTACAAACCGTAGCCTTTGATTGGCTGATGTTTTATCGTAAGCTGATAACCTAATTGGTCTCTGAGATTCTGGATAAACGTTAAACGCTGAAGTGCACTCTTAATTCGTTTTAATTAATTGTCGTCATACAACGCCAAATAAAGGCACGGACAATCGGGAGATTGCATATGCGTTCATATCAATTTCACGCTGGTTGATTCCATTCTCAAAACTTGAAAGATAAAGTCAGAGAAAAAGTCGTCTATAAAGAGAAGTCTTTAGATTATTATAATAGCCTTAAAAATGACAACTCGAACTATCCACGATATTGATTTAGTTTCAGCGAATCTAATGAAAATGGAAGGGATTCTCTGGTTACTATAGTAACATGCCAACTCCTATTACCGAAGTCCACAAGCTGATTACGTTCAAGGAAGAACGATTTATACTATTTCTGAATTGACAGCCTGAAATGTAATGAAGTCGCAAATATTATGAGTTGCGTTACAAAACAAAATCAAGACTCCTTTGTACTTATGATGACAAATGAAAAAACTTACATCATCGCCATCACTAAAAAGAAACAACAAAAATAAATGCCTTTTTGAATGATTAGTGTTTCATATAACTTTCTTAAACATTCTTTATGCCAGAGAATTTGTTTAACCAATCTTAAAGATGGACTACAACGGAATAATGATAAAGGCTGTGTTGCTGTTTTTTGTTCGAGAAATGTATAATGATTACTAATATATCATTAGTATTCAATAAATCTTGTTCCTTTATGCAAACAACAACAAAATTGATCGGCGTTCTACGACCCAGAAAAACTAAGTTTCAGCAAAAGCCCTTAACTCATGAATAATTCATACTTTGTGTGTGACGTACTACCCATGAAAACGCATACATATGGTGGCCCTGAAGGGACTCCGTAGATCGCGAATATTGACGTCAAATTTGACGTCAATATTCGCGACTTTTGGGGAAAGTCGTGAATATCGACGTCAAATTTGGCGTCAATATTCGCGACTTTTTTGGAAAGTCGTGAATATTGACGTCAAATTTGACGTCGATATTCGCGATCTGCGGAGTCCCTTCAGGGCCACCATGTATGCGTTTTCATGGGTAGTACGTCATCACTTTTCGCTGGTTCACAAGTCCGCTGGTACTATATCGTGGATTCATTGTGGTTTTCAGTGGATTTTTGCCGGGAACCAGTACAGGGCGGGAAATTTCAAAATCGAAGAATCGAGGTCTAATTTTTTCGGTCAAATTGCAACAAAATTATTTAGAAAAAAACATGACCGTAACAATAAAGTGTTACCTGAACACAACATAAACAAGGTCCGATAATAAATTTAATGTGTGAGTTTTCGTTGTAGTCCATCTTTAATGTTGACGCTATTAGCAATATTGCGCTTTATCTAACACTAGCTGAAGTACCCGGTGGTCTTCTTTGGGTGAGAATTCTCTAAAACGCCACGGGTAAACCCACCCAAAAAATTGAAAAGAAAATGAAAGGTGGCATTTCGGTCATCATTTCGTCTTTAAAGTCTGAACACCTGTGGGAGAGTTTCAGGTATTTTAAACAGATTTTGAAAGTTTGGCACCGATGGTGATGAAGTCGGAGCCTATAGCTTGGGTTTGGAAAACGACCTTTCTAAACTTGTGTTGTCAGATGGTTTTACAAATATTGATCGTGTCCTGTACGGGATGCTCTTTCAAGTTATGAAATCATGACTTTATAAAGTTTAGCATCCCTCATGGAACATTTAAACCGAAATGCTCTAGTACGTATAGCAAAGTGCTTCAGTTTCCAATTTGTGCAAAGAAATAAACGTTGTCGAAAGTAATGTATTACCTCAACCAATTTAGTTCCAGAATTGTTTATAATATAAAAGGACGCCCATAGTATTGACCAAGCATTCTGGGGACGGTCATTTGTATGAAGCAGAAACAGTGTCAAAAAGATCGGACGTGTTTTGTTCTTGTTTTTTTTTTAAATGTCACGGGTTTTTACAATTCAGATGCTTTTCTAATTCGGATGCTTGTTGTAATGCTTGTTGTATCATTACAACAGACCGAGGTGTCCAATTTGATTCTGCACTCTTTAGGGAATTGTAGCAACGTCGCCAGGGCATTCTTCAGCGACAACTTCAGCGACAACTATAAACCGCCTGTATCAGATGATTGCGCGTCAATTTGTCAGTCGCGCGACCGACTATAAACCAGGCTTTACGACACTGGAGAGATTTGGCTCGGGGTTAGGCAGAAGGAGAACTGTATATCTAGTAGAATTCTAAAAAAAATCTAGTAAAATGTTTCCTCCCAAGTTTTGGGATCCTTTCCCCACGAGTCACTAGAGATTAACCAATTTTTTTCGGGGTACCATTTACCATATTGCGTGCAGAAACACGGGCCCTGTGTTAACGCCGTGATTTAAGGCCCGCGTGCATGAATTTGAATTGATTAGGACATTGGTCTATTTACTAGTTTTTACAATGATGATACGTACTAGTTTTTATAATGATGATACGTCCAAGTATTTTAAACAACAGCTTTTGTCGACATCTCACGATAGGAGGTATAGATTGTTGTTTTGTTAGTCTTGAAACCAGTCCATTTATCTGATTTGGCTAGCCTAATTGACTTCCGCATACTTTGAAAATGTATGTGAGTTATATCTCAGAAATGCTTGAACACATTTTGTTTAGACTTTGTTGCAACCAGAAATTAGGAGACCAATTCACCTCCCAGAGCTCATGGTTGAGGACGAGGTTGTAGGTGAGAGGGCGGCCATCCATACGCGTTTAAGCCCTATAGTCGCCCCACAGCTACCAATCACATCGATAGAATCGCATTCCTTTTTTGTATAATGTGCGTCACATAGTTGAAATCACGGGAAGAAAATCTAGCGATTTGTCGTGTCTGATTGAACTACCCGCAATGGTTGTTGAACGACTAAAAGTCAAGCCGTACTGCTTTCGGCTGCTGTTCTCTCTATACAAAATGCTAGGACATGCTTCTGTGATACAGAGGCCTGGCGATGGTTGGACTTGGGTTGAGGCAGACGATGTATATCTCTCATTCTCTCTGATTGGTTATCCAAGTGAGTACGTCATCAACGTCAGTGACTAGTAATTGGTCAGTATTTCCGCAGTTACAAACCGTAGCCTTTGATTGGCTAATGTTTTATCGTAAGCTGATAACCTCATCGGTCTCTGAGATTCTGGATAAACGTTAAGCGCTGAAGTGAACTCTTAATTCGTTTTAATTAATTGTCGTCATGCAACGCCAAATAAAGGCACGGACAATCGGGAGATCAATTTCACGCTCGTTGATTCCATTCTCAAAACAAGAATGAGAATGTCAGAGAAAAAGTCGTCTATAAAGAGGAGTCTTTATATTATTATTATTATAGCTTTAAAAATGACAACGAACTGTCCACGATATTGAATTTAATGAGATTGAGAGGTAATTTGTTTGCGTGGCACAGCTTCGAGTACAGAAGTAAAGCTTGAGCGAAGATGCTTAAAAAGCTTGTCGTGATATTGCTCCCATTTTGTATTGTGGGAATTGTGCCTTTGGTGATACAAACATGGAACATGGACCATAAAGGATGTTTGTGTGTCCCCATTCCCCCATTGTGCCATGTTTATTTCCCAACTCACCTCAACTAATATGTCGCCTTTTCTCGATCGATACGCTGGTGTGAAACCAATTTAAAATTAAAACTTGGCATATATGCAAGGCAACAAGTGTAGTTGGCGTTTGTGCAATCAATTTTAAAAGATGGGGGACAACATTAACGGTACCAGTTTAGGTTTGGGTTGTGTGTTAACAACTTGTATATTACTTCTCGATTTACACTGGTTGAGTTCTATATTAAATTGTGTACCGATCTTTAGGTCTATACATCGCGCCATATATATTCGAAATTGGTTGTATAGCAAGAATTACATATGTGTTGATTGTCTAAAGGCCCAGTCACACCGGCTCGTACGATTTCTGGATCGTGCGATTGGTGCGATTTGGCAGAGATACGACCAATCGCCGATGTTTGCGACGATCTCCGCATAGCGGTCGTATGCTGTGATTGCTCTTAGGACTGGTATGTACGATTGGTGGCACGCTTGGTCGTGCGATCACAAGCGATTGGAAAAGATTGATCGTAAAATCAGTCGTAGGTAATCGTGCGACGAGTGCCGTACCCACGATTGATCGTACGAGCAATCATGTATACCTGCGACCACTCGCACGATCAGTTGTGTATACCTACAACCAGTTGCACGACTAATCGTGCGACTGTGGGACCCGCGATCATCGAGGACTGGTGGTGCGAGCATGCACGACTGTTGGTACGACCACGTAAGACCTGTCTGCAACCTCTTGCGATTTGAAATCGCAGGTCAGGAGTTTTAAACATGACCATCGACCTTGCTGCGACTGGTTTTGCTGTGGCGATGAACCACAACCTCTGCGACCAGTCGCACGCTCTTTGTACGATTTGCTCAGGATTGCAACATTTGTTGGTCGCAGCTAGGTCGTAACCTGGTCGCAAGCCCGGTGTGACTAGGCCTCAACAGTCCAGAACAAAAACTGTCCAGTTGGTACGTAATAGCATTCTCTAAAATTGGTCGTAAATACTCTCAACAGTTGAAGCTTGAGCGATGATATTTAAAAAGCTTGTCGTGATATTACTCCCAGTTTGTATTGCCCATAGTGGGGCAGATGGGAAAATATATTGCGGGAAATTGTGCCTTTGATGATACAATCATGGAAATAGGCACACAGTCAGAGTATGTCATGAGAAAGAAAGATATTTGGCTACAGAGTCATCGCAGATTGGACCTTTGTGATTATAAAATAAGATTTGAAGGTTAGCATGGCGAAAAGGCAATAAGATAAGTAGTTTGCGGTTACACCACGACAATATTCAGGTAATACTCTTTAGTAAGATGAGTATTACCGTGGTGTTACCGCAAACCACTTATCTATAGATAACATTTTCAAAATGGCTGTTATTAATTGTTATTCTACCTATAAGGTCAAACCTGCGATGGACCTACAGCCAAACATCTTTCTCAAGACCTACCCTGACGGTGTGAACAATTCCATGCTTGTACCATCAAAGACAATCCCATCACCTGTCTGTCGTATTACCACACGCGTTCGCCTTTGCAGTGACAAATATTCCACACGTATTGACGTGCATGAGATCATTTTTTTTATCTCAAATGAATGTTACAGTTGTGCATTGTAGTAAATATCGACTCCTGAAAAGGCAACCAAAACTATGAGATAACCATTTTGGTAAACTGTTTTGCAATCTCCACTTTATTTAACGTTAATGTATCGTGCTATTCCTGACAACTGAGGGTGCTGTTGCTCTAAGGTCAATTTAGGACCATGGGGCCATTTTCATGGAGCTGCACAAAAATGTGCTTAGCACAAATAATCTTGCTCAATAAAAACAGGTTACCAGCCAAAGCCCCGTGCGCTTTTCATGTTGAGTAAAAAACAGCTGAATACCAGTCACGGATAATATACATCAACCTTAACATTTGGTTTGTAACCCTGTTTTGTGCTTACCAGCTCCATACAATTAGCCCCAGATAGGGATGGTCTCTTAAAATTGTAAACGCAGTTGTTCAGTAACAAACACATGTGCTTAAAGTTTTTTCGTTGTCTTTAATACTGAAACAACAATTTTAAACAAAAAAACGTAACCATAGCAAACCCATTTGTATGTACACCAAAGATATAAGTGTGAAAGCTACGGTCAACATATACAAATATAGGGCTGTTCTTGTTCGAATAATGTAGTATTCGGTTTTTCAAAGGAGCCCGTGACCAAATATTCGAAACTCGCCAATCCAGTTTTACAAAGGCCAGATGCAGCTGACTTCCTCGTTGGTCAAAAGTTACATACAAAGCTGGTTACACTTTGGTCAGCGATTAATATTAATAGTTGTTAACTATCAGGGGACTTTACCCAGCTTAAACGAATGGGACTAGTAAATAGCTGTCAACAAAACGTTACTGTCGACCCCCAGAATGACAATTATGGTTATTTTTTGTACAAAAGCCGCAAGTTTGAAATTACATCGCAGTCGTGTGTGCATGTGCATCGTTTTTTCTTTCTTATACAATATTCAAACTGGCAAAAAGAGTTTCGAATGATTCGATGATCGAATATTCGAATTTCAGTATTATTCGGCACAACCCTAAACTGTCACCACGCTGTAAAGCTACGTGTAATTTCGTGTAATTTCAAATGATAACTGCACGAGAATAACCAAACAATTTGGAATTGAAAAACTGAATACAAATGTGGCTGTTAATTCTCTTTGTCTTTCCGAGTTTTCTGTCGCACAACGGAACTGCGTACCCAGCTCACGGTTAGTGCAATTCACTCTCAAACATTTATCTCCGAAAGTAAGACAAATAATAAGAAAATGACAAATTTTGTATTTTGCTTGTGACTTTGGTACAAAAAAACACGATATGCCTTTGGCTTTTAACAACCTTCGTTAGTGAATTGAACCATTTTTAAGGCGAGCCAGCAATTGGTTTTATAAATTGACCGTATTGCGCCGCGAAAACCACTACCGTCTGAGAAAAGTGTGACATCTGAAATGGTCCCTGGTTTAGGTTTAGAAAGTCCCTTGGTAGAAACTCGTTTTAGCAAAGTGTGGCATTACATTTAATGTGACTGGTGCCGATTTGTGATGATTAGCTGGAAGATTGTGGGAGTTTAGCGTCGACTCGAAAGGCCGCAATAAAACAGCCTCGGCAGCAATTATATTATTTAGACTTGATTTGTTGTTGTTAAAATAATTTTACGCACACACTGTGTCCAGCGATTTAAGTTGAATCTTTCTTAGTTTACTGTGAATCATGTTTCATTAGTTATGACATACCGGTGCTGTCATGGCAAATGTGCGGCATTGTCGTCTGATGTGGTGCTGTACCCAAACTAATCACCTCCACTCGTGGACATATTGAAGTAGTTTCCAGGACCATAGCTAGATTACAGCTGGGTCAGACTGACCCTGAATGTAAACCTCCGCTTGCTCTACCTTTTCCTGGGTATTAAAATTGACAATTTTCCGGGTCAAAAATTACCCTTCTCCGGGTCAGAAACGATATTTTTGAAAAAAAAGTGTGGTTTTTTTTGTCGCGGAAGAGTGCCATTTTTACCCTCTAAGTAGGATAATTCTTGATCCGGTTAACTTAATCCTGACCCGGAAAAAGGTGATTTCCAACTCGGAAAAGCTCTGACCCAGAAAAAAGGTAGTTTATAATCCTAGATAAAGGTGATTCTTTGACCCGGTAAATGGCGATTTTTGTTTTGAAAAAGGGTAATTTTTGACCTGGAAAACTTTCATTTTTGACCTGAAAGAGGTTCATTTGTCCCGGAAAAGGTACATTTTTGTCTCAGAAAATGTACATTTTTGTCCCTGAAAAGTATCTTTTTCCTCTGGAAAAGTACTGTTTGTTCCGGAAAATTGAATTGTCTTTATGGAAAAGGTTTATTTGTTGTCCTAAAAGAAGTTCATTTTTCTTCCGGAAATAGGTCAATATTTTGTCCCGGAAAACAGTCACTTTGACATGGAAAAGGTAGTCTTGGTTCCAAGACCTTCGTGTTGTTTATTCCGCGATCACTGACACAAACCACCGATGTTATAGAGGGCGCTATCTACAGACGAATCGCACCCGCGAACTCAGTGGACTCTCTCGAAGGTCTTGGACAAGTTGGCACACAGGGGGCATGGTCAGACTATTGTAATATATGCATTATTCATATCACGTGATAATGATGGACGGTTATAGGCAAATTCGTGCGAGGGTTACGCAAAACGTTACACGCCGCGATTGACCCGGCCGTGATGTGCATGTACTACTGTACATGTATTCGCATTTTTGTATCACTGTGGACGGAGACATGGCTTCCCTTACCGAACATGACATGTTCTCGTGTACAAAATGGTTAGAAAGTCGAGCACTTTTTTCAAAATGCTCCCATTTTAACCACAATTATTTTCCCGGGTTGAAATTTCCAACCAATATACCCTATATTATACCCTAACCCAAACACTAACCCTAAACCCACATCCTAACCCTAGCTTTTGAGTAATTTAAGTACAATCCAAAAATCTAATTCGTGAAATTCCTAATGGAGACCTAAATATAAATCACCCTTTGGAGACCTTTTTACTCCCATTGTCCCCATTGTGTTCAAGTCTCCAGAGGTACCGTATTTCGCACCATACAGTACATGTACATATGTACATGTACATGTACTTTACATGTACATTGACACAGCAAATCATAGCTGCCCCGGCGTTTATTTGTGACTGCGGGTGAATTTGTTGATTGAAACAACTTTGCTCTATGGTGAAAACCTCCAAAGCCCCAGTCCCACCGAAAGCCGGATACGCTACGGATCAACCCGGATGCACTACGGTTCATATCCGGGGTCATCCGGAGTGGAACCTTAGTCAAACCGTGATAATTCGGGACTATCCGGGACTATCCGGGGCCATGCATCCGGGACCATCCGGGGACATCCGTAGTGAGTCCGGGAAGTCGAGCGTCACCCTGGATCAGCATCTAGCATCCGGAGTGATCCGGGGCCATCCGGGAAGGGAGAGGGGGGCGGCGAAGAACCGTAGTGAAACCGTAGTGCGATCGTGATGATCCCTAGTGTATCCGGGATAAACCGTAGCGTAACCGTAGTGTAACCGTGTTTATCCGGGATGAAACGGGAGTTGGTTCCACTACGGTTCCACTACGGATTCACTACGGTGTCACCACGGTATTTCCCGGATGAACCGGGATGAACCGTAGTGTATCCGGGGCCATCCGGGGTGAACCGTGGCACATCCGGGATGAACCGTGGCGCATCCGTAGTGAAACCGTGGCGGAACCGTAGTGAATCCGTGACCATCCGGGGTCATGGGGGAAAAACAGGCTTGAACCGGGGTGATCCGGGCCCATTCGTGGCAGAACCGTAGTCAAACCGTAGTAGAACCGTAGTAGGATCGGGGAACATGTCACTTTGTTTTTGATTGCCTTCCCGGACCACCCCGGATCAAACACGTAGTTTCATCCGGGGGCGATCCGGGGCGATCCGTAGCATATCCGGCTTCAGTGGGACTGGGGCTACTAATTTATATGGTGGCCCTGAGGGATATCAAAAGTCGTGAACATTTTCGCGACAAATTTGCGACTTGTCGTTAATTTATTTGCGACTGGTCGTAAATATTTTTGCAACTAGTCGCAAATAATTTCACAACTAGTCGTGACAAAATTTGCGACTAGTCGCGAATTTTTTTCGCGACTAGTTGTAAAATTATTTGCGACTAGTTGCAAAAATATTTACGACCAGTCGCAAATAAATTAATGACAAGTCGCAAATTTGAGTCCTGAATTTTTTACGACTTGTTTTTTGCGACTAGTCGTAAATATTTTTTCGCGAATAGTCGTCAATATTTTCAATAGTCGCGAAAAAAATTCGCGACTAGTAGCGAAAATATTCACTAATAATCACGAATTATACGACTAGTCGCAAAAATATCCGAACAGTCGCAAAAATATTAACAACCAGTCGCGAATAAATTCACAACTACTCGCAAACAAATTCACGACTTTTATGTCCCTCCATGCAGAGCCACCATAAATTTCCCCTTTTATTTCAGGGAAAGGTAGTTTTTGCAGGTAATTAACTGTTTGCCAAAATGAAGCACGACCTCACTAGATTTGAGGCTAATACTGACGTACTGTACGTTCGATACACTGGAATACAAAAAAACGCACCGCGCTGAAGCACCATAACATAGCGATGCTGCAGCGGGCAGACCCGCGGTACGGTACCGGTGGCTGTAGCTAGCTTGCACTGCCATGCCCCGGAAGATCGGACACACGTACATGTAATGTACAATGCTATTAAAAGTCTGCACATTTCGCGCAATGCACGTGCATACAGTCACCATCACATACATGTACATTGTACATGTACAATGTTGTACATGTACACTGTCTTGTGTACACACACACAGTATCTTATATTTGTGTATAATGAATAATTCATGATGAGGCTCAAACTCGGTCGCTGATTGGATCCCTCGGAAAAGCGAGGGAGATTCGTCGAAAACTAAGGTTAAAGTTAACAATTGATTGCCAACTAGTAACCTATTTGCACTGCTGCTTTGTTCGGGCCCCAGATCTATACTGGAGTCTTAGATATGGGGAGATTCTTCGCTCCGAACCAGGACCACGAAGCCTCACCCATTCCCACAATATCTCGCCCCAAATACCACCCATACCTCACCCATACCTCACCCATACCTCACCCGTATCGCGTCGCCCGTACCGCTTCGCCCGTACCGCGTCGCCCGTACCGCATCGCCCGTATTGCGTCGCCCGTATCGCGTCGCCCGTATCGCGTCGCCCGTACCGCGCCGCCCGTACCGCGCCGCCCGTACCGCAACGAAACGCGACGCACGCACGACGCCGCCCGCACAATGCCGACCGCACAACGTCACTCGCGCGACGCCAGTCGCGCGACGCCACCTGCGCGACGCCCCGCGCACAACGCCACCTGCGCGACGCCCCGCGCACAACGCCACACGCACGACGCCGCCATCCAACCGGTAAAGCGGAGAACTCCCCGCCTATCAAATGGCGTTTTGCCGAAAACGCTGACGTATTATTCGACAGACGCAGTGGAAATACGAGCAATGAAAACCAACTTGTATTTGAAAGTCGCCCCTTGTCGGGGGCGGCGAGGCCATTCAGACTATCGACGCTAACCAGATCGGCGGAGGCAGGTTCTGAAGGACCAGCCCCCGAGTTAGAATATCCGACATTTGCGAGTAGCGCGTTGCAGTTTGACACTGTATGTGGCCAGAGGGCGGATATCCCTACATACCGGGGCATCAACAGCCGAGAGTTATTAGCGCGCGGAATACTACCTAATGAGCGACAGATCGAACCATCCGGCGCAATCGCGACCTTCAAGATATCTTAAACATACCTGTACATTTGCCATGCTCCACGGTGGCAAGGAGCATCAATGACGGGTATATTATTATGGGGTCTCGTGTCGTCACCCCTCGCTTAGAACTCCGCCCTCGCTTTCGGGAACATCCCGATAGACTTGCAGACGCCAAACGAGCACGGGAAGCAAAATAGCGCGGAAAAGGGAAATGCGTCCTGAGTGAACCTGCAAAACCGCCCCATACCTTTAAAGGTGCTTATCTAGGGTGACGCGGGAGCGTCACGCCCAACGGGTTCGCCCGGCTGGGAGTGGCAGCGCCGCGGCACACTTACTTTGCCAGTGCACCGATTTTGCGTTAATTTTATTCTTTCTTTCTTCTTCAGTCCGACTGGAATAACTCGCGATCGCTCCACGGAATGGAAAAGAACCCAATAACGAAAATGATCAGGAGATCAAGGGCATAAGTTCTATTGGGACAGAATTTTGATTTTCGACTTCTCAGAGGGGGTTGTCATACGAATCTGACCATCTGACAATGACAAACAACAATGTGAATTAGCATATATCTGTAATAATATGAACTTTGACCCAGTTGTGTGACGGACATACGTGGACATTGTGATGTACAATGTACATACACATGTGCATAGTGTACATTATGTGTAAATGTACAAACGGTTTAATAGTCTTGCTATCGTGTACATTGTCCGGCCGTTAAGTTTGCACTATACCATACTCTAACTAAATAAACGAAGTATGGACGCAGTTATTTAATTTGAAAAAGGCATCTAGTGACAGTACTGCCTACCATTCCTCCATAGTCCGTTAGCGGTCTAGCGAGTCCGTACCGATTGGCGGACTTATTTGGCATACATCGCGCATAACCATGTGATGCGTATGCAAATTATTTATAAATAAATAACTACATATCACCGCGGGGGGTTTGATACGAGAAAATGCGCCGACTGCGCACGCACAAGCGGCGTATCGCCCGCCTCTTCAAAGAGGATGCGCAGTGGTGGGCGCACACGGGCGTCAAAGCGCTGCTGCCGCCGTCGCCGGCCACCATCATCGAGCTCCTCTTCAAAGAGGATGCGCAGTGGTGGGCGCAAACGGGCGCAAAAGCGCTGCTGGCGCCGCCCGTGACGGTCGAGCAGACGTCGCTCCCAACGCCTGCCATGCAAATCGTACAGTCGCCCGGCGCCGACATGACGATGCTCGGTCACGTCGCTGGCGCTCGTACGGCGAAAGCCAAAAAGAAGCGCGCGAGCGTTGCAGTGAAAAATCTGCCCAAGCGCGCCGCCACCAGCACATCCGCGCAGCCAAGCAGCGCAGCGCCGCCACCGCAAAAGCGGGCGCAACCGAAGCGCAAGGAGCAGCGCGAGCGTCTGCGGCAGTTGCAGTCGGCCGCTGTCGACGCCGAGTTTGCCGCTTACGACAGTCGCGCCGACAACCGTGACGCGCTTGAAGCGCGCTTGCGTGAGCTTGTTGCCATGGCGGCGGACGGTGACTGCATTCTGTCGGCGCGCGAAAAACTCGAAAAGCGACGCATCAAAGATCAGCTGCGCTTTATTGCTGTGCGATCAGATCCGCAGCAGTATGCGGTTCATCTTGCGCAGAATAAAACGGCCTACGCATCCAATCCGGTGCCGCAACGCGAACGGGCGCGTGCTTCCTATGTGGCCGATCCGGCGCCGCAACGCGAGCGCGCGCGTGCCTCCTATCTGGCCGATCCGGCGCCGCAACGCGAGCGCGCGCGTGCCGCCTCGCGCCAGTCGTACCAGACCGATCCGGCGCCGCAACGAGAGCGGGCGCGTGCCGCCTCGCGCCAGTCGTACCAGGCCGATCCGGCGCCGCAACGCGAGCGCGTGCGCGACAATTACGAAAAGGCGCGTCGCAATAAGCTCACTAGCTATCATGTTTCGTACGAGCGCAGCACCAATCGCGTACGCCGTCGCGTGCGCCGTCGCCTGCGTCGCATTGGCGCCGTACAGGGCGAGCAGGACATTCTGCAAACGGTTGCTGCCGACCGCTATGAGGCGCACGCCGCGTTGTGCAGCAGCGGCATAGCGCTGCAGCTGCTGGAGCGCATGCGCCGGTACAACGTGGCCAATCGCCAGCGCATCAATTTGGCCATGCAAATTATGCGCCGCGCTCGCAAGCGTCTCAGCTGCCAACTCGCGCGCGCCGACTGCGCCACTGCGCTGCTTGACGCGGCCGAGGGGCTGCCCGTCACCGACGCCTACGGCAAGACGCCGTACGTCGATCGCGACGGCGTGCAGTACCGCGCCATGCTCGACGCCGACTGGTTCGCGCGCGTGCGCGAGGAGTTTGTGCAGGCGGCGAATGCGGCGCAGCTGCAGTCGGACGGCGAGATCGACGACCCGGAGACGCGCAATGACCTGCGCCTTTAATATGACCTCAAGTTGGCGCGCCTGACGGCCGTCAAGACGGAGGCGCAGAAACTGTTCTGCAAAGCCGTCAATACGCTGCGCAAAAAGTACGTCGAGGCGCAAAAGCTGGTCAAGGGCATGCAGCCGACCGACGCCACCGAGACGCTGTGCGAAGTGTACGGCGGCGAGCAGTACCACGTCAAGTCGCACGAGCGCCCCGAGACGGACACTAGCCGCCTCAACTACGAGCTGCTCGACGACATGTACCCCGTCGATCCCACCAAGTTCAAGAAGCGCGAAGACGCGCTGCAGTACGAGCTCGAGCACAGCAATCAGTCTGTCAAGCTGGTGCTGGACACGCTCTGTCGTGACGCCGCACGGCTAAACGGCGACGACACGCCCTTCAGCTCAAAGCTCACCCACGTCTCGTGGACGCGCGCGCGCGAGTGCGACAGCTCGTGCGACATTCCGTCCGCGTGGCCGCAGCGCGTGCACCAAGCGCTACAGCGCTTCCGCGACGACAAGCAGAGCTACTTGGGCATGCACACGGGCATGCTCGAGCTGTTGCAGTGCGAGGGCTGTCATGATAATCCGGTCTTGCCGTGCTCACACGGCGACGAGTGCGCGGATTTATTCCGGCTACTGCGCAAGCTACACGTTCACTTTTGCGGCATACGCACGCTCCTTCGTCAGAGCTATGGACTGCGCGAGTACACCTTGTACTTGGCAAAGGTCGATCTGTGCATCATGCAAGCCGACTACGAGCTGCTCGGCAAGCTGCTCGACAAAGAGAGCAGTCACGTGCCGGCGGCCGTGCGTGAATGCGTCGCCCGTGAGGCAGGTGAGAACGACGCCTTCCACGAGCGCGACGTGCTGCACTCGGAGAAGGCCGTCATCGACAAGTACGGTGACGCGCTGGCCCTCTTCCGGCAGCAGCGCGACAACTACGCCAAGCACATGTGCTCGCTGTGTGAGCGCTTTCGTACGCGCGCCCAAATGCGCCTCACGTCCTTTGAGACGTTTGAGAAGCTGATGGAGGCCATCGATAGTGCTCGCAAAAATCGCGCCGCCGGCAAGGCCAAAAAGTCTGGCATGCCAGCGTCGAAAATGCTGGCGGCGGACGGCCACCCCATTGTCGACGAGCTGCGCGTCAAGGCGCACGAGCGCGGCGAGAGCGGCCTGCCCATCACGCTCTGCACCGAGTGTTGGACGAGCGTGCATCGCGACGAGGTGCCCAAGTTTTCGCGCCTCAATAATGTCGGCGTCGATGTGCAGCCCGAGGAGCTGCGACGGCTCAACAAATTTGAACTGATGCTGCTGCAGCAGGTGCGGCCGCTCATGACGCTCGTCAAGCTGACGCCGCTCAGCGATCGCGCCGGCACGTTCGCCGCCACAGCGGCGAGCGCCGTGCGTGGGCTGGCCGTGCATCTGCCCATGCCGATGAGTCGCAACCTCGACTACATGGTCGAGCAGCTGCCAAACACGGACAACCTGGCCGTGATCCTGCAGCAAGCGCCAACCAAGGCGCGCGTTGCCTGGCAGGACGTTGTCAACCTCGACAACGTGATCGCGGCGCTCAAATGGCTCGTGCAGAACAACCCGCACTATGAGCACAAAAAGATCATGGAGCGCGAGTCGCTCGCCAAACTGCTCACGGAGCTGGAGGTGCAGCCGTCGACGCCTGACGGCAGCGACGACGAGGGCGACACCGTCGACCCGGCGCTGACGGAGGCGGAGCGCATCGTCGAGGCGGAGCCGGCGATTGGCCCGCGCGGCTGGGCGGCCAAAGACGTGCCCGCGCCGCAAGACGAGCCCTCCATCACGCACGTGGACAAGAATCTGCCCATGCAGAACGTGACGGTGCAGTCGATGCGCAAGGAGGTCGAGTCGCTACTCGAATTCTACGAGCTCTTTGCCGCGCACCATGTCAAGGGGGAAGTCGTGCAGAAGCGCAATGTCGTGCTCGAGGCGCTCTGCTTCCCCGACCTGCACCCCCGCGGCCGCTTCACGCTGCAGGAGAAGCGCACGGTGGCAATGCGCTTTGACGTCTACGCGCGCTACGCCCTCACGCACAAAGACCCGCGCTACCGCCGCAACGAACAGTTCATCTTCGACCTGTACCACAAGGCGGTCGAGCGCAGCGTGGACGGTCAGATGTACGTGCTGCGCCAGGCGGGCCAGTTTCGCGGCATGACCGCCGGCCAGCTGCGCGAGCGCGTGGGCGCGCACGACGAGGAGGCGTACGTGAGCGCCGCGCGTGTGACGGCCAAAGTGCGCGGCTCCGACCAGTACTGGCAGGACGTGACGGGCGACTTGCGCGTGCGCGACGAGCGCTACGGCCCGGCCACCTTCTTCCTCACGTGGTCGTTCCCCGACTACAAGGCCGAGTACATTAAGGAGTACTTGCGCGAGCGCAACAGCGACATTCCCAATGTCGGCAAGGTGACGAATGCCGCGCTGGTGAAAGTCGACCCTGTCAGCGCGCAAGAGTGCTTCAAACGGCACGTCGACGCCATGCTCAACCTGCTCATCCCCAAGCAGTTCGACGAGGACGACAATCTCGTCGCCGGCCCGCTCGGCGTCGTCGAGCACTACTTTGCTCGCGTCGAGTTCCAGGCGCGCGGCGCGCCGCACATCCACATGAAAGTGTGGATCAAAGGCGCGCCCGTCTTTGGCAAAGACGACGAGGCCACGATCCTCGCCTTCTTAAAGGACAAAATCACGTGCGCGCTGCCGGACCCGCTGGCCAGCCCCACCCTGCACAAGCTGGTCACGCATAATCAGCGTCACGACCGGTGCACGTCCACGTGCGGCAAGGGCAAGGGCAAGGGCCGCGTCTGCCGCTTCGGCTACGGCGGCGGCGGCCGCAAAGCGTGCAAGCATGCCAAGCTCCTCTCGCTGCAGGAGGTCATCGAGTCGCGTGCCAAGGGCCGCACCAAGCTCAAGCTGTACTGTCCGCAGCGACGTGTCAGTGAGCGCCGCATTAACGACTACAATGCCGCGCTGCTCCTGGCCGTCGAGGGCAACATGGACATTCAGTACATTGGCGAGAGCTCGATGGCGCTCAATTACTACCTGTCCAGCTACATTGGCAAGGGCGAGAAGGGCGTCACGCAGGCCATGTACGAGGCGCTTGACCCCTCGCGCTCGCTGTCCTCGCGCCTCAAAACCATCGCCAACATGCTCCTGCGCAATCGGCAGGTGAGCCTCCAGGAGGCCATCGCCGTTGTGATGGGCATGCCGCTTACGTACAGCGACCAGCCGGTCGAGTACCTGTCCGTCGGCATGGCCGGCGAGCGCAAGCGGCTCCTCCTGAGCGCCGAGGTGCTCGATAGGCTGCCCTCCAATGACACGCACATATACTGCGATAATATGATTGAGGTGTACTACCGGCGGCGACCGGCAGAGCTCGGCCACCTGTCGCTGCACGAGGTCGCCGCCAACCAGCTCGTCGTGTCGGAGAAGCCGTCCGAGAAGTCGGCGCAGCCCTTCGTTGCCTTCCGCACGCCGCAGGGCAAGGTGAAGTACTTTCACCAGCGCAAGGCGGTGCTCATAAAGACGCGCTACCATCCGGCCAAAACGGTCGAGGACCAGGAGCGTCTCTTCCACGACCTCCTCATGCTCCACAAGCCGTGGCGCGACGAGGCCGAGCTAAAGGGCCAGCACGCGACGTATCGCGAGGCCTTCGAGGCGTCCTACGAGGCGCTCACGGCCATGGCCAACACGCACAGCGCCCGCAAGGCACTCGCGAACATTCTCGATCTTGCCAACAAGTGGCGCCTTGCGGCCGAACTCGAGGACCGTGTGCAGGCCGAGATTGACGCTAACATGCCCGCGCCGGCCGATCTGGTCAATCGGCTGCTGGACGAGTTCCGCGCCGCCGACACGGACGTGCAGCCAATGTCCAAGGAGCAGCGCATGGCGCGCATCGCCGCCAACCCCGAGCAGCTGCGCGTCGTGACGCTCGTAATGGACGCGATTGCGCACCAGCACCGTCACGAGACCGGCGATTGCCAGTGCGACACGCCGTCGCCGCCGGTGCACTTCCACCTGGCCGGCCCAGCGGGCACGGGCAAGAGCGCCGTCATTGACGAGCTGAAGCTGCAGCTGAACGAGACGTACGGCGACGCGGTGAAGCCGTACCCCGTCGTGGCGCCCTCGGCCTACACCGGCCTCGCGGCGTTCAACATCGGCGGCCAGACGCTCCATCGTCTGTTCGGCATTCCCGTGCAGCACACCGGCCAGCACGGCCCCAACATCGAGTGGGCGCCGGAGAAGGTTAAGGTCTTCCGCTCCGCCATGCAACACGTCCAGCTGTTCATCATTGACGAGGTGAGCATGGTGTCGAGCGCGACCCTGGCGCGCGTCCACTACCGCCTCGAGAGCGTGTGGCCGCCGGCGCCGGACACGGACTCCGGCGACAACTGCCGTATGATGTTCGGCGGCAAGAATCTGCTCGTGTGCGGCGATCTGTGCCAGCTGCCGCCTGTGCAAGATCTGCACGTGTTCGATTGGAAATTGAAAGGAAACGTGCCGCCCGTGATCGATCTGTGGCGCCACTTCCAGTATGGCGAGCTGACGCAAATCATGCGCCAGAAAGACGACGCCACATTCGCCGAGCTGCTCAATCGCTGTCGCATCGGCAGCCCCACGGCCGATGACATTGCCATGCTCGAGACGCGCCTCATTGGCGTGCAGCCGGACGACTTTGAGTCCATGGCCGAGTACTGCAGCGAGCAGCGCGCGCAGCATCCGGCCAGCGCCGTCTGCCTGTTCTCGACGCACGAGCGCGTCAATGCGCTCAACGCGTCCATGCTCAAGCATGATGAAATCGTGTGCGTCGTCATTCGTGCCGAGGACGACTACGGTCCGCTCGCGCACAAGTTTCTAAAGGCCCAGAAAGGCCGCGCCAAAAAGAAGCAGCCTGCCGCCAAGGCACCAAAGGCATCTGACACGGCCGGCCTGGAGACTGAGCTACGCGTGGGCGTCGGCGCGCGCGTCATGCTGCGCCAGAATCTCGACACGAGTCGGGGCCTCATCAACGGCGCGCTCGGCAACGTCGTGTCGCTCGTCACGGACGAGCATGGCTTTGTGACGACGATTGGCGTGCTCTTTGACGGCAAGCACGAGCCGTACGAGCTGACGCGCAAGCAGAACAGCTACGAGCTGTCGCCCGGCGTGCTCGTCAACCGCAAGCAGTTCCCGCTTGTGCTCGCCTATGCCATGACGATCCACAAGTCGCAGGGCCTCACGCTCAATAGCGTCATGGTCGACTTGGCGGGAACGTTCAGCTGCAGCGGCATGATGTACGTGGCGCTCAGCCGCGCGAAGGCCCTGCACCAGGTGCACATTATCCGCCTCGATCCGGCCATGATCCGCGCGGACGTCTCCTGCATTAAGCAGTACAACCGGCTGCGCAGAGAGAATCCGGAGTGCGGCCTGCCGCAAATCGTCGACTACAACACGCCGCCGCCCGGCGTCGCCCTGCGCAAGCAGCGTAAAAAGGCGTATGTCGTGACGGCGCCGCTGCAGGCGCCCGACGCCAGTGAGCCGGCGATCGGCATCGCCGCGAGCAAACTGCAGCGTCGGCAGACGGCCAAGCAGCGCCGTCGCGCACCACAGTCGCGTACAGACGATGCCGCGCAAAGCCCGCCGCGCAAAAAGGCGCCGCAGCCGCCACGCACGCCCGTCAAAGGGCGCGGCAAGCGCACACGCGTGCGCACAAACGTCGACCAGGTGACCACGTCGTCAGCCACCGTCGACGTGACGCGCAGTCCCGTGCAAAAGCGGCGTCTCGGCCCCACCACGCGCTCGCGCGGCGCCAACGCCAAGAGCGTGACAGTTGACGGCGAGCACACGCTCACGCGCCTCAACAACACGTACGGCGACGGCTGCTACGCCAACGCCATTGCGCAAATGCTCATGCGCGCCGAGCAGCTCACGGCCGCCATGAACGAGCAGTCAGTGCCGCCGGGCCGCAATACTGTGCAAGCCGCCTGGAATAACCTCCGCCAGCAGTTTGCGGACGGGCGCTGCGCCGTCGCCAATACCGACGAGCTGCGTAGACGTGCCGGCCCGCACTACGCGCCGCAGCGTGGCGTGTCGAACCAACGCACGTTCGAGATGTTCCTCGTTCACTTGTTGGGCGAGGTGCCGGCGTGGTGCCGACTCGTCACCTTCTCGCTCGTGCGGACGGCCACATGCCGCACGTGCATGAACGAGGGGCAGCCGCGCTTTGAAACCGCGGCTAGCATCAATATTGGCCGCAATGAACGTGCCGTGGACGAGCCGATCGCCGTCGCGCTGCAGAAGGCGCTGACGGATGCGCGCGACGAAGGCCGCTGCGACATGTGCGGCGGCGTCGGCACCGACGCAGTCGCGACAGTCAGCATGGCGGCCGACACGCGCTACGTGATCGTGCGCATTGCGACCGTCACACAGACGCAGCGTCTCCTGCGCGGCGGCATCGTCGGCCTCGATGTTAATGACGTCGGCATTCCCGGTTGCGACGCCCGCTTCCGTGTCATCGCCGCCATCGCCCATCAGAGTGGCATGGACACAACCAGCGGCCACTGCTGGGCCCACATTGAGCGCAACGGCGAGTGGTACCGCATGGACTGCAGTCGCAGCGCTCGCGCCGACGTTGAGCACTCGCCGCAGCTGCCCCGCGGCCTGCACGGCATCGCCATGCTCATGTTGGAGCGAAAGTAGTCTTGCCTGCGTATTTGCGTCGAGCACTCGCTTTGCACCGCCCTCATCCGCCTAGTCTCATTACATCCCTCACTTGTGGACAGCTCCGAGGCCTCCGCTCCACCCCCTTCTCCCGTCTCTTAGACATGGAGTGCGTGAGCTCTTCTCCGCTTCATCCCTAGCTAGTCACGTAGTCATGGAGTGCGTGAGCTCTTCTCCGCTCCATCCCTAGTTAGTCACGTAGTCATGGAGTGCGTGAGCTCTACTCCGCTCCATCCCTAGCTAGTCACGTAGTCATGGAGTGCGTGAGCTCTTCTCCGCTCCATCCCTAGCTAGTCTCTCATCCACGGACGCGTCGAGGCCTCCAACGCTTTCTGCGGCATCGCTGTTAGGGTTGCGTCAAAGTTCGAGTGCTCCGCAAAATATCGCATGGCGAACGCTTCACGCTGGACGACACCTGCACATTATTGCTCCTTTGTGCCGCGCACCGCGCAACACGAGTACACAAAAAACTCCACATCTGGGCAATCGGCCGGGAGAAGGCGCTCGCTCGACTATAAACAAACCCCCCCGGACGCCAGATGTGGAGTTAGTCGAGCGATTGGGTGAGGGACTGCATGCACCCGATGATCCCGAGCCAAAAGCGCGCATGCAAACTTCTTACTGTTCAAACACAAGCTACTAAATAAAAGGAAGTGGACAAGTCAAAGGTAAAATGCTCTGAGAGCATAATAAAAGGGCCAACGGGTTTCCAGTTAAAGTAAAATGCTGTGCGAGCATTCCAGCTAAAGTAAAATGCTGTCTCAGCACTGCACTCGCGTCAAAAAGGAAGTGGACAAGAGAATGCCAACGGGTTTTACCTCTTACCCCCCCCAACAAGCGCAGACCGAGCGAAAGGTCAGCAGGTGTGGGCCACTAGTTCGGTGTGGGCGGGTCGAAACCGTTGCCCTCCCACCGAGCAGTAGATGTTAACTGGTTAGCACCGTACCGTAATAACTGCATTTATTTGCATACACTAATGCTGGTGGGTCATCGTAAGATAGCCATTACGGCTTGGATGGAGTTCAATTTTGGTTTTGCGTTGCTATAAAGAGTACTATCACCAATGTTCGATATACGCTGCGCGCTCTCCTGCACTGACGACACTGTCTGAGAGGTCCTAGGTGCCGCTATGCACGCTCTTCTACTCTGGCGCATACTAGCTACGCCCATAATTCTAACCTACACCCTCCAGCTAGCCCAAGACACTTGACAGCCTTCGCTCCGCTTTGCATGCACATCTGCGCCGGCGTACTTTCAGCATCTGTCAGCTACACCTAATGCATGAGCGCCTGTGCCTGCATAGGGTTGCACTTCATACACTGCAACAGGTCATCACGTCAGTTGACAATGACAATTCTACTTAGCACCGCCTTCTTTCTCCGCCTTTAGACCACCGTACGTAGCTGTGCCTTGCGCGCATTTGTCTTACAAACGCTCGCAAATACACAGCAAACGCACGCTTTCTCTAATTCATCCGACACGTGTGCCGGATTCCAAAAAAAACGATGTCACCTTGCTTCAATACTCAACAACTTTTGCACGGAAACATGTGAGCGCCAACAGCAGCATACTTACTACTTGATACACAGCGCGCACAGAGCGGGTAAGAAGTGAACTTCACCGTGGGCCCACAGCGCGCGTCGAGATTATCCGTTAATAAGCCCATTATAAGCTTATTTATAAGCTCGTGCTCATCCGCCCTATCGCGCGAGCACGAGTTATTGTTTACGCGCCGTCCATTTCGTGCCAGTTATTCAGCTACGTGACCACCGACCGCGTTACATAGCCGGTGATCGGCTTCCCACTCTCTTGCGTTGCGGGCTTCTCTCTCTCGCAGAGAGTGCAGCGCTTTCCCCTCCAATGCGTGTGTCTCTCTCTCATTGGCTCATTGAGTCGGTGCTTTAGACTACCCGATTGTGAGTCCATGTTGCTATGGGAGGAGGGGGCGAGGTGGGAGGGCAACGGTTTCGACCTGCCCACACCGAACTAGTGGCCCACACCTGCTGACCTTTCGCTCGGTCTGCGCTTGTTGGGGGGGTAAGAGGTAAAACCCGTTGGCATTCTCTTGTCCACTTCCTTTTTGACGCGAGTGCAGTGCTGAGACAGCATTTTACTTTAGCTGGAATGCTCGCACAGCATTTTACTTTAACTGGAAACCCGTTGGCCCTTTTATTATGCTCTCAGAGCATTTTACCTTTGACTTGTCTAATTGATAAACTAATATTGCAGATAAGCTTCACAAGTCCGCAAATATGCGCAGAACAACAAACAAGAGAAATACTGCATGAGGGACTTTTCTCGACGCCGAATTGCATACATAAAGCGTCTCGTTTTGTCAAATTTACCCCCGTGGGTCACTGCCTACCGCAACTGCGCGTAGTTAATATCTATTTTATTGTAATTATCGCCATTACCACTTGACTCAGGCACTTTTTCAAACAAAACAGTTAACAATACAAAGAAAAGGTCGTTTTATTCTCATGCAGGAAGACCGTGTGACGTTAAATTACTATAGGGATACAGGACTACTGGCCCATAATGCCCATGTATGTATGAAAGGATTCATCTGTACGTTGAAAACGGGCAGATTTGCAGAACGGCTGCCCGATGGACAGTAGCTGACCCGTCGACACGCAATTTTCGCCAAGTTTAGCGGCGACCGTGGAAACAACAACACCGCTTTTCACCATGGAAACAGTTCTTAGGATCTGTGAAGAAAAAATGTGACTTCGATCAATCATTAAACGTCATTTAGGAAACAGAAAGCAAAAATAAAGAACCCGTTACAAATCGAGTATAAATTAGGCCAACTGGCTAAGGCAACTACTTTACGTGCCGCTATCTCTTTTTCTTGTAATTTTTTTAGGTCTTATAGGCAAAAGTTCCGATCCCAATTATAAGACTTCTAAGAAGTGGAATAAAGATGACCACAACAAAAAAACAAAAAAAGCTTTTTGCTTTTTTTTTTGCTTTTTTTTTTTTTTTTGGTCTTTTTTCTTTCTCCCCTTCTCTTCGCAGAGGCTCGCCCTCTAATCTTAATCGGTTAGTTACATATCTAACACGCGTGGCCCGACCACTGCAGAACTTCTATTGTCACTCAAGCAGAGGTCCGCCCTCTGAACTAAATCAGTTACAATCAATTGTAACACACAGGGCCTATACACTGCGGAACTTCCATTTGTCTCAAATGCAGAAGCCCGTCCTCTGATCTTAATTGGTTAAATTCAAAATGTAACACACCGGGCCTATCCACTGCGACACTTCTTGTGTCTCTCACGCAAGGGCCCATCCTCTGATCTTAATCAGTTACATTCAATTGTAACACGCAGGGCCTATCCACTGCAGAACTTCCATTTGTCTCAAATGCAGAAGCCCGTCCTCTGATCTTAATCGGTTAAATTCAAAATGTAACACACCGGGCCTATCCACTGCGACACTACTTGTGTCTCTCATGCAAGGGCCCATCCTCCGATCTTATCAGTCACATTCAAATTTAAAACGCAGGGCCTATCCACTGCGACACTACTTGTGTCTCTCATGCAAGGGCCCGTCCTCTGATCTTAATCAGTCACATTCAAATTTAAAACGCAGGGCCTATCCACTGCGACACTTCTTGTGTCTCTCATGCAAGGGCCCATCCTCTAATCTTAATCAGTCACATTCAAATTTAAAACGCAGGGCCTATCCACTGCGAAACTTCTTGTGTCTCTCATGCAAGGGCCCATCCTCTGATCTTAATCAGTCACATTCAAATTTAAAACGCAGGGCCTATCTACTGCAAAACTTCCATTTGTCTCAAAAGCAGAGGTCCGTCCTCTGATCTTAATCAGCTAAATTCAAAATTTAACACACAGGGCCTATCCATTGCGAAATTCCTTTATCTCTCAAGCGGAGGCCCGTCCTCTGATCTTAATCAGTTAAATTCAAAATTTAACACACAGGGCCTATCCCATGCGAAACCTCTCTTGTCTCTCATGCAAGGGCCCGTCCTCTGATTTTAATCAGATGCATACACATTTAACGCGCAGGGCCTAATCCACTGCGGAACTTCTTTTGTCTCTCACGCAGAGACCTGACCTCTGATCTTAATCAGATACATTCGAATTTAACACGCAGGGCCTAATCCACTGCGGAACTTCTTTAGCCTGTCATGCAAAGGCTCACCCTCTGATCTTAATCAGATACATTCGAATCTAACACTCAGAACCTATGTACATTCGAATTTAACACGCAGGGCCTAATCCACTGCGGAACTTCTTTAGCCTGTCATGCAAAGGCTCACCCTCTGATCTTAATCAGATACATTCGAATCTAACACGCAGAACTTATGTACTGCCCAACTTTCTTTTGCAAGTCATGCAAAGGCCCACCCGTCTGATCTTAATCAGATACATTCGAATCTAACACGCAGGGCCTATCCACTGCGGCAACTACTTTAGTCTCTCATGCAGAGGCCCGTCCTCTGAATTTAACAAGCTACATGGCAACTAAGGGCAGGATACACCATTACTCCGAAATATTAAAAAATATTTTACTCATCTGAAAGTAAATAAAGATCCTAGGCATCCAGCAAAATGACTGCGCTAGATATCACGAAATTATTCTGAAAATAAAATTCTATAAAGAAAATATGCGACCGCCGGATGGCGATCGCGAAACAACACAAAAAATCATAAGAATAACCACCCAACGCCGGTTAAAAACAAACGCTGTATTCCGTGCTTTTCTCGGCATTTATGACTGTAAAACTTCGAACAGGCCAGTTAAATTATATTTACTATAAAATACAACCGTCTAAATTCGCCCATTCATATAATGTAAGCATTTAAACACGGTGCATACTACCCTTAATACGCAGGGCCTGATCCACTGCGGAACTTCTAATTGTCTCAAACGCAGAGGCCCGACCTCTGACCTTATTCGGTTACATACAAATATAACACGCAGGGCCCTTCCACGCGGAATTGTAATTGTCTCTCACGCGGAGGCCCGCCTCTGATCTAAAAATAAACATATTAGATTAAAAATTCAACACGCCAGGCCTGTCCACTGCGTAACTCCTATTTTCTCTTATCCTCCGATAATAGGCCTATCTATGCAAGATAAACATTCAATCACCCAGGGCCTGTCCCCTGCGTAACTGTTATTCTCTCTTAACCTCTGATCTTAACAAAGCTATATTTAAATTCAACACGCAGGGCCTGTCCACTGCGGAATTTATATTCTCTCTTATCCTATGATCTTAACATTGTTAGATCTAAATTCAACACACCGGGCCCGTGCACTGCGGAACTTATACTACCTTATTCTATGATCTTAACATTGTTAGATTAAAATTCAGGGCCCATCCGGTGCGTAACTTATATTCTCTCTTATATCCTTTGATCTTAACATTGTTGGATTAAATTTAACACACGGAGCCCATCCACTGCTTAACTTCTATTTTCTCTTATCCAATGATCTCAACAGTGTTAGATCTAAATTCAACACGCAGGGCCTGTGCACTGCGAAATTTATATTCTCTGCTATCCTAATATCTTAACATTGTTAGATTTAAATTCGACACACAGTGCCTGTCCACAGCCTAACTTATATTCTCTGTTATCGTCTGATCTTAACAATGCTAGATTCAAATTAAACACACAGGGCGCGTCTGCTGCGCAACTTATAACTATCTCTTATCCACTGAACCTAACTACACTAGATTAAAATCCAAAACGCAGGGCCCGTCCGCTGCTTAACTTATTATAAAAATAATACTAATATCTTAGATTTATATGGCGCTTTTCACACCCGAAGGGCAACCCAAAACGCGTCCAACATTATTACCCCTGATCACTGGGCAATTGTTAAACCTTAAACCCTCTCAACTCCCCTGGGAGTATACAGCCTGTGCTGCAATATATGCGCTACTAGGCTAAATCAATCACAATAACCATCTCTGCCCTCACATGTACACATTGTACCCCTGGGTGGAGAGAACCAATTATAGTTAAGTGTCTAGTTCATGGGACACAAGTGTCACGACTGGGACTCGAACCCACACTCTGCTGAACAGAAACACCAGAGCTTGGGTTTGGTGTTCTAATCGACTAGGCCACGGCCCCCTGCTATCTTAACCATGTTAGATTACAATTTGAACCCACATGACCCAACCCCTGTTCTTTCTTAGGCACAGACCCGCCCTCTGATCTTAACCAGACCGAGTCAACACCTTATCTCGGGATAACAATGACTAAGAATATGAAATGGAATCAACACAACGACGTTATAACATCCAGGGCCAACAGAATACTAGGTCTTCTGCGTCGCAATCTGCAGTACACACCACAGTCAGTAAAGACCACTGCCCATCAGTCACTAGTTCGACTCCTTCTGGCATACTGCAGAGCACAGCAGTTCTACATACACACTATTCCAATCCCTAGCCACACAAACTACTAGAAGATCCTCGGCACACAGATGCTTACCCCATCAAACCCGGATAGATGCAAACAGGTATTCATTAATGCCCAGCACCATTCCACTTTGGAATTTCATCCCAGTTACAGTACATGCATCACCCGATCTTGAGCATTCAGGACTGGATTGCTCAATGTGGCTTTCTAAACGAAGTCCAGATTTCACTGTAAATATATGCACCTACAAACCCACTATGTAAATGGGTATTATCTACAAGGGCCCACACCGTGCACGACAAGCAAAATGACGAGATATCCAGATGGACGCACTGTCCATTGTCAACGCAGAAGTAGAAGTAACCACGCTAGTCTAGCGTAAAATTGTGCATTTTAGTTAGCATTTTTAGTACAACTGCACAGACAGAAGTCGGTCACACCTTCTAGCAATATACGCGCCACCAAAAAGGGTCAGGGACTGATAAACCTGATGCTAAACAACAATGCGCGTCATTTCCACGCGTAAAGCGATCAAAATACTGCACTCATATTAAGCCAGCAGGCCCTAAGAAACGTGCCGCGAGGCTGCCATTAGCCTACACACGCCGCTCAAGGCGCCACGACTCATTTGAGGGTCCACTCCCCGTTTTGTTTGAATGTCAAGGCCCCCCCTTGTTTAGGCCCATCCTAAAACACGAATACTGCCAACAAGAAAGCCTTATAGCTCTTCACTATGGACAATCATGATTAAATCTGATACACCGAGCTAATAGGGAGCGAACGACCAACTGATATTTTGAAAACCAATAACGCTAACAACATCTACGAGCCGTAACTCGCTACATCCCCCAAACCGACAATGAGAATTTCAGACGGTACAGAACAAAACCCTCCGCGCTTAACATATTGCGAGGTTAAAAACCTTTTCCTGGGGAAGGATCTTAAGGGTGCAAAACAATTACAGTTGTCTAAACCTGTGCTGGTGAGGGTAATGCTGGACTTGTGGACATACTCAGACTATTTGCTTGGAAACCGGAGGCCTGACCAGAAAAATGGAGCGCTTACCCGCACCTGAATCGCTTTTCAATTAAGTCAGAAAAACCGTACTTGGAACTATTAAAACCATCCTTGCATGCAAACTCCCATTATTTTTTATTCCGAACCACAGCGGGAGAAAAGCCTATTCACTAAATGCTCAACTCGCTATAGCCCGAGCCGTCTGCTGTAATACCATGCCATTTTGTGAAATAAGATTGCCCCTCCGTATTCAGCTTTGTCTTTTTTTTTTTTTTTTTTTTTGTTGTTTTCTTCTTTTGTTTGGTATTCCTTCTATAACCGTCTTTGTCAATATACAGTATTAGTCAGGTGACTGTGATAAAACCCAAATAAGAACATTGTTACAATTTAAACTTGTCTTCGACCTCAGAAGTAGAATTTGAAAACCACTCTCGTATAGTGAGATAGCAGTATTTCATCTCCGACCGAAACGAGATTGTAAATGAAAAGCAAGGCAATGACAGACATAACTTATCGGGGTTGTATGATATATAACAGCGGTGACCAAACAGCAGCGGCCAAACTCTCAATCGATCAAATATTCAAATCAACTGTTATTGCTTGCAACAAAAGGGCTAAAAATACTAGTATCGTCTTATTGTTTATAGAGACTTTTCAAGTTTTTATCAACAGAGTTGTGCAGCATACTGTGCCGGCTTGGCGACAAGATATGTGATATAACCACCAATCTTCAAAATGTGTGGTTCTTTTTTAGTTACCTAAAACAATTAGGAACACTCAAAATGTCGTCTAAACCGAAAGCAGGCTCACAAAAATAATGCCGCGCAAAAAGCACATAAATGCCTCATTAAAAGTGTACTGACCTGAAAGGTTAAAACGATCTAACACCCCGACCAAACCTGCATTGCTATACTAAACTCAAAGGCAAATCGCATGTCAGAACCACTGCACCATACCAGAGCAGAGCAAAGGCGCCCAACCAGAACATGTGGCACTCAGACTATCTAAAACAAACATCACATACAAAACGTGAGCATAAAGCACAGTAACAAAACAATAGGAACGAGTATGCATTATAATTATAATGAAATTATAATATATATATATATCTTTTTATTTTTTTATTTTTTTTTTTAAAATATCCCGAAACAGTCAGAGTCACCATGCTGGCCCAACACCACTGCCAAAGGGAACATTACTATAATGCGGGGCACTCCTACGTGTACAAAAAACCTCGCATTTTGCGGCTGTGAGCCATCAACCTGCTCAAGACATCGCTGCGCCCCTCATTATAAAGACTACGCTGCATTCTGACTGGCCATACGATGCGAGAGCACCCATCAGGCTCTACGATATTTCATTCCCAACCTAATGAAAACTACACGTCATCTGCTCGACCGAAACTTTGCTCGCATCTCTTTGTACAGTAACGACCCTCAAAAATGGCCTCAAGTTTCACAAAACCTCGCGTACATTTTGAACGTAATATTTCATCATTTCGGATAGAATGGATTATGAAACTACACACTATAAGCTTCAATGTCATATATACATTGTTATAATCAAGGCTAAGATAACGAAGCACTAGCTTAAGTTTCCCGGGGAAAAACACATTTTCTCCATGTACGGCTGTGTAAAATCGCCATTTTTCATGACTAACGTACACACGAGCCAGCTTCACACAGGCATAGCTCGAGAACCAAAGGTCGTCGAACGGGTTTATATAGCTGACACCATTAGCCTTCCAGTGATATAAGACACGATCTGATTGGATAAGTAAAAGCAAAGCACTTTGGAAAGAATAGTCTCACCAATCACCAGTTTTCTTACAGCTGTGGTCACCCGGCGACCTATTTTACCCCTATTTAATAATGGAATGTTCCAAAGCTAAGTCTACACGTGTGCTGTGTGGTTTAGAGGTCAACTTCCCTTGGTCTCTGCACACAGCTGACCACACAGTGGATGCACAGGGCATTCACTGAGCTTTTGCTTAAAACCGGGCAAAAGTTTTCATTATGGGCAGAAATTAGAACCGAAGTCCCAACATTTAGATAATACGGGCTTTCCTACAGATATGCAGCGGAAATATATTATTTCAACACAGACTTCTAATAAAACTTAACCTATAATTGGCTGGATAGAGGTTTATAAAGGACTCAATTAAACCAGAAAATCAGATCTGTAGAAAAACACCCCCGAAATAGAGCAATCAACGAAGATTACACTGATTACACTAAGAGCACTATACGACATTTGAATGCAGAGAACATGCGAGCGTGCTAACGGGCTGCCCCTACACCAGCGTATAGTGCAATATACTATACACCTGATTTAATCGCACGGCGAATTCTACGCAAAAATGCATTATATGAATTCAATGCCAAAGTGAATTTTTAAATGCGATAAGAGATATACCTCTACTGATGAACAATGCCTTCATCTGTTTGGTTTTTTTTAGTTGAAAATTCATTGCTGAAAACATATGCAAACATTAAGTAGCCTGAATAACATAACTTCATTTGGACACGATATTAAAACCTGCATTCCTGGCCCTAATTGTTAAACAAATAGGCCAGCTTATTGCATAGACCATTGTGGCGCTCTCACATTCCATTGTCACGCATCAGTGCAGCCACTCCCGACCATGCAAAGGCTGTCTTCAGTACGAAGACTCTACACCGCTAAGCATAGCAAGCATTCAGACCTATGTGCTGGCGCACCCTGGAGACATTTTCTAAACTCTGCCGAAGCAAACGCAAAACGCGAGGTAAAACAAGAATACCTGCACTTCTATAAGAATACAATTGTCTCAGAGCACGGCTCCTTAAACCAAATCGACACGCCCCTTTTCAAGGGGGGCTCCTTCAGTTTTGAGCTGCACCAACAAAATAAATTAAAAAGTGGTTTGATCCTACCTCATTTCTCCAAACAATTCAAGAAAGGGTCTTCAAACTAGCACAAACGTCCAAACTCGCAAACACAAGCACGATTGACTTTTACTGGGATGGCAAAGCCTAGGGTGCTGCCATGCCGTGGTGTAAAACACGGCCCAAGGCTGGCTATCGGACCGGCCGCGAATACGAAAACGTCCGGCCATGACGAAACCAGACTTGATACTGACAGTATCTATCCCGCGCCCTCACACGCCGCAGTGCAAATAGTGCTAGACCCATTGGGGAATCCAAAATCATGTACGTTTGTCAAACGTCGGCTCCAGTGCGAATATGGATCCAGCTGCATTATGTAAACTACGCATGCGTGAGACACCAACGCACACGAAGTCGGGATTTGAAAAAGAGACAGCGTTAACGAATCTGCGCGCGTGGGCGCCGAAATAACACAAGGGTCTAGGACTAGACTATGGAAAAGGTAGAAACCCGAAAACTAGCGCAAAATAAATTCAGGGTTAATCTAACCCAGCAGTTTTTAGAGTGTAGCTCACATTAATTCCTCGATTATGCATACATGCTTTTGACATACCGCAAGGCCTGTACATCTGCATTCATGCCCAGACTGCGTACTCCACAGTAAAGACATAGCAGACAATGCGTACCTAGCCGCACGGCGTATTTTGAATTTGTAAAAACATAAAACCTGCGGAGGCCGTACGGCCGTTGAAGTAATGGCGCACGGTCGCCTTAGGGCATCCCTGCGGCGGCCGTAGGTTTTTGGCAAGGCGCCCGCAAAGCCGCAGCGGGACCATACGGCGACCGTGCGTCCAGACTGTCACGGGGCCCGTACAAATGGCGCGCGGCGGGCGTACCGGAGCCGTGCGTGAGCCTTGCGTTGCCCGCAGGGTGTGCCACATACCGCAAGGCCACCGAACGGGCGCCGTAGAGCCGTGGAATTCCTAGGGCGCCCGTGGAATTCCTGCGGCCGCCGCAATTTTTTGGGGTTCCGCAAAAGTCAATTGTAATTCATAAGACCCCAGGGCAGCTGCACGGCAAACGCAAGGCCACCGTACGCCCGACGTAAGGTCGCCGTGGAATCGCGCTACACATGGCTAGGGCGTGTCTAATTGCTACGGCGAACTTAGAAATGCAAACAGTTATAAATCCGCGCTATAATCCCTCAACCTGTAAAAGATATGGATACGCCCTAGGGCGACCCTGAGGCCACCGCAGATCCTCTGCGGCCGCCGCGCCGAAGGGCATCTTTCAATCTCGGGGGGTTACGGCCGCCATATCCTAGCCGTAGAGCAAATGTGATTTAGGCTTAAGGGTTATAGTATACCACTTGTCAGTTGTGTTTTTGTATCGTTATAAAAAGCTAGGGAAAAGCTAAAATCTAAGGAATGGTGCTTGACAACTAACCTGACAAAGTTTTAGCTCTGTGTATGCTGTATATTCCGGCGATTTTTTTTCTACGATCTCAATCTTGAACCAACAACTCCGAGACGCATTTTTTTTTAAATTCTTGTATGAACAGTTTCTTCAAAATGAGCATGCCAGACGGAATATTTTCACGAGGAGTCTGTTAGTCATAAATATCTTTACATAAGCTTTTGAGCAATAGTTTGGGTTGCTATATACTTTTTAGACAGTTGCAAAAAGGTATAGTTAATTTTTAAAAAAAGTATAAGATGCTTTAACCTTTGGCCCCAAAAAACGTCTTTTGGCGCAATACAAGCCCGAATCCTATTATACCTACTTCGACAGGATGGTGCCATCCACTTTCTCGTTTAAATCCTTAAATGCCATTTGTATTGTTTTATGGTTCTCCTTGTGTGCCTCAATCATCCTCTCGGTTGCCAGGTTACCATGTCACGTCCGTTTCCCCTGTCCGTACACGGCTGCTGCTACGGCTCGTTGCTGACTGAATGTGTTCATTCTCTTCGCTTCTTGATTGGAGTAGGTGACCGGCAAAATTACACATTACGTCGTATCGCTGAACATTAACCAGCTAAACATGTGGCTAAGGCGCTATTACACCGATAAGATGATTTAGAGGTAGATCTAGATTTGAGAAAACGAGGAAGGTGGGTGTGTGGGGGTGGGGAATTAGAGTGATGGCTTGCTAAATAAATCTAGGGGCATGCCCCCGGGAAATGGTTTTTGAAATTGAAATGCCTCGGCCAGCATTCTAAGCCAATGTAGGATGGATCTGTCAGCTATAGCTAGCGGTCTGCCATTTTCACAGGCTAAAAATCATTTAAATTTACCAACTCTTACATTCAATTTTGTCCGAGATAAAAAAAATCACACGCTTTTACAAAACCAATTTAGTAATTTGTCATTCAATTTCAAAATTATGTTAAATCAATTAGTCCGTTGTTTGCTCGAGCCAATCACACACATCAGACTAATGTATTAAACATAAGTTCGAAATTGATTGATACAAAGACAAATTTGATCTCTGAATGCTGCCTTTAGGTAACAAATTAGACGTATTTGGTATGTAATGACAAATATTCTCGAGACAATGTTTAAATAGTGCGACTAAAACGTTGAATTGAATGATAAATTACTAAATTGGTTTGGTAAAACTGTGTGGATTTTTTTCGGACGAAATTAAAAGTGAGAGTTAGTAAATTTTAATAAAAAATGTTTACAAATAGCCAGGTAACCTATATTATCGTGACCCTATTTTAGCGATATCATAACATTAGTCCATGGCTGTATATATGAGGTTTGTTTGCAACCCTAACACCCCTCTAGAACCGCCACTGCGATTCTGGTTACCTTGATATCACCAGTAGTCATACTCGACTGGTCATTCTTGGGAAGCTATAATCTGCACACACCGAATAAGAAGCTTTTCAAACCTCGACACGTTCCGACCGCCATTAAGGGGGGTCAAATGATGAAGGCAAACAGTTTATACAAAGGTGATCCAAAGAATATTCCTGCGCTTCCAAATTGAGCGTTTGTGCCAACACTTCAATGTGATCAGACATGGGCCCCATTTCTTGGCTCTGCTAACCACAGAATTCCGCGCTTGCAATCACCATTTTGTGCAAACCGCGCGAGCAGAACAATTCTGTGCTAACCCTGTAAGCACAGAATTCATAGTTACGGGATGTATACGCATATGCGCAGAAGCCAAAATTCCTCGCTAACGCGTGAATACGCTTACCGTAAGCACGGAGTTTTCTGCTACAGTAAGTAGGAATTTTTCGCTAACGGTAAGAAGAGCTAGGAATTTTGACCCTGCATGTACAGTGTGCAGTGTGTGTTTTTAAACGGACAGGAAACGTCGTGGTTCAACTTTCAAAACGTCGTGGTTCAACTTTCAAAACGTCGGTACTTTAACTTTCAATACTTAAAGACTGTCCGTCTCTGCGTTTAAACTAAAACAACTTGCATTGTCAAGTTCTCAAATAATTGTTTCAGAATATTACAAATCTTGTTCACTTCCGAAGTTCAAAACTACTCATTCTAATAAATAATCTTAATGACTATGCCTTTATGCATATAATGTATACAAGATACACCCAGGACCAAGTTGTGCGTGTTATTATTCATTTCAAGTTTGTACCCTCTTCTGAATTTAACAATAAAAGAAATAATACAACTATATCCTTTAAAAATATAAATATAGTAGGCCTAATAATATTATATCGCCTTAATGTACCCCTCCTATTTGTTGTAGCCTGAACAATATGTATAGATCATCCACTGTCATTTATTGTTCATCCCCATCAACAGGAAAAATTGTCAAGTTTTTAATACATTTTAGTTATGACAAGAAAATTCCAAAAACAAATAAGAACCGTGTCTTTTTTGTATTGCACCGTAATAAGTCTTAAACCCCTGTAAAAAAATGTATGAATTGTATAGGACACGGTAGCTATATTACATCCAGGCGCCGTGCAATAAATTGGTCTATGATTTCCCGTACGGTTGTGTACGACGAGCATCGTGCGATTTCAGGTACAGGCCCTCGGGGGAAGGCGCGCCCGGGGCAAATTTCCGCGCAGCCCCTGTACGGCCGGCTAGGCCGTACAGGGGCTGCGCGGAAATTGTTTAGAAAGCTGCCTTCTGCCTCCGCACAACGGCCGCACGAAAAGGAGAATACGGCCTCCGTCACAGGCCAAATGTGAGTTAGGCATGACGACAGAGGGCGACCAACATAATTCACCGTGCGGTCGTGTTTTTACTTTTACATCTGCACCCGTGCCGCTGTCGTTTTGTTGTCTTATGCGAACTAAATATTATGTAAGGCTCTAGTGGCACAAAGATACGCCGTATATGCACAACGTTTTTACATGGCAATGAGAAAACGTGTGTCAGCCTAGAGCGTATCTTAATCGTCAGTTTTTTGTTTGACGAACAGGTCCAATAACAAGTCTCCTTGACAGTCACTTGTTTAGTATAGCTTCGTGGGATGTCCTTGGCGTTCTGAGAGCGTTACCACGCCAACCAGTGACTATAATACCTGTATCAATCATGTTCCTTACACAATTTGTTTTCACTGTAATCTTTCATCAACATTTCCCAGAGCCGCAGCCCTGCTTAATTGAGGAAACGATTGTGGCGCTTCGCCAGTCCTTGACTGATAACGACAGCGACTGTCTTCTATTTTATCAGCAGACGAAATTAATTCACTGCTCGCGCAGCAGCGAATACGTATGCCAATTAGTGGCTTCCGATCTGTAGTGGTGATAGCAAGAGGTTGGCAATACGGTCGTCAGAAAATCGATTCTTGTGGCTTTCCGCGGATCGTATGTGAATTATTTGTATAGACTGAAAGCGAGTTAACTGGTGTGCATGTATGATTCTAACCAATACTGTATCTATCTACTCATGTGTACCAGCCTCATAAACGTCACTTTTGTTTTTACTTGCAAAACTGAATAAAATATTTAACACCTTTACTTTTCTCAAGAAAACACACATTGCTTTGTATAAGTGAATACATTTTAAAAGGTCAACAAATTCGGCTGTCGACTGTAAATGGCTTGTCATATGTGACCCGCTCCATCGTTATCAGGAATAAGTCGCCGTTTTACGCAATTGGCCATTGAAGTGAACGTTTTCCAACCATGTGCATATCTCAAAAAGTCTTTTTGATGGAGCGGGATACGTTAATAACGGAACAACACAAAACAACACATACGACCCCAATGAAAAAGAACGTGCTTCGTCCATGACGGCAGAGTGAGCTCCTGCAGTACAGATGTAGTTTATAATAGCATCATTAGCTCCCATAATATTACCACAGAGGTATTCATTAAGTCAGCAAAGCCCACGCGGTAGTCAGCCCAGCCCAGCCGCGGTAGAAGTCGACACTGCCATCCTGACGCCTTCTTCATGTTACTGTTCTATTCGCCAATTTCATGCAACCATGAGACATAATGTCACAGATATACGCCGTATTTTCAACGCGTATTTCTGTGGCAACAAGAAAACAAAGGCCTCAACTCAAGCGTTAAAAAAGGTCAGCCTCCTCTTAACAATTAAGTTCTGTCTTCAAGGCACAGTCATAACATCCTGTATCTCAATAACTGGTGGGCCGAGCAATATAAGTTATTTGCCACCAACATCCAAAGCAAAATAGAACAAACTAATATTGTTTCAAACCGAGGTATACTGTTTTCTTTATATTCTGGTTAGCAGACTTTTCATCGTTTTTGTTAAGAACTGCATGCAAATATAGCGCGAGGGGGTTATAGCTAACTCTTGGTGCCGCTCTTCACGGCAGATCCTGGCACGATCTTTTCTTCTTCAGAAAACGTTAATTTATTATTTATAAGTTTCCTCTCCATTTTGCAGGAAATTATAATTTATTTAAAATTTCGGCGAAAAATTAAGGCGGATCCTTAATCAAAATTGTGATCAGGTCATTGACGAGTTTAAAAGCAACATGTAGCAGAGGATTAACAACGAAGGATTGACTTTGTTAACATTTATTGAAATGGTTCCCCTGACTCGGGATGACTTGTGACCAACCTGGGCCTGACATGTGATCACTCGTGTTAATAACTTGATTACAACTCTGCAGAAAATGAACGACGATAACAATTTTGTTTCTATATCTTTATTTTCCCATTCCTGGTCTTCATTTCTGGTCACAGCTGTCATATTAATACCAAGCAAATTTAACAAAACATGTAGTACAGAAACAGCACAAAGCTTACATTGTCAGTACTCTGGAGTGGTTTTATTAACTTAGGAATGGCATGAGCAGACCAGTCGGCCATCCGTTGTAAAAACAAAAAAAATGCGATTTCAGCCAAGTCAATCATGCATGTCTTACACCAACAGTTTATGGTGTTTGCAGACTAAATACGAATCCAATTCTACTGTTTGCTTGAAACCAAACAACATTCCATTAAAATGTTCCAGTTCAACATGTCTTCATTCCTGACCACAACAGTCAGTTTAGTAATCAGAAAGGTTTACACATTGAATTCTCAGTATACTTAGTCCATGAGCCAGGGGCTGAAATTTCACATATTGGTACCATCTCAAGGGACTAATCGCCACTGTGATTTTTTCTTTCTTACATGTGTATAGATGTCAGAAAAGTATGATAGACTTTTGTAAGTGGTAGCTTAATGTGGAATTTGGGGTATTTTCTATGACGTGCCTGATAGAGACGGAATCAGATCTTTTTACATCAAACATTAACAACAAACTTTATTTTACTCCATAAATACATGTGTGATGTCCTATACAGTGTCCCAGCATCTAATGCCTTTCAAAGGTTACCCTAATTTATCCTGTATTTGGCTTAACTCTGTATTAAGGCCACCTGCCTAATATGGCCAACATGTTATTACATGTAAAAAAACTTTAAAAAACATAAACTCATTAAACTGTTCACTTTGCTTTTGAAACTGCGCTGGAAAACAACTGACCCACGAGTGCTATTTTGCTGAAGTGAATTGCAGGCCAGGGCAGATATACGTAGGTGGAGATATGGGGGGGGGGGGGGGGGGGGGGTGTAGAAGGTTAATTGAAAATTTGATTTTGAGTTGTCAGTGGCTACATTCTACAGGTTGATGGGTGAACAGAAAATCATTAAAAGTGGTAAAGAAGTTGCATGTGTAATTTACAAATTAACATTTCCATTTGGAAGGCTGAATATTCTGAAGGCCATGGTTGTTTCACTGTACTATAATTGGCAGGTTTTCTTTTTAGATCAGAGCTACCTGTAACAAATGGCTTTCATTATCTGATTATAAAACAAGTGCCCATACGTTTTCATAAATTACGGCTGTACATATTCACAGGCGGGAAAATGTGAGTTTTCATGGAAAACAAATTAAGAAATGTTTGGTGTTAAATATGATTATGATAATTAAATATGATTTTGTTGCGACTCAGTCTTTTATGTTCATAAATATCATAAATATAGTATATTTTGCAACCGGATGCCACGGTTGTACTAGAGAATGTACATACACATCCTATGCATTGATTATTCATTTTTGTTGGAACTTCTGTTCTGTCTACACACTGCAATATCTGATATACTGTAGCCTAATGAACCAGCAAACCCTCCCAAATAAACTTGATAATTATAAAAATGTATTCACTTCAAAATATATCTATAAACCACTTTTGATTCAGATGAAACTCCCTGACAACCATTCAAATTTACTCTAATTCAAAGTCAGAGTCTGTATCTGAGTTGTCATCGTGGCAGTCTTGGTCATCAGAATCATGATCATCTTGCATGTTGTCACACGTCAGCAGCTTACACATGGCTGTGCATCTCAGACCATTCACAAGGCACTCACAGTCTGGTAGTTTGCAGACTCGTTTGAAGTTGCAAGACAAGAAATCAAGGACTACATCTGGGGCTGGGGGTCCTGTCATCCAGCAGATAACAAGGCTGTCATCTTCTTCACTCCATCCATGGTCATCACTGGGACTTGGGATGCTGGGAGCAGACTCCAAGCTACGACGCCAAATGGCTGTTTGGTAGTTCGCCCTTGAAGCATGCATGTGCAAACAGTCTGCACACGGAGGAAGCTGACTGGAGTCTATGTTCCCTTTCTTCGCTATAAACAACTGATGTCTCATTTGATTAACATCAGTTGTGTCACATCCAGCAGCATACATATGACAGGTAAAATCTTGAAGAACAGTGAACAAGCTTTTGGAGAGCTGCCATTCCGCCCCTAGCTGAGTGAAAGCTACTTGATACTTGGTGTTTTTCAAGAGTAGTTTCAGGGCATTCACTTTTCCCTTGCCTCCAAAGGCACTTACTGTATCACAGCCAGTGAAGGTGTGCATTCCAGGCAATGATTTACAGACATTTTGACCTAGTGCAACAGCAAGTTTAGTCACATCAATTAATCTTAGGCGATTTTTTGTTCCACACTTGATGTACAAATGAGACTTTATGTAACTTTGCAGTGCAAGGGCAATGACAAGTACATCAGTATCTTCGGAAGCAATAATCAGTGAGACCGACTCTGCAGCAGCATGCTTGGCATGTAAGAACATGCGGGTATCTGCTTCCTCCTGAGTACTGCACAGGTCTGGAACTTCAGTTGATACTTCAGGTGTCAGCTTATAGCATTTGCTTTCACATGTGACATACAGTGTTTTATTGCCAAGTTTTTATCTCAACTGTGGCCTCTGCCCGTCTCTAATGAGATAGTTGATGAGATTGGTCTTGCTTCTAGAAGAAGACAGAAGACGTCTCCACTGTTTGATCTTATGACCACCAGCAATATTGCTAAACACAACACCAGACTCTGATCCACGCTTTACTCTTTCAGCATTTTTTATGGATCTGTCATCATATATATCAAACACCACATCAATACGCCGACTTTGTGATCCAGTTGTTAGGACTGTAAGGAACAATGATTCTGAGAGCTCTCCAAAGGTTTTATTTTCGGCATGTGTTTTTTGTACCAGGCTCATTCCATCAATGATGCAAGTTGAGGGATGAGGTATTGACTCTGCTGGTGTTGCATTCTTCTCAAGACTCCTTGCCAATGCTGCCTTGTTAGTTTTCTTCAAGGTTCCATCACAGTTTGCCAAAGACCATGGTATTGGCCCAAGTGGATGTTCCAAAACTTGTTCCATCTGAAGACCTCTACTTGAGGAAATCAGCAGCATTAAGCAGAGTGAGCCATGAAGACAAATCTTTGGGGCGTACGAGTTCTGCATTCTTGTCTCCCGCCGAGCATATAATACAAGTCAGTGTTTTGGTCACACCTTTGGATTTGGAACATGTCATGCGAGGTTTCTTTGAGGGTGGATGGATTTCAGGATCATATTCTTCCTCGTCACTTTCTGTCTGTGACATTTTGTTTGTGGTGCAAAGAAACAGTAGCCAACTGAAGAGTAACCCCCAAAAAATTATGAAAACATATGACATCTGACTTCCCTACAAACAATGTACATGTAGGCCAACTAAATGTGTGCAGTGAGTATCAACTTGAACACAAATGTGCTATGAACAAGTAGCAGAATTGTCATGCCACAAACATGACACTTGGCATGCTTGGCAAGCAGTGAGGAAGTTCATTTGGTTCTGGACTAAACCCATGTAAGAAGTGCAGGAGACATGTGTAGGGTCATTAAAATGACTATAAATTACAATAGGATAGTGGGACTACTGGTACGAATTTATGGAGAAAGCAACTGATTAAATATGTAGCTGACCACATGTAAGAAATTAACCATCAGTCAGACCATTCACACAGCCATGACACAGCACCGTACAGATGGAGCAAATGACATCGTAAAATGATCATTGGATGGGGCATAGCAAAGAAAGGACGAATCTAGACTAGCAGTACAGGCAGACTAGACACAACAAATTCCTGAGAGAGAATAACCAGTCTTTGAAGAGTCAGATTGAGTACGAGGTCACCCCAATCATGGAGGAACAAGAGCTCTTATTCCTCCATGCCCCAATACAAGTAAATGTAAATAAAAAGCCAACTGAAAAAAAAAAGATCCGAGCATACGTACGTGTAGGCTACATGTACGTACGCAGTGACCAGCAAAGTCACAACTCACATTGATCGATCAGCGGTGGTGATACAATCCAGATCACCTACAAAAACACAATATATCAAGCCCTAAATACTTCCTAATACATCACTGACCTGTTAACCACTCTCAACCTTTCAATCTTTCATGAAACACTCTGTCATTTCTGAGTATTTCATCGCAAACTTTCTGTCTGCTCAACGTAAACATCGTACAGACACAGCACATGTTGAACTACAACGGCTGTTTAGTGTTGGCTAGTTTATTTTTTCATCACGTATGAAACTATACTGTGCAACATTGACAGTTTCCTCAAACAGCCGCATGTTGCGTGAAAGTAAGAGGCTGTAAGATTTTTAAAAGTTACGGTAAAAATCTTTCAAAAACTAGTCATAAGCTACCGTTTTAGAAAGTCTATCATACTTTTCTGTCCTTTTTGTATTTTTCTTCATTGCAAAAATCATATTAGAATTATTCCATCAAAATGGTACCGATAAATTTGCTGGCTCATGGACTAACTGTGGAATGGTTATGTGCATAGATTAACACGAGCAGACCAGTTGGCCAGCAGACCCCAAAGATATTAGTGTGAAAGCCACGGTCAACATATTAACATATAGGGCTATTCTTGTTCGAATAATTTAGTATTCTGTTATTCGAAAGAGCACTCGAGCAAATATTTGAAACTCGCTAATCCAGTTGCATACAAAACTGGTTACACTTCGGTCAGCGATGAATATTAATAGTTCTTGTGTTTTGCAGTATATTTACAGTACTCGTGCATAACTGTCAGGGGAATTTACCCAGCTTAAATTAATGGGACCAGTAAACAGGTGTCAACAAAACGTTACTGCCGACCCACAAAATGGCATCTGACAAATGGTGTGTTTTTTGGTACAGAAACCGCAAGTTTGAAATTATACCACAGTCATGTGTGCACGTGCATCGTTGTTTCTTTCTTATACAATATTCAAACTGGCAAAGAGAGTTTCGAAAAATTCGGTTGATGATCGAATATTCGAATTTCAGTAACAACCCTAAACTGTCACCACGATGTAAAGCTGTGCAGCGTGTGTTAAGAGAATAACCAAACAATTTGGAATTGAAAAACTGAATACAAATTTGGCTGTTAATTTTCTTTGTCTTTCAGAGTTTTTTTGTCGCACGACGAAACTGCGTACCCAGCTCAGGGTTAGTGCAATTTCACTCTCAAAAATCACTCTCCGAAAGTAGAAAAAATTTCAAGAAAATGACAAAAGTTGTATTTTGCTTGTGACTTTAGTAAAAAAACATGATATTATTATTATTATTATACATTACTTATATAGCGCCAGAATCCAAAAAAGATCTAAGGCGCTTTACATTAAACTTAGGATAAAAACATACTTCATACGTCAACAACTAAAAATACATTTTAAACAAACAACATATACTAGTTAAAACATTTAATACAAAGATGAGTTTTCAGCACTTTCTTGAAGACACTGACTGATCCTGCCAACCTCACACCCAAAGGCAGTGCGTTTCACAGATCAGGAGTCACCTGTCTAAAGGACCTCTTTCCAAAACCCTTTGTTTTTGTTGTTGGAACGGACAGGAGGTATTGATCTGCAGAACGCAGAGCCCGAGTTGGTCTGTACTGCTGGATCATGGAAGTAACATAAGTTGGCGTTTGTTCATTAAGTGCTTTATATACCAACAATAACATCTTAAAAACTACCCTCTGACAAACAGGTAACCAGTGAAGCTGGGTTAAGATAGGTGTAATGTGGGCTCGTTTATTTGTCTTTGTAATTATCCTAGCTGCTGTGTTTTGGACTCGTTGAAGCTGGTTCATAAGATCGCCCATTATACCATATAAGAGGGCATTTGCATAGTCAAGTCTAGATACAACAGTGGCTTGAACAAGGGCTCTGCATGCATCATCAGTAAGAAACCTCCTTATTTTACCGATGTTACGTAGCTGATAGTGGCATACTCGGGATATGTTACTAACATACTAACATATGCTTTTGGCTGTTAACAACCTTAGTTAGGGAATTGAACCATTTTGAAGGCGAACCGGCAATTGGTTTTATAAAATGACCGTAATGCGCCGCGAAAACCACAACCGTCTGAGAAAAGTGTGACATTTTAAATCGTCTCTCATTTAGATCTAGAAAGTCCCTCGATTGAAACTAGTTTTAGCAAAGTGTGGCGTGAAATGTATTGTGACTGGTGCCGATTTGTGATGATTAGCTGGAAGATTGTGGAAGTTTAGCGTCGACTCGAAAGGCCGCAATAAAACAGCCTCGGCTGCAATTATATTATTTAGACTTGATTTGTTGTTGTTAAAATAAGACTACATTTCACGCACACACTGTGTCCAGCGATTTAAGTTGAATCTTTCTTAGTTTACTGTGAATCATATTTAGTTATGACATACCGGTATTGTCGTGGCAATTGTGCAGCATTGTCGTCTGATGTGGTGCTGTACCCAAACTAATTCACCTTCACTCGTGGACATATTGAAGTAGTTTCCAGGACCATAGGTAGATTACTGTTGGGTCAGACTGACCCTGAATGTGAATCTCCGCTTGCTCTACCTTTTCCCGGGTATTAAAGTTGACAATTTTCCGGGTCAAAAATTACCCTTATCCGGGTCGGAAACGATATTTAAAAAAATAAATGTTATTTTTGTCGCGAAGGAGTGCCATTTTTACCCGGAAAGAAAGATAATTCTTGATCCGGATAACTTAATCCTGACCCGGAAAAGGGTGATTTCTGACCCGGAAAAGGGTGATTTCTAACCCGGAAAAGCTCTGACCCAGAACTTTTGGAGTTAAAAAACACTTGAATGGTTTCTATTGCAATTAGTGATGGGTTTGGCAAAATAACTTATTCCCTGCTCTATACAAGTATATGGCCGCACCTGGTCAAACATGGGGATATACACCACCCACACGGTACCCCCTGGATTTGTGCCTATGCTTGGGAATTATGCACGTTATTTGCTGCCCTCTGTCCACATCAGATGTACATGTGTCTGTCTTGATCTAATGCAAGACTAAAGAATATTTGTTATATCTTAATAAGAAGGGGTAAAGTCTAGGGGTCATGTTCAATTAAGGGAGTCTAGTATTACATTATTATAGCGGTATTTTTTGGCGCATGACCCCTATCAAAGATGTTTGTGAGTTATATCTCAGAAATTCGTGAACACATTTGTTTAGACTCTGTTGCAACCATTCAAAAATTAGGAGACCAATTCTCCTCCCAGAGCTTATCATTGAGATTTATTGACGTTGACGCCCTTCCTGAGGACGAGGTTGCAGGTGAGAGGGCAGCCATCCATACGCGTTTAAGCCCTATAGTCGCCTTACAGATACCAATCACATCGATAGAATCACACACGGATTTGTTCTCGTCACTCAGTTTAATCAACGTCATCGGTCATTGGAACTCTTTTTTGTATTGCAATATACAAGCAAAAGTACAATGTGCATATTTGTTATCCAAACAATTGTTGTTGGTACCTCTTCTCATTATCTAGATTGTTTTAAAATTAGCCCTGAAAAAAAAGTTTTTGTTTTACCAATACAAATTCAACGTCAAACCTGTCTTTAACAATGAAACACCTTTCTAAATACCTTCTTGTTATTCCTTTTAAACACGTTTAAACACTAATATCTTCAGAGTATTGATAGACAATATTTAGCGATTTATTATTCATGTTTCTAAATTACACGCGCAATGTTACGTCAAAACCAGGCGGAAATGGGCTGAGCTACGAAAGGAGAAACAGCTGCAAAAAATGCGGGGTGGTTTTCAGTGATTTGGGGATTTTACATTTGTTGTTGTGCTATTTGTGTTTCAACTGTTATGTAAAAGTTTCAAATTAAAACTTCATTGACAAAGCATTTTGTTTAATACAAAACTCCAACTGTAAAGGTCTATTTCTCATTTTTAACATTTTAGACAATGTGATTTCAAAACTGTATATCTTTACTTTGGAATATCCAATACAAAAAACGCAAGGTGGAATTTACTAATATTGCAGAAACTCAAAATTGACTACTTGCCCAAAAGTGCCAGATTGTTGACATACCGCGTCACAAATGTTTAGAAGTGGCCAGCAAGTTGAGTTTACTGAACACAGTGTTGACGGTACTGTCGGACACAATGTTTATTCTACAATGCAACGTATTAGAGGTGCAAGATGATAGTCTTGGTTGTACAATGATTTACATTTTTACCATTCTTCAGTTGAATTTCTATTATAGGTTTTCCCAGGTAAAGCCTCTACCCTGTATCTAGAAGAGTGTTAAGTTAAGTTTGAAAAGTTATGGGTTGAAATGAAAACACAATATTTCGCTATTGTCGTGTGATCGTTTGCACTGGTCTTTATATTTTATTCTTTATTTCTGCTAATGTTCGGACCATGTCAAATTAAAAAATAGCAAATGCTTTTAAGAAACAAAACCTTACCATTTCTCGGGGGTCGTTATAAAATATTGTCTACAGTTTCTTTTCTAATCGCGTTTCTTTTCGTTCAAAAATGCTTTACTTAAAGGTATAACGCAGAATTAGTGTAATTCTGTATTCTTTTAACTCGGAATTTGCCTTTATATAGGTAAATACGAATTTGAATGTGAACATTAAAAACATGTTTGCCAATTGATGAAATTGAATGGTTGACTAGCTCGTGAATTTGAATGATCTTATTTGGCCAGTGAATGCTAGCTGCTGAAATAGAATGACTCTTTTCGACTGTTGAATGCTGATGCAACGGAGCATTAATTTTCAAACGAAATTCAATGAGCCTGGTGTTATTTGGAATGAATTATTGTTTAAATTGGCCGGAAACCCTAATAATATACAATATATACGGCGTTCAAGGTCTAATTTCACGCATATTCATGCTACATGCTTTCATACAATACACCGATTTCCATGAAAACCATTATACGCCCTCGGTATTACCGGCATTCTCATCTGGGTAATATCCACCATTCAAGTGAGACCAAAAACAACCATTAAACCACCAGGCTTCTTTGTACATTTGTGCGCAATTACCTTCTGCTTTATTATCATTGTCAAGATCCTTTGTCGTAAAGGGACGTCCTCTGTGATACCAAAGAGAGTCACTGACAGTGCTGCTGGCATCGTATTGGTCATAATGCAGACTGTACTGACCCGGGGATATTTGGAAATCTGAGTACTTTGCCCATGCCGTGTTACCGTCCCAGTCCTCTAAGTCAACTCGTAGCTCCCATGTTCCACGTGATTCACCAGACGTCAGAGTCACCAAGTTGTCATTACCCAACCAGAACTCACCGGACAGATCGCCAAAGCCAGACTGGTAGTCGGCCCAGTTACGGTAGAAGTCCACGCTGCCATCTTGTCGCCTCTGAAACACGATCCATCCCCCGCCGTCAGTTTCCATGTCACAGTAGATACGTAGACCGTCATGGCCGAATCCCTCTGGGTAGATTGTGTAGATACCGCTTGAACGATAACCAGCATCTAAGAGCATCTTGCAACTTCTGTTGCGATTCAAGGAACTATCAGCCAGTGAGTAGAGAGGTGTGTCCTCATCTGCATCAAAGTACACGCTCCCTTGAGTTGCATTGAAGTAGTCCAGATGCTGCCGTCTTATGGCAAGGTTCAACTCGCACATTTTACTGCAGTCATTAAAGTTAAAAGATTTGCAATGTTGATCCATGCTGCATTCACGTCCGCAGACGACACTAGATCGTACAATTTTGGTTGCAAACGCTAACCCCTTTAGGGCACGATTTTCGGCGGCATAAAACGCGTGTTTCCCTGCATAAGAAGTTTCATATCCAGAGACAGACGAGGTAGCTTCCTGACATATGGTTAATATTATGTGGAATAGTTGCAACACAGTAAAGGTCAGTTTCGCCATTGCTTCCATTTATACTTAAAGGATTCGTTAAAATCAGATGACTTAACGTCAATCTCAGTTTGTTTTATTTGTTTTTGTATAATGTGCGTCACAGTTGAAATCACGTGAAAAGAAACTAGCGATTGGTCGTGTCTGATTGAACTACCCGCAATGGTTGTTCAACGACTAAAAATCAAGCCGTACTGCTTTCGGCTGCTGTTCTCTCTATACAAATGCTAGGACATGCTTCTGTGATACAGAGGCCTGGCGATGGTTGGACTTGGGTTGAGGCAAACGATGTGTATCTCTCATTCTCTCTGATTGGTTATTCAAGTGAGTACGTCATCAACGTCAGTGACTAGTAATTGGTCAGTATTTCCGCAGTTACAAACTGTAGCCTTTGATTGGCTTATGTTTTATTGTAAGCTGATAACCACATCGGTCTCTGAGATTCTAGAGAAACGTTAAACGCTGAAGTGAACTCTTAATTCGTTGTAATTAATTGTTGTCATGTCACGCCAAACAACGGCATGGACAATCGGGAGATCGCATATGCGTTCATATCAATTTCACGCTCATTGATTCCATTCTCAAAACATGAATGAGAATATCAGAGAAAAAAAATCGTCTATAAACAGGAGTCTTTATATTATTATTATAGCTTTAAAAATGACAACACGAACTGTCCACGATATTGACTTTAATGAGATTGAGAGGTAATTTGTTTGCGTAGCACAGCTTCGAATACAGAAGTAAAGCTTGAGTGAAGATGGTTAAAAAGCTTGTCGTGGTATTGCTCCCATTTTGTATTGTGGGAATTGTGCCAAGTTAGGGGATACAAGCATGGAATTATGCACCCAGTCAGAGTATGTCATGAGAAAGATATTGGGCTACAGGGCCATCGCAGATTTTACCTTTGAAAAAATTGTGTGGAAATTCATTCGTATTGAAATTGATGGGTTCAGCACTGTCATCAGGGATAAGCAATACATCGTTCGGTTTCTAATCGCATGCTCAAGTTAGTGTCAGAGTTAGCAATAAGCTCCTTGTAAAGCTTTTCTATCGAGTCATTTTTGTCTTCTTCTAGACCTTGAATAGTTTTCGGGCGATCAAAAACCCTTTTTTTCTGACCACGTGCTTTTTTTTTTTTTTTTTTTTGGGGGGGGGGGGGGGCTTTCTGCTTCCCGAATCGATTCAAGGAGTTCGTTATGTTAGGTGGCAAAACAACCTTGTACGACTTAGCAACAATATGACGAATCGATCTCTCGCCCGCTCTATTCCGGTTATTGCACATTTTCAATTTCCCTCTAAAACGCGCCGTACAGTTCAAGACGACAACAACGCCGCCCAGATATTAAACAAAGCAAACGCGCTCGTTGGACCACAATGGCTGTTTGTGTGTCCAAATTCCACCATTGTGCCATGTTAATTTCCCACTTCACCTCAACTAATATGTCGTCTTTTCTCGATCGATACGCTGGTGAGAAACCAATTCAAAATTAAAACTTGGCATATCTGCAAGGCAACAAGTGTAGTTTGCGTTTGTGCAATCAATTTTAAAAAATGGGGACAACATTAACGGTACCAGTTTAGGTTTGGGTTGCGTGTTAACAACTTGTATACTACTTCTCGATATACACTGGTTGAGTTCTATATTAAATTGTGTACCGATCTTTAGGTCTATACATCGCGCCATATATATTCGAAATTGGTTGTATAGCAAGAATTAAATATGTGTTGATTGTCTAACAGGCCAGAACAAAAACTGTCCAGTTGGTACGTAATAGCATTCTCTAAAATTGGTCGTAAATACTCTCAACAGTTGAAGCTTGAGCGATGATATTTAAAAAGCTTGTCGTGATATTACTCCCAGTTTGTATTGCCCCTAGTGGGGCAGATGGGAAAATATATTGCGGGAAATTGTGCCTTTGATGATACAATCATGGAAATAGGCACACAGTCAGAGTGTTTCATAAGAAAGAAAGATGTTTGGCTACAGAGTCATCGCAGATTGGACCTTTGTGATTATAAAATAAGATTTGAAGGTTTGCATGGCGAAAAGGCAATAAGATAAGTAGTTTGCGGTTACACCACGACAATATTCAGGTAATACTCTTAAGTAAGATGAGTATTACCGTGGTGTTACCGCCAACTACTTATCTATAGATAACATTTTCAAAATGGCTGTTATTAATTGTTATTCTACCTATAAGATCAAACCTGCGATGGACCTACAGCCAAACATCTTTCTGAAGACCTACCCTGACGGTGTGAACAATTCCATGATTGTATCATCAAAGACAATCCCATCACCTATCGGTCATATTACCACACGCGTTCGCCTTAGTGACAAATATTCCACACGTATTGACGTGCATGAGATCATTTTTTTATCTCAAATGAATTTTACAGTTGTGCATTGTAGCAAATATCGACTCCTGAAAAGGCAACCAAAACTATGAGATAACCATTTTGGTAAACTGTTTTGCAATCTCCACTTTTTTTAACGTTTCAAATGTATCGTGCTATTCCTGACAACTGAGGGTGAAATCGTGCTATTCCTGACAAGGGAGAGGGTGCTGTTGCTCTAAGGTCAATTTAGGACCATGGGGCCATTTTCATGGAGCTGCACAAAAATGTGCTTAGCACAAATAATCTTGCTCAGTAAAAACAGGTTACCAGCCAAAGCCCCGTGCGCTTTTCATGTTGAGTAAAAAACAGCTGAATACCAGTCACGGATAATATACATCAACCTTAACATTTGGTTTGTAACCCTGTTTTGTGCTTACCAGCTTCATACAAATAGCCCCAGATAGGGATGGTCTCTTAAAATTGTAAACGCAGTTGTTCATTAAAAAACACCTGTGCTTAAAGTTTTGTCATTGTCTTTAATACTGAAACAACAATTTTAAACAAAAAAACGTAACCACAGCAAACCCATTTTTATGTACATCAAAGATATTAGTGTGAAAGCCACGGTCAACATATAAAAATATAGGGCTGTTCTTGTTCGAATAATGTAGTATTCGGTTTTTCAAAGGAGCCCGTGACCAAATATTCGAAACTCGCCAATCCAGTTTTACAAAGGCCAGATGCAGCTGACTTCCTCGTTGGTCAAAAGTTACATACAAAGCTGGTTACACTTTGGTCAGCGAATAATATTAATAGTTGTTAACTATCAGGGGACTTTACCCAGCTTAAACGAATGGGACTAGTAAATAGCTGTCAACAAAACGTTACTGCCGACCCCCAGAATGACAATTGGGGTTAATTTTTGTACAAAAGCCGCAAGTTTGAAATTACATCGCAGTCGTGTGTGCACGTGCATCGTTTTTTCTTTCTTATACAATATTCAAACTGGCAAAAAGAGTTTCGAATGATTCGATGATCGAATATTCGAATTTCAGTATTATTCGGCACAACCCTAAACTGTCACCACGCTGTAAAGCTACGTGTAATTTCGTGTAATTTCAAATGATAACTGCACGAGAATAACCAAACAATTTGGAATTGAAAAACTGAATACAAATGTGGCTGTTAATTCTCTTTGTCTTTCCGAGTTTTCTGTCGCACAACGGAACTGCGTACCCAGCTCACGGTTAGTGCAATTTCACTCTCAAAAATTACTCGACGAAAGTTGAAAAAATATCAAGAAAATGACAAATTTTGTATTTTGCTTGTGACTTTGGTAACAAAAAATACGATATGCCTTTGGCTTTTAACAACCTTCGTTAGTGAATTGAACCATTTTGAATGCGAGCCGGCAAATGGTTTTATAAACTGATCGTAATGCGCCGCGAAAACCACAACCGTCTGAGAAAAAAAAATGGGTTTAGGTTTAGAAAGTCCCTCGGTAGAAACTCATTTTAGCAAAGTGTGGCGTTGAATTTAATGTGACCGGTGCCGATTTGTGATGATCAGCTGGAAGATTGTGGGAGTTTAGCGTCGACTCGAAAGGCCGCAATAGAACAGCCCCGGCTGCAATTAAATTATTTAGACTTGATTTGTTGTTGTTAGAATAATACTACATTTCACGCGCACACTGTGTCCAGCGATTTAAGCCGAATCTTTACTGTGCGAATGACATACCGGTACTGTCGTGGCAAATGCGCGGCATAGTCGTTTGATGTGGTGCTGTACCCAAACTAATTCACCTCCACTCGTGGACATATTGAAGTAGTTTCCAGGACCGTAGCTAGATTGCTGCTGGGTCAGACTGACCCTGAATGTGAATCTCCGCTAGCTCTACCTTTTCCTGGGTATTAAAATTGACAATTTTCCGGGTCAAAAATTACCCTTCTCCGGGTCAGAAACTTTCTAGAAAAAGGTGATTTCTAACTCGGAAAAGCTCTGACCCAGAAAAAAGGTAATTTATAATCCTAGATAAAGTTGATTCTTTGACCCGGTAAATGGCGATTTTTGTTTTTGACCCGAAAACGTTTCATTTGTCCCGGAAAAGGTTCATTTTTGTCTCAGAAAGGTTCATTTTTGTCCCTAAAAAAATTCTTTTTCCTCTGGAAAAGTAGTGTTTGTTCTGGAAAATTGAATTTTGTCCCGCAAAAAAAGTCACTTTGACGTGAAAATGGTAGAAACCCGAAAACTAGCACAAAATAAATTTAAATTCAGGGTTAATCTAACCCAGCAGGTTTTAGAGTGTAGCTCACATCAATTCTTCGATTATGCATACATGCTTTTGACATACCGCAAGGCAGGGTTGTAGTCGAGTCCCTGCAAGTCCGTTCACAAGTCCTTTCGTAAAACCAGTCACAAGTCCCTTCATAAAGGCAGTCACAAGTAACTGGATGAACAATGACAAAGGAATGCTTTTGTCAAAGCTGATTTGAATAGCTTGTGATTTGAATTAAAACTGAAGGAATGGTGATGGACTTGCAGGGACTTACAGGGACTTGCAGGGACTTGTGATGGACTCGACTACATCCCTGCCGCAAGGCCTGTAAATCTGCATTCATGCCCAGACTGCGTACTCCACAGTAAAGACATAGCAGACAATGCGTACCTCCTTGCACACGAGTCGTCCTCTGAGCTATCATTTCATTTTCAAGATGGCGTACCCTGATAATAGTGCGTGGAAAATAAGTTTTGACCTCACACAAATTGCAACAAAAATGTGTTTACCACAATGCATTTCTAAAAGGTCCTCACAATGACATAATAAAAGTCTCTTAAAATTCAAGTGATGGAATTATGACTAGTTTCCATAAATCGGTAATCCCTGCCGCGTAATATATTTATTCACATATTTAGGTATATTATATTTTTTTATTTTGTTGCAAAGTTTATTTTGGTGATTATACTTCCACATCCCTACTTCAATAACATTTTCTAAAGCATACAAGTGACTGAATAATTATAGGAACATAGTAATCATCCAAAATGACAACTTCGTGACCCTATAAATGTGCGCACATTACACTGTCTCCAGATATCATGAAGTAGTCAGTATTAGTGAGCTTCAAATTCACCAAGTTGCTTACTGGCACATATATATATATATATATATTAAAACCATATGGAAAATCATATGATAACATTGTGATAATTAGCCCAGCAAACAAAAACTAGAGAAAATGGTGTGTCCATAAATTGGGCGAAAAAGTAGTTAAATGGTTGTCTAACATGGGATACTTGAACAAGTTTAACGATTTATGCAAATTAGACATATTTCCACCACTTGGATTTTTAGAGACTTTTAGTGTGTTATTAAAAACACAAAAGTGGTGGGTTTGGCCAGACAACTGTACAGATTCCCTGCTCTATAAAGGTATATGTCCCGCACCTGGTCAAACCTGGCGGATATGCATGTACACCACCCACACGGTACCCCTTGGATTTGTGCCTGTGCTTGGTGGATTGTGCACGTTATGTGCTGCCCTCTGTCCACATCTGCTGTACGTGTGTCTGACTTGAGCTCATGCAAGGCTAAGGCATTTTCTATATCTTTATAGGAAGAGGCAGGGGGTCATGGGGGTCTGGGGGTCATGTTCAATTGAGGGAGTCTAGTATTACATTATTATCGCGGTGTTTTTTGGCGCATGACCCCTATCGAAGATGTATGTGAGTTATATCTTTGTTGCAATTAACAAATCAGAAATTAGGAGGCCAATTCACCTCTCAGAGCTCATCATTGAGATTTATTGACGTTGACGCCCTTCCTGAGGACGAGGTTGCAGGTGAGAGGGCAGCCATCCATACGCGTTTAAGCCCTATAGTCGCCTCACAGCTACCAATCACATCGATAGAATCAAATTATCGTACACTCAACACTACTTCAAATCAATCGAGATTGGTTCTCGTCACTCAGTTTATTCAACGTCATCGGTCATTGGAACTATTTTTTGTATTGCAATATACAAGCAAAAGTACAATGTGCATATTTGTTATCCAGCCACAAATGTTGTTGGTACCTCTTCTCATTATCTAAATCATTTTTAATTTGTGTTGTTGTGCATTTCAATTACTTTACGTTAAGCGCTCATCAAAGGACGACGACACGCCCTAAATTATGTGTGATGTCGAAACTGACAAGTGAATACCATATACTTGCTTTTCCCAAACAATCCTAATGGGGTGTACTAATTTTTACTTTGACTGTTCGTAACACAAAGTCAATCCCATCAGTGCGACTTACTTTGGGTTTCGTTCGAACGGGTCACAAAATGCTAAAAACAACCAAAAAAAATTCATTCAAGGGCATCATATTCTTTGAAATGTTTCTCAAAGTATTCATACAATGGAATTGGCGTCGGGGTAATGTAAATTCAATATTTGTGTATAATGTAAACATACTCAGAAGGCGACGTCTTTGTAGGGCCTATTTCTTTCATGTGGTAATATTTTGAACAAGAGAAATTGAGCATTATTTAATGTTTTGCTCGGCTTGCAAGTCCAAAACGAGTCACGTTCATTTAGTATCGTACGCATTTAGATAAGAATTTGACAATAGTTGTTAACAGCCAGAACAAAAATAACTTTCCTTTGAAGGTTATATTTTTTATATAGGTTTTCCCGGCTATTTTAAATAATTTTGTGTTTTTTTCAAATTTACCCACTCTCACATTAAATTCTAATATTTCACATGCTTTTACCAAACCAATTAGGTAATTTATCATTCATTGTCAATGTTTGGTCACCCCTTTTAAACACCAGGTCTAAAATATTCGTCATTACAGATCAAATTCGTCTGAGCAAAAGCTTACACGAATTTGGTCTGTAATAACGAATATTCCCGATCCAATGTTTGTAGAGTGACCACACTTTGAAATTGAATGATAAATGACTACATTGGTTCGAAAAAAGATTGTAGTTTTTTGTCGGACAACATTGAGTATAAGAGTTCGTGAATTTGAACAAAAAAGGTTTTAAAATAGTCCGGAAACAAAGTTTTACCAATACAAATTCAATGTTAAACCTGTCTTTAACAATAAAACACCTTTCTAAATACTTTCTTGTTATTCCTTTTAAACGCGTTCAAACACTAATATCTTCAGAGTATTGATAGGCATTATTTAGCAATTCATTATTCATGTTTATAAATTACATGCGCAAAGTTTAGCTTCTGAAAAATGTGACATGGTATGTTAAAACCAGGCGGAAATGGGCTGAGCTAGTAAAGGAGAAACTGCTGCAAAATAGTGTGGGGTGGTTTTCAGTGATTTGGAGATTTTACATTTTTTTTGGGTGCTATTTATGTTTCAAATGTTATGTAAAAGTTTCAAAACTTCACTGACAAAGCATTTTGTTTATACAAAACTCGGACTTTAAAGGCCCATTTCTCATTTTTAAGATTTTAGACAATGTGATTTCAAAACTGTATATCTTTACTTTGGAATATCCATTACAAAAAACGAAAGGTGGCAGGTAAAAGAACAAGGGGTGCATTTTACTAATATTGAAGAAACTCAAAATTGACTTCTTTCCCAAAGGTGCCTGATTTTGACATACCGCGTCACAAATGTTTAGAAGTGGCCAGCAAGTTGAGTTTGCTGAACACAGTGTTGACGGTGCTGTCGGACACAATGTTTATTCTACAATGCAACGTGAATTAAAGGTGAATATGATAGTCTTGGTTGTACAATGATTTACAAGTGCCAACTAATAATATAACTAAAACAAATATTTGAAATTAATATAGGTTTTCCCGGCCAACTTCCTCACAAATTAATTCAATTTCCTTCAGACGCATTCGAATTCACGCATCCCCCCTAATTAAATTAAACTAGGGTTTCTTGTTAGTTATTGTTGCATTAAATTGTGTGTTTGTGCACGCATGATTTCGTTATTTTCTTTCACGTTCGTTTTAGTCATTCTATTTTATGTATAGGCGTTCATGACTACATTTTTACCATTCTTCAGTTGAATTTATATTATAGGTTTTCCCGGCTAAAGCCTGTACCCTGTATCTAGAAGAGTGTTAGGTAAATTTGGAACAGTTATGGTTAGAAATGAAAACAAAATAGTTTGCTATCTCGTTTGCACTGGTCTTTATGTTTTATTCCTTATTTCTGGTAATGTTCGGACCATGTCAAATTAAAAAATAGCAAATGTTTAAGGAACAAAAGCTTAACATTTCTCAGAGGGTCGTTATAAAAGTAACTTAAAAAAGGTTGTTCTTTTCATGTAGATTTTTTTTCTACAGTTCAATTTGTAATCGCGTTTCTTTTCGTTCAAAAATGCTTTATTAAAGGTATAACGCAGAATTAGTGTAATTCTGTATTCTCTTAATTCAGAATTTGCCTTTATAGGTAAATACGAATTTGAAAAATTAAAAAAAAATGTTTGCCAATTGATGAAATTGAATGGTTAAACGACTTCATGAATTTGAATGATCGTATTTGGCCAGTGTATGCTAACTGCTGAAATAGAATGACTCTTTTCGACTGTTGAATGCTGACACAACGGAGCATTGAACGAAATTCAATGAGCCTGGTGTTAATTTGAATGAATTTTTTTTTAATTGGCCGGAAAACCTAATAATATACAATATATACGGCGTTCAAGGTCCAAATTCACGCATTTTCATGCTACATGCTTTCATAGGATAATAACGCGATTTCCATGATTTCCATTGTACACCCTGGGCAAAACCGGCATTCTCATCTTGGTAATATCCACCATTCAAGTGAGACCAAAAACAATAATTAAACCACCAGGCTCCTGTGTACTGTTGTGCGCAATTACGTTCTGCTTTATTATCATTGTCACGATCATTTGTCGTAAAGGGACGCTCTCTGTGAAGCCCAAGAGAGTCACCGGCAGTGCTGCTGGTATCGTATTGGTCATAATGCAGATTGTACTCACCCGGGGATATTTGGAAATCTGAGTACTTTGCCCATGCCGTGATACCGTCCCAGTCCTCTAAGTCAACTCGTAGCTCCCATGATCCACGTGAAACACCAGACGTCAGAGTCACCAAGTTGTCATTGCCCAACCAGAACTCACCGGACAGATCGCCAAAGCCAGACTGGTAGTCGGTCCAGTTACGGTAGAAGTCCACGCTGCCATCTTGTCGCCTCTGAAACACGATCCATCCCCCGCCGTCGGTTTCCATGTCACAGTAGACACAAAGACCGTCGTAGCCGAATCCCTTTGGGTAGATTGTGTAGATACCGCTTGGACGATAACCAGCATCTAAGAGCATCATGCAACTGTTGTAGTTATTCAAGGAACTATCAGCCAGTGAGTAGAGAGGTGTGTTCTCATCTACATCAAAGTACACGCTCCCTTGAGTTGCATTGAAGTAGTCCAGATGCTGCCGTCTTGTGGCAAAGTTTAACTCGCACACTTTACTGCAGTCGTTAAAGTTAAAAGATTTGCAATGTCGATCCATGCTGCATTCACGTCCGCAGATTACACGAGATCGTACAGTTTTTGTTGCAAACGCAAACCCTTTTAGGGCGCGATTTTCTGCGGCATAAAACGCATCTTTCCCTGCATAAGAAGTTTCATATCCAGAGACGGACGAGGTAGCTCTCTGACATATGATGAATATTATGTAAAATAGTTGCAACCCAGTAAAGGTCAGTTTCGCCATTGCTTCCATTACTTAAAGGATTCGTTAACATCAGATAACTTAACGTCGATCTCGTTTGTTGTATTTGTTTTTGTATAATGTGCGCCACTTAGTTGAAATCACGGGGAAAAAATCTAGCGAATTGTCGTGTCTGATTGAACTACCCACAATGATTGTTCAACGACTACAAGTCAAGCCGTACTGCCTTCGGCTGCTGTCCTCTCTATACAAATGCTAGGATGCTCTTGTGATACCTCTGCCTGGCGATGGTTGGACTTGGTATAGTTTACAGAAAGGAATGGGTTGAGGCAAACGATGTTCATCTCTCATTTTCTCTGATTGGTTATCCAAGTGAGTACGTCATCCACGTCAGTGACTAGTAATTGGTCAGGATTCCCGCAGTTACAAACCGTAGCCTTTGATTGGCTGATGCTTTATCGAAAGCTGATAACCTCATCGGTCTGTGAGATTCTGGATAAACGTTAAACGCTGAAGTGTACTCTCAATTCGTTTACACAAATTGTCGTCATGCAACGCCAAATATAAAAAAAAGATCGGAAGATTGTCTATGCATTCATATCAATTTTACGCTGGTTGATTCCATTCTCAAAACTTGAATAAGAAATTAAGTCACCGAAAAAAGTCGTCTGTTAAGAGGAGTCTTTACAATTGTTATAGCTTTACAAATGACAACACGAACTGTCCGAGATATTGATTGAGGTCGAGGGAATCTAAATAAGAGGTAAATATCTGGTTACTCTGATCCTTCTACCAAAGGCCACAAGCTGATTACGCTAAAAAAAGAACGATTTATAACCTAAATTGACAGCCTGAAATTTAATGAAGTCGCAAACATTATAAGTTGCGCTACAAGCACCATATAAAGGTCCATGCAAAGTCTTAGTTATGGCCCTGTCACACTAGAACGTTTTAGGCCAACGCGTGAGTAGCGCGTTAAAAATAGTTGATGCGCTGGCAAACGCTGAACTTCCACAGAAAAAGTCAAATGGAACCGTGATTTCAGCGTGTCCATAACGCGTTGTTAACGGGTTCAATGCGTTCGCCAGCGCGTGAGAAACGCGTTAGTAACGCGCTCGACGACTGATGAACGACTGCCCAGCGCGTGAGTAGCGCGTTTCAACGCGCGCCAGCGTACTACAACGACCACATGGTTAGTTGTATACAAATCCGACGCGCTACTACAATAATGGCCCTGTCACACCAGAACGTTTTAGGCCAACGTGTTGGAATTTCGGTAACACGCGGGTAAACGTTGACCAACGCTAGGCCAGCGTTCGCAACACGCTAAGCGCGTTACCCACACGCTGGAACACGCTGGAACACGCTGAGGAAAAAAATACAGTTTTCAACATACCTAAAATTTTCAGCGTTTGCCAGCGTGTGACTGCACACGCTGGCGGCGCGCAGGATGGTCGTTACTCACGCGTCGAACGCGCTAGACGATCGTTACCAACCCACTACTCACACGCTGGCGACCCGCTGTCGTATTTTTACTATAAATCAGTGATACGTTCCTCACACGCTGAGCGCGTTCCTGACACGATACTCACGCGCTGGCATACGCTATGAACCCGTTATCAATCTGTATGGACAGGCTGAAATAACGGTTCCACTTGACTTTTTCTGTGAAAGTTCAGCGATTGCCAGCGTATCAACTATCAGTTTAACGCGCTACTCATGCATTGGCCTAAAACGTTCTGGGGTGACAGGGCCATAACTAGCGTATCGCCAGAGTACGCCAGTGTAAGCCAGCGTGCGCCAGCGTGTGAGTATCGGGTTGATAACGATCGTCTAGCGTGTTCGACGCGTGAGTAACAAACCTCCAACGCTCCGCCAGCGTGTGCAGTCACACGCTGGCAAACGCTGGAAATTGTATGTATGTTGAAAAAAATATGTTTTCCTCAGCGTGTGACAGCATGTCCCAGCGCGTGAGTAACGCGCTCAGCGTGTTGCTAACGCTGGCCAAGCGTTGGTCAGCGTTTGCCAGCGTGTTGCCAAAATTACAACACGTTACTCACGCGTTGACCTAAAATGGTCTGGTGTGACAGGGCCATTAGGAGTAGTCTTGTTTGCAAGACGACCCAATCGCGGTATACTGCGCGCGCGGCCGCCAATGCATACCCCGTTCATCCAGCTAGTGTATCTGATGCACATGTCATTGTACATCACATACACTAGCTGGATGAACGGGGTATGTTCGTGACAATGGCTCTCATTTTTAAACCGACTGATTATGATGACACCCTAAACTTTAAACAAATTGGAGGGTAGAATCCACTTAAGATGCTACTATAATCTCATCCAGTTTCTATGTTTAGTTTTACCGCTAAAAGTCGAGGAACTCCAGCACCATATTGAAAATAATATATTATGTGCAGCAACACTAGAGCCACACCCCGCTTTAAAAAAACCTGTAATTTCCAAATCTATTTCCATGCCACCCTGGGTCTTGTACAACTACTAGATGAATAATAGGTTAATACGATTTTGTAAATATTTTAAACTTTCTATGCATAGTTTTCCTGTGATTTATCGTCAGACCACAAGATCTAAATTAGTGCGTTGTCACGATTATCGCACGTATAGTCTATTATTATACGGGTATACATTAAGCGTTGCTGGACGGGGTATGTTCAGGAAAATGCCTCTCATTTTTAAACAGATCTTGATGCCACCCTAAACGTTGAACAAATTGGAGGATATAATCCACTGAAGATGCTACGTTAATCCAGTTCCCATGTGTAGTTTTCCCGCCAAACGTCGAGGAACTCCAGCACCACATTGAAAATAATATATTATTATCAGAGCCACACCCCGCTTGCAAATTGACCTGTAATTTTCCAATTCATTTCGATGCCGCCCTGGGACCTTTACAACTTCTAGAGGGGGAATAGGTTAATACGATTTGTAAATATCTTGAACTTTTTGTGCGTATTTTTTCTTTTTGTAATTTATCGTCCAATCATGGGATCAACATTAGCGCCGTGTCACAATTACCGCTTCAATTGACTCCAAATTCTGTTGTGTGTGCTATGTAATATTAAATCACACTTGTTTACCTCTCTGATAGTGTACGTGAGGATTGATGGCAAGAGCAGACCAATGATTAGTTATACCCTTACGGTAATTACGAATCGAGAACTGACATCAAACTGCTTTAGTGTAATGGCTGCTTTGTTGTATTAAAATATTAATAATCCTCGGCCCAACTGCGAAGGCCTGTGCCAATAATTGATGCTATGTGTGTGACTAGGCTATTTATCCCGCATGGCTGACTATCTCATCTCTCTATCTTGCTCGAGCCGTGGTGTGCCACATTTTTGTTCTCGTTTTCCTAGAGAGGGGTTGCCATTCTGCTGCTACTAAATAATAAAAGCATGTAGAGTGCCATGGCCCAGTGGTTACGGCTTTCGACTCGTGTACGATGGTACGTGAGTTCGAACCCTGCTGGATGTGCCCTTGGGAAAGACACTTAAGAGTGGGTCCACGTTAAAAGTGTCATAGGCATTTTTTTCCCATTTTTTTTTTATATAAAAGGACTTGGTAAGCAAGTAACCAACATTGAAATATATTGTTGTCTATTGCCCGTTGCTATGCCAACAGGCCATTTTGTGTTTTGGACATTTGTAGCCAGTTTGGGGGCCGCAAAAACATTTTTTTTGTTTATTTCAAAAAATAAATACCCAGCCAAAATACAAAATTTTATCACAAAATAAACTATGTCATTACAAAGTATCATCATTGCTCTTTAGAATTTTGTTGGATGTTTTAAATGTCACCCTTATGCTATTTTAATAACATGAATTAAAGCATGTTTTCAGAACTTGTAAAATTGTATTTTTTTAACCTATTTTTGTCCCTCAAAAAGTCAACTTGCCAGGGGTCCCAGAATATTTTCCTTTAGGATTTAATTAGAGCCAACATTCGTCGTTTCATATCCGGTTAGAAGAGTTTGGGGGATTGTATCCTCTTTAGGCAGTACTGCATCAAAAATGGTAATTTTCCACCAAAAAAATGAAAAATGAAATTTGAGCCTTTCCTTCAGTTTGAAGTAATAATACACACAAACAGGAATATTTTTTATGAATCTGGCACCTTTTCCAAATCATAAGAGTGAGTTGTAGAATCACTCCTACTGATTAAGCATCATATTCGACGGCGAAAAAGTAACCTCCTTCACAACATTTCTTATACCATTTTCTGATAACATTATTTTGATTAGTGGCATATACAAAGAGGAAAGATTACTTGATGTTATTATCATTATTATTTATTTCTGGTAATGAAACCAAGGATCCCTCAAAAGCGTCCAAGGCGCTGTATCGTGCAAGCCTGAAGAAACCTGTAGAGAGAAGACAATGAGAAGAAGGTACAGTTTTAGAGTTGGGAGGAAAACCCCAGAAGAATATACTGGGGAAAACCCACGGAGTCAGGCAGGGACAACAATGCGAACGTACGTGTGTGTGCTATGGCGTGTCAAACGTTGCAATATTCGATGATGTACAATATATGTGCGATGTTTCTCATATATATGCGATAATTATCACATATGTGCGATATTCGTTTTATGTATGCAATAAATGTAATATATGTGCGATAACTTGTAATATATGTGCGATAATTTGCAATATATATTCGATAATTTTTAATATATATGTTTTATGCGATCATTTGTATGCGATGTTTTGCGACGATATACATATGCGATAATTTAATATACATGTGCGATGTTCGTTCTTATATATGTGCGAAAACGGAATTGTGGGATATAGTATGGCTTCCTGTCCACTTGATCCCCGTATCCTTAATGTTTTAGATCGGGCCAGACTAATGATGGTATAGAATGGTTCACTGAGGTGGGCGTACGGGTTCTAGACTGAAATATGGTCAGGGAATGAGACTTGATTTGCGTACAAGGGAATAAAATGGCTGCGGAAGCAGTAGGAGACCCTGGACATTTGTTTTTTCTTTACTTGATTTCATCAATTTTTGTGAAGTGAAGTACTCTTCAAACGAATTTTCTGATGCAGAAGATATTGTGCTGAGATTCGAGCGTACGTGCGTGCTTTAGTTATCATCCAGGACAACCTACGGGAATTATCTGACGTAAGCATAAACTGAGAACTGTGAACTGAGACACAAGCGTCTCCTTGGGCAGTTTTTTCCCGACCAACGGCACGTGAACTGCCTCCCCGTCCAACTTCCTGGCAACTCGAACTCGGGAGTCCGACATAACGCGTCGGCGTTGGGCAACTTAGACAAACTCAGTGACAGTCAGTGTCCCTTCTGCTTCTGCTTGGTTACTGCGTAAACACCCGTACTATTAATAATAATAGCACTAGCTCTATGATAATAATAGTCACACTGTCACTCAGTCTAGTGGCGCACGTGTGGAGTGTCAGTCAGTCTCGTTCCCTGACTATCAGTTAAACCCTAACGCCCATCTCATTGAACCGTAGGAACCATACTATACCGTCCACAGTATAGTCTGGCCCGATCTAAACATTAAGGATACGGGGATCAAGTGGACAGGAAGCCATACTATATCCCACAATTCCGTTTTCGCACATATATAAGAACGAACATCGCACATGTATATTAAATTATCGCATATGTATATCGTCGCAAAACATCGCATACAAATGATCGCATAAAACATATATATTAAAAATTATCGAATATATATTGCAAATTATCGCACATATATTACAAGTTATCGCACATATATTACATTTATTGCATACATAAAACGAATATCGCACATATGTGATAATTATCGCATATATATGAGAAACATCGCACATATATTGTACATTATCGAATAATGCAACGTTTGACACGCCATAGTGTGCCACCATCCGTGTACATTGTATGGCATAGCTTTTTGTAGTAGTGCTATAAGATACATGCTATGGTGCACGTATTCGCATTTTTGTATCACTGTGGAGACATGGCTATGTTCTCGTGTCCAAAATGGTTTCCAAAGACGACAAAACTGCGTCGCGTCGTGCCGTCGCCCCGACGGCACGACGCGACGCCACGGGGCGACGGCATGACGGCTCGACGCGACGGTACGACGCCGAGGGGCGACGGTACGGGGCGACGGCACTACAATACAACACGACGCGACGGCACGACGCGACGGCACGACGGCACGACGCGACGCCACGACGGCACAACGCGAAGCCTTTGACACTGCATAAGTAATGAGGAACGAGGCGACGGCACGACGCGACGGGACTGTCGTTCCGTCGCGTCGTGCCGTCGGGGCGACGGCACGACGCGACGCAGTTTTGTCGTCTTTATCTCTAATTATCTCTGACCATTCCGATGAAATAATTATCTCTGAAGTTTTGTTTTTAGTTCTTTGCGATGGTATCAAGATAATTTAAATTTTCTTTTGATAAATGTTGGAAAACCTTAATTATTTTTTTCAATTAGAGCGATTTGTCAATTGCGATGAAAATGTATATTCGGTTACAATAGTCGGGCTATTTTTAAAGACAAAGATATGATTTACCAGTGAAAACACATTGAAACTTGAAATATGTATAACGGCTAAACCAAGGAGCGTTTACTTACCGGGTATCAACATAAATTAAACCAATAGGCCTATCAGCTCCAGAATTTAATGAACATTTTGCATGAATCTTTTTTTCCGTAACAGCGATTTTTGTCGATGTCCAACGACCACTTACTGGTACATATGTCATTCAACATATTTACAAAGGTACATGCCACAAAATCTGTATTATTAATTAGGAATTTATTCGGTACAAAAACAAAATTAGATTAAAAATGAAAAAGACCAAACTGTTAATCCAAGGTGATTTCTATTTAAAGCTAACATCGTCTTTCTAATCTGAGTTAGTTCAATTCGGAGGCGCGTTCGTGTTGCTAAAGACAATTAGTTATTTTAAAAGCATTCCACTGCTCAAAATTAAATAATCATTCCACAGGAAGAGGAGGATCACAACTTGGTATTTGAAATTGAATTGAAAACTACTAATCTACTCTTCATTTATGCAAATGAGTTCAATCCAAAGACATTTGAGATTTGAAGTTGTCCAGTTTTGAGGGCCGCCGAATGTGTCGTCAATGTACAGTTTAAAGCTAGCTTAACATTCATTTTTATTTTTAAAAGGGGTTAAATTTGGACCTCAAATATGTGTTTTCCAGTCAAGTAACAAGTCCTGGTATAATTAAGAGAAATTTTACGCGCATGCGCGCATAAATTTCAATTTGTAACCTTATGAAAATCCGGCTTATAGTAGGTCTGTGATCTCTATAATTCTTCCAAATAGGCACTTGGGGAGACAAATTAGCGTAAGTTTTTAGGTAATAAGGAGACAGTGGCACTCATAGGGAGACATTTCAGTGTCTCCCTAAGTGTCTAGCTACCCTAAAAAAACAATATTTGGGAGTTATTGTTGTCCGAGAACGACAGATTTTGGTCTAAATAGAAAAAGGTTAGGGTAAACAAGTTAGGACTGTTTTAAGTTTGTGTACATCTCTATGGGATTGTCTCCCTAAGTGCCTATTTGGAGGTATTCTAAGAACAACTCGGTGTGCCTCCTCATTAAAGGTCTAATTTGTTTTGGTTGTGTTTTTCAAATATAAACAGAGAGATGCGTATTAATTGTAGCAAATATTGTTATACTGAACTGTTTAAAATCAGTATGAACTCTGCCCCCTTATGGGAGGGTGGCACAGAGTGTGCTCTGGACAGTATCTACTCTGCCCCCTTATTGGGAGGGCGGCACAGATAGTGCTCTGTATCAGTTCTTCCCAATCAGCGGTCTCGTTGGGTATGACGTCACGGACTCTCCGGAACGCTTCAATCTCTAAAAACATTATACTGTACGGGTTTCCGCCCTGTGTGTAAATGGACAATATCGCGTGGCATACCGCTTTTCGTTACCGCATTCCGTTACCGCTTGTCTGTGTAAAAAGCGACCTTTCGAATTGGAGACGGGAGACAAAGACGACGGTTATCCAAGCGAAAACATCGATCTGCGCATGCGCAAAACCGAACATGTCTCCGTCATGTCGAGTTTGGAAAATAGCGTGACATAGCGTCCGGTCTGTGAGCACAACGGCGTGGTATATTTTGTACACATTGTCGTGGTTGCGATTCGGGACGGAAGACAAAGAGAACAGCAAGCCGAACGAAAAAATGATATGTGCATTAGTAGGAGACCAGCCTGTAGGTCCCGTGACCAAATTCTGGGACCAAAGGTTTGAAAGTGTTTTTGTGTTCCCTGATGAATACCGAACAATTTTGACTTGGGCTGCCCCCTCGAAAATGCCGGGCATTTCCGGGAGAGGTCAACAAAGGTCATACAGGGGTCAAACTTTTAATATATTCTAATCGTGTCGATATGCATATCAAATTACTCGTCTATACATGAGGATTCTAAAAATGTATAATTTGCTATACCTCCGACCTTAAATTGCGGGGGGGGGGGGGGGGCTGTGGTCAAAAACGTCGAAAGGTCAACGCACTTTTGACTGGTGGTCAAATTCACCAACAAGGTTAACTTTGTCCGATTCTAATGATTTTAGTGCCTAATAATATGTTTTCTGACATGGCAAATTCAAGTATACAACTTTCCAAAGTAGAAGTGCTTACCTTGACCATGAACATTCAAAATGGCTGGCAAAAGGGCTACCGAAAGACTTGAATCGGGACCTTTGGCCAACAATAACACAGTTATTTCTAAACACATTGTCCAATGATGCTTTTCTTGCTTTGTTGCACTGTTCATCATCCTACTTTTTCACCGGTAATAATCAACCACTGAGTGAACTGAAAACAAAGGAACACTGTTGCAATACACAAACCAGCCAAATAACGAAAACGATGAGAAATAGTTCTGACTTGTGACAACTCCCATAAATACCCTCCCCTTCCCATATAGAATGAGTTCTGATTCACTGTAGTCAATTGTTATTCATAAGACCCCAGGGCAGCTGCACGGCAAACGCAAGGCCACCGTACGCCCGACGTATTGTCGCCGTGGAATCGCTCTACGACATGGCTACGGCGTGTCTAAGTAGTGTTCTTTCGTTTTAGACCGTTCAAAATACGTGTCGAGACGACAACGTATAATATCCAATCAAAAGCCAAGGTGGACAATAGACCTGGTATACCGAGGCTGCTCCAATCATTGTGTCGGTACCAAGCTAGAAACACGCCCAGTGTTTGCATATTTTTTACTAATGAATATCGCCTATTACATTATTTACTTTCACGCCACATTTCAAATTACTGGGACCATCTCTTGGGTTTTAAGTGAGAATGCGCTGGTACACAGGGAAAAGACTGGTCATGACTCATGAGGCGTTTTATTGTTGGTTGCTTTAAATACAAGATTTTCATTACAATGAACGTGGACTGTCGTTTTATATTGGCACGTGGGTCGTGATTTCGTTTAGTGCTTTTGGTCCAGGGAAAATAAGTTTTGACCTCACACAAATTGCAATATAATTTTTTTCACCACAGTGCACTTCTATAGGGTCCCTAGAATGACATACTAAAAATCTCTAAAAATCAAAGTGATGGAAATATGACTAAATTGCATAATTAGTATGTCATTCTAGGGACCTTATAAAAGTGCACTGTGGTGCCAAATATTCTATTGCAATTTGTGTGAGATCAACCAAACAAAATTAGGTATTATCCCAGGACTATTATTGTTTCGGCAAACAAGAAGCTGCTGACACCGTACAATGAAGTATCTATCTTCCTTCCATTACAGGTATATAATGGGGTACCATGCATGGGTGTTTATCTTGGTTTTCATTTAAAATTCATGTAAAAGTTCCGTTTCTAGTTATAATTTGAAGGTAAGGTTCTATAGAACAATATTGGTTCGAGTGTCAATCCCTCGAATATTTTTGGGTCCATTTTCTCAATGACCGATTAAAGTGGCACATGGGTACGGACTGTAGGCGTTTTTAGCTAACTTCACAAACATAAATTTATTCTGACGTACAAACCGTTTTAGTATTCTATTATTCTTATATAAGCTTATTCTTATTATCGACAGACCCAAACGGCAGAGAGGGGGGGGGGGGGGGGGGGGGGGGGGGAAGCAGCACAACAGTGGCGACGCTAAAAAGCAAACAACCAACACAATGAAGAAAAGCAATGCACAAATCGTATGAAGCAATATATGGGACGAGAGACCTCCCCCCCCCCCCCCCCCCCCCCCCCCCCCCCCCCCCTCCTTTGTGGTGGTCATTGTGCTGGCGGAAAGTTGCAGTTTTTGTTTTTGGTGTTTTTTTTTTTGTTTTTTTTTTGGGGGGGGGGGTGCGTGAGGTAACAATAGACTAGGTAGTGTATAGGTATGGGGGACTAAGGGGGAAGTCCCTCGGTCTCATATCGTGCTTGGTACAGCGCACGGGGAAAAGAAAATGTTTCATTATGTTGTGCTCTCAAAAGACAGCTCAGTCAAGAAAGTAATTCCTGCGGCGATTGAAGGAGCTTATCTCTGTTATTGTTAATGTTAACCAGTTCGCGCCGGATGACGTATATAAACGCAAATATTTCCCCAGATTTAAAACGGATGACGCATAAACACGCCAAGTTCAAGTTCAGAAATGTAAGTGAGCAGCGCGCAAGGCCGGAAATGCGTGGGTGTGCTTCCGGCACTATCAGCCTGAACACGCTTCAGATTGAGTTTCGTTAAAAATAATCCCGCCCGTGGGCTCGGCGATGTTAAAATAATCCCGGCGCGAACTGGTTATTAAGAATAATACATGAGGGGCAAGCCCTCGGACTACTTACTCTCACACAAAATCGGCGCGCTACCGAGTGTACCCCCTTAACACCCCCCAATATTTCTTTATTTTATTACAATTATTGCTTGAACGAAGGCCTTATAATACATTTTCACTGTTGAATTTGTTTAAAATGGGAAATTGTTTATTCACGAGACACGAACAAAATTGCTTAAAATTAAGCATTGGCAGTTGTCGAGCTGCCATAGTAGCCTCGGGATGAACTAGGGATTAAAAGGCCTATTTTTTCCCCGAAGAGTATTTTTCAGTTCCAACTTTATCGCACTTTTTGTATTGAAGGTGAAAAAGGAGAACGAACACTTGTTGTGATTCTATGCAATGTGGCTTCACCCAACTACGGGGAAACAGAAATATGCGTAAGATGGAGAGTGGCCGGCCTGCCGTGCTGCATTCGTGCAAAATATTAGCGAGGAAAAACAATTGTGTGGCGTCACAAGAGGGCGTTAAAATATAAAGCGACAAGTCTATGACAAATTGAGAGAAAATGACCTGAAAGTTTGTCATCGACGTTGCCAATGAACCCATTTCCGCCCTGCCAGGGTCAATTATGTGAACCACTGCATGCGCGCATCATTAAGAGAAACTTGAATGAGGCAAATTTTTTACAAGAACAATAGACCACGAAGGTCAAAAGACTAGATAGGAAGAAAGCTTGAACGAGGCGAACTGACGAATTTAATTGACAAAAGACCGCGACAGTCACAAGACTGGATAGGAAAAAAGCTAGAACGAGGCAAACTGACGGATTTACATTTACAAAAGACCGCGTCGGTCACAAGACTGGATAGGAAGAGCTTGAACGAGGCGAAATGATTTACATTTACAAAAGACCACGCAGCTTTACCTTGCATACGCACTGTGGACATTCCTTTGTCTTCGTGTAGTTAACAAACTTTGACTAAATACTCATTTTTCTCGCTTCCCCAAAACAAATTTACCCTCAAATTTGGATTATGGGCCTCTCAGCTGTCCCTTCTATCTTTTCTATATATAACCCTAACCCGTTTTTCCTCTAGCGCTCTTTTTCGGAAACTGAAAAACGGATTGTGGACGTGTGCAAGTCCACACACCGTAACCTCTTCCCGCATCGTGTGGACCTATATTGTTCGGAGGTCCACAGTGCGTATGCAAGACTAACTCACGATGGTCAGAAGACTGGATAAGAAACAAAGCTTGAACGAGGCGAACTGACATATTAAAAAGAACAAGGGACTACGACGGTATGAAGACTGGATAGGAACAAAGCTTGAACGAGGCGAACTGACGGATTTATAAAGAACAAGATACTACGACGGTATGAAGACTGGATAGGAACAAAGCTTGAACGAGGCGAACTGACGGATTAAAATAGAACAAGAGAATACGACGATATGAAGACTGGATAGGAACAAAGCTTGAACAAGGCGAACTGACGGATTTATAAAGAACACGAGACTACGACGGTATGAAGACTGGATAGGAACAAAGCTTGAACGAGGCGAACTGACGGATTAAAATAGAACAAGAGAATACGACGATATGAAGACTGGATAGGAACAAAGCTTGAACGAGGCGAACTTATGCTAGGAGTCCACTGGGCCGCGCCAGTTGGCGCCAGTTCGCGCCAAAGATTATGTGATTGGCGCGTAGTGGCTCGCTGTGGCGCCGAATTAATGTCCGCTCGGCATGTGTCGCCAAGTGGAATAAACTGGGTGCCATATGGCGTGCGCCAAATGCCACCTGGCTTGCTCCAAAATGTTGCGCCAGTTTGCGCCAGTTCGCGCCATTACACGGCCATTTGATTCCAAAATTCACCCTGTTGGCGCCATTCGCGCCAATAGACGGCTACTTTGCGCCACTTGGTGATTAGTTTGTGCCAAAGGTCGCCAAATTGGTTTGAACCTGCCGCCGCTTGGCGCTACTTGCCGCCGCTTGGCGCTACTTGCCGACTATATAAATACCGGCCATCGGCTACCTGGTTCAGACCCTCCTCATGCTACGAGTCCACTGGGCCAGCGCCAGTTGGTGCCAGTTTGCGCCAATGCAATTTGCTGTGGCGCCTAGTGTCGCCAATAAGGTGCCTAGTGGCGTGTAGTGGCACAAACTGCCTCCCAACTGGCTCGTGGTGGCCCGTAACGGCACCAAATTTAAATGTGGCGGCAAGAAAATTTCAAAATGTTTGAAATTTTCGTCGCGCCACTTGCATCGAGCAATCAGCGCCAAGTGTCCGCCAAGTGGCACCAAATGGCGCGAACATATCGCCCTTTGGCGCAAACAATCCGCCTATTGGAATCCACTGGAATGTAATGGCGCGCGCCAAATAATTCCAACAGAGGCGGATAGCCCGCCAAAGCGCGCCAAATGTGCAGTGGCGCGAGCCAAACGGCACCCGATTGGTGACTACTTCGCGCCAAATGCCACCTGGTTGCCCGCCATTCGGCGCTACTTGCCGCCTATAAAAGCAGCTGAGGAGGGTCTGAACCAGGTAGCCGATGGCCGGTATTTATATAGTCGGCAAGTAGCGCCAAGCGGCGGCAAGTTCAAACCAATTTGGCGACCTTTGGCACAAACTAATCACCAAGTGGCGCAAAGTAGCCGTCTATTGGCGCGAATGGCGCCAACAGGGTGAATTTTGGAATCAAATGGCCGTGTAATGGCGCAAACTGGCGCAAACTGGCGCAACATTTTGGAGTAAGCCGGGTGGCATTTGGCGCACGCCATATGGCACCCAGTTTATTCCACTTGGCGACACATGCCGAGCGGACATTAATTCGGCGCCACAGCGAGCCACTACGCGCCAATCACATAATCTTTGGCGCGAACTGGCCCAACTGGCGCTGGCCCAGTGGACTCCTAGCATGTATGAACAACATCTCTACTAAATATGGCGCAACTTGGCGCGCGCCATTACATTCCAGTGGATTCCAATAGGCGGATTGTTTGCGCCAAAGGGCGATATGTTCGCGCCATTTGGTGCCACTTGGCGGACACTTGGCGCTGATTGCTCGATGCAAGTGGCGCGACAATAATTTCAAACATTTTGAAATTTTCTTGCCGCCACATTCAAATTTGGTGCCGTTACGGGCCACCACGAGCCAGTTGGGAGGCAGTTTGAGCCACTACACGCCACTAGGCACCTTATTGGCGACACTAGGCGCCACAGCAAATTGCATTGGCGCAAACTGGCGCCAACTGGCGCGGCCCAGTGGACTCCTAGCATGACGGATTTATAAAGAACAAGAGACCACGACGGTATGAAGACTGGATAGGAACAAAGCTTGAACGAGGTAAACTGACGGATTAAAATAGAACAAGAGACCGCGACGGTATGAAGACTGGATAGGAACAAAGCTTGAACGAGGCGAACTGACGGATTAAAATATAACAAGAGACCGCGACGGTATGAAGACTGGATAGAAACAAAGCTTGAACGAGGCAAACTGACGGATTAAAATATAACAAGAGACCACGACGGTATGAAGACTGGATAGAAACAAAGCTTGAACGAGGCGAACTGACGGATTAAAAAAGAACAAGAGACCACGACGGTCAGAAGACTGGATAGGAAGAAAGGCAGCTAGAACAGGTGAACTAACGGAATAAAAAGAACAAGAGACCGCGAAGGTCACAATACTGGATAGGAAAAAAACTTGAACGAGGCAAGGCGAGTCATTAAATAATATAAATAATAATTTAATAATAATAATGCTATGTTCTTACCGTGACGTCATATTTTGTGGGCGGGGGGGGGGGGGGGGGGGGCACGGTGCATATTGCTTTTGATTTTAGGGTCACGATTAATGAGCAAACATAAACAAATATGACTTTTTTTGTAGTTATTAGCGTTATTAAAGCGTATATTTCGCCATACTAAAGTTTTGAACTTCAGGTACCCTTCAAGGCATTTACTCGCGATGGCGTTTGGAACAAATCTAAATGGTTGAGCTGAAGGGTAGTGTTGTAACAATTTTCGATGCATAAACGCTGGTCCTGATAGGTATTAATATAAGAAAGTACAATGATTTTAGGACAATTTATTAGAAGTACATATTTTTTGGTTCGCGTACATATACGCATTGGTTTGACACCTTTTCGATTTGCATTGGTTTCTAACCCCCCCCCCCCCCCCCTCGTACAGACCTTGAGCCATGTATGCATGGTGTGCACAATGTTTAAACCCCCCCCCCCCCCCCCTCCCCCCTCCCTTCTTGTGTACGTATTTAGGTCGATGTTATTACAGTGATACACATGTCTTTCTCGCTTATCTATATTATTTTATTACATAGTGTTCAAACTATGGTGACTCGAATTGACTCGACTCGATTATTGACTCGACTGTACTCGGCCAATCATGACCTCATAACTGGACTCGAGTCACTTCTTTAAAATGGCTAGACTCGATCGACTCGAGTCACAAAAATCAGTGACTCGTTACAACTATGGAGACCACAGACTGGATGAGATGAACGCCCAATAAATAACAACATAAGGTACTACGGTTCGACACTGAACTAGCACAACCGCATTTAAATATCATCACCATGGGTATAGATACTGGAGCAAATTTGTGATGGTTTTATAACAACTAGAGGATGCCGCGCTTTGGGCGGCACCCGCTAGCTGGGTGGAATCGTAACTTATAGATAAACCTTGTTGACGTTCTGAATACACTGTGATTGTATGGCAAGCAAACTTATGGAGTAGAATACCAGCTAGGTGTGTGTGTGTGTGTTATAACCTTGCTTGTTTGTCATTCCATGATGCTTTTTAAAGTTTGTTTCATGTTTCAAAAAGTTGTAGATAAATCGGACAATGTTTAATTGAAAGAAATTTGCTTAAAAAAAACACTTGCTATTTTCTTTAAATAGACCATGGGCCACTGCATACAGTGCCAAGTTATGCCGACAGGTAGCCCCTTGGAGACCTTTCTATTTATTAGGCTGTCTCACTTTAGCCATTACATAATTTATACACATACATGTATTTCCAACCATTGCGGAGTGAACTTTGCACTATAGGGTTACTTTTCTCGTCTTGTGTGGCAGCTGCGGTGTGATTCCCACCTTATACACCTTGTGGTTCACGTATTATCTAGCTAGTTTTGAGGCCTAGATTGATGTGTACATTTGCCTCAAAAAGTATTATTGTTATCAAATAAGATCAGATCCAACGCAAAAAGTTAGCCCGCTCCCCTCCCCCATCTCTTCCACCAATCCCCCATCTCATCCACCTCCCCCAGGTTTTCATCAAACCCAAATGAATGAAAATGTCTACCAATGGCCTATCCTTGCAGGGGCGCGTTTGTCCAGGCTAATTAAATTCCCGGCTGGCTCTTACGGCCGGGCGCGATACAAGCCATAAAAACTGAACAAAGACGAAACATTCCACGGCTGGATAAGCGTCTTCGCTAGTACCCTGTACATGTTGTTATAACAAACCGCAGACAAAGCTTCCTTAATTTAAATAAATTAGGTCATGCTGAATATGTAACAATTATCTTTGCATTACTAATAACAGAAGCCTAAGGTGACGACCGGTCGTCATCTGGCCAACGATTGGACGAGGCCCCGGTAGGAGGGCCGTATTGTTTTGCACGGCTTTTGATTGGATATGAGACGTACACCGTTTACCGTGTCGTATGAACCCGTCTAAAACGAAAGAACACTATTGCTACGAAGAACCTAGAAATGCAAACAGTTATAAATCCGCGCTATAATCCCTCGGCCTGTAAAAGATATGGATACGCCCTAGGGCGACCCTGAGGCCACCGCAGATCATCTGCGGCCGCCGCATGCATCTTTCAATCTCGGGGGGTTACGGCCGCCATATCCTAGCCGTAGAGCAAATGTGATTTAGGCTTAAGGGTTATAGTATACCACTTGTCAGTTGTGTTTTTGTATCGTTATAAAAAGCTAGGGAAAAGCTAAAATCTAAGGAATGGTGCTTGACAACTTTTAGACAAAGTTTTAGCTCTGTGAATGCTGTATATTCCGGCGATTTTTATTTCTACGATCTCAAACTTGAACCAACAACTTCGAGACGCATTTTTTGACTTCTTGTATGAACAGTTTCTTCAAAATGAGCATGCCAGATGGAATATTTTCACAAGGAGTTAGTCATAAATATCTTTACATAAACTTTTGAACAATAGTTTGGGTTGCTCTATACTTTTTAGACAGTTGCAAAAAGTATAGTTCTTTGTTTTTTTAATTATAAAATGCTTTAACCTTGGGCCCAATTGGCGCAATACAAGCCCGAATCCTATTATACCTATACTTCGACAGGATGGTGCCATCCACTTTCTCGTTTAAATCATTTTGTATTGTGTTATGGTTCTCCGTGTGTGCCTCAATCATCCTCTCGGTTGCCAGGTTACCATGTCACGTCCGTTTCCCACGTCCGTACACGGCTGCTGCTCCGGTTCGTTATACCCAGCACGATATGTGGCAGAGGGGTACCCCCCTCTTATCCCTATACTTTATACGCACTCAACACTATTGTAACCTAACCCATCCCCCCTTGAAACCTAAAAGGAATTCCTGAGATTCCGGGAACACAATGGTCAACACAAAAGAGGGGGGGTTTTCTCTGCCACATATCGTGCTTCATAGGCGGTTCGTTACTGACTGAATTATGTTCATTCTCTTCGCTTCTTGATTGGCGCAGGTGACCGGCAGAAACTTCGCAAATGCTAACGAAATTACATATTACGTGGTATCGCTGAACATTAACCAGCTAAACATGTGGCTAAGGCTCTATTACACCGATAAGACGATTTAGAGGTGGATCTAGCTTTGAGAAAACGAGGAGGATGTGGTGTGGGGGGTGGGGAATTAGAGTGATGGCTTGCTAAATAAATCTAGGGGCATGCCCCCGGGAAATGGTTTTTGAAATTAAAATGCCTCGGCCAGCATTCTAAGGCAATGTAGGATGGATCTGTCAGCTATAGCTAGCGGTCTGCCATTTTCACCGGCTAAAAATCATTTAAATTTACCAACTCTTACATTCAATTTTGTCCGAGATAAAAAAAAATCACACGCTTTTACCAAACCAATTTAGTAATTTGTCATTCAATTTCAAAATTATGTTAAATCAATTAGTCCGTTGTTTGCTCGAGCCAAGCTCACACACATCAGACTAATTTATTAAACATAAGTTTGAAATTGATTGATACAAAGACAAATTTGATCTCTGAATCCTGCCTTTAGGTAACAAATTAGACGTATTTGATACGTAACGACAAATATTCTCGAGACAATGTTTAAATAGTGTGACTAAAACGTTGAATTGAATGATAAATTACTAAATTGGTTTGGTAAAACCGTGTGGATTTTTTTTCGGACGAAATTAAAAGTGAGAGTTGGTAAATTTGAATGAATCTTTTTTACAAATAGCCGGGAAACATATCTTATTGTGACCCTATTTTAGTGATACCATAACATTAGTCCATGGCTGTATATATGGGGTTTGTTTGCAACCCTAACACCCCTCTAGAACCGCCACTGCGATTTTGGTTACATTGATATCACCAGTAGTCATACTCGACTGGTCATTCTTGGGAAGCTATAATCTACACACACCGAATATGAAGCTTTTCAAACCTCGACACGGTCCGATTGCCATTAAGGGGGCTTAAATAATGAAGGCAAACAGTTCATACGAAGGTGATCCAACAAACAAGAATATTCCTGCGCTTCCAAATTGAGCGTTTGTGTCAACACTTCAATGTGATCAGACATGGGCCCCATTTCTTGGCTCTGCTAACCACAGAATTCCGCGCTTGCAATCACCATTTTGTGCAAACCGCGCGAGCAGAACAATTCTGTGCTAACCCTGTAAGCACAGAATTCATAGTTACGGGATGTACGCATTATTAGTAACCACTGACAAAATACCATAAATGTTGAATGAACCTTTACGTTTACCACGTAGCTTGTGAACGGTAACAATTATGATTTGTCATTTTACCGCACAATTACCCTGACAAAATACGACTGTACCATTTATTACCACCGGTATCATACGGTTATCATTGCTTACCATTTCATACAATTGGTTGTGGGGAAGTGACTTGCCTAAGGACACACAGCAAATAACAGGAACCGAACCATTTACTCTTCAGTCATGAGTTAAACTCTAACCTTCAGTCCATACTCCCAGTAGAAAAAGGACAGTAAAACAATTATATCACAGAGCAGAATGCGAAACAAATAGCTATTGTCGTCATTAGAAGCGATCCAGGATTTTTAAAAACACTAATAGCAGTTTAGCCGGTGCCAAAACCAAACATCTAATTTCCTAGAAACATCCCTAAACAATTGCCCCTTGCTATCGCTTTAAACATCAAAGTGGAACTTAGAAATTGTTTGAATATTCAACAGGATTACATCACCATTAACAAGCTGGATGAAAGCATCTATGAAGTAACACTGAACGAAGGCACGAACGAGATATTTTGAGAGTTGGCAACAAGATCTCGCGAGATCCTGGACATGTGTGATTCCTAACAAAGGACGTGAATTAGAGACAATTAAATTGCTTAATCTTCATGTTCATGTAGAAGTACATGTAGAATGTTAACTAGAAATATCTTATCCTATACTACGATGCTATCACGCATGGCATCAATTTGATACAGCCATTTGTATAGCTATACATAATTTGAAATAGTTGCTAGTTTGTGTAGATGCTATAGTTTTAATTCTACAATTTAAAAAGTTAATTATTATGGTAATTAGGTTAATGAGTGTAAGTAAAATAACGCGGTTTGGTGGATTGTTCGTTTTCACGAAGTAACACTCTATAGAGTGTTACTTCGTGAAAACGATTCTGAGCACTTTGCATGTCTGTGTAGTTCCACGAAGTAACTCTCTACTCTCGTCCCCAGCGGTACACGCACATGCACACGTACACGGATATTTTACAGTGTACATGAATTGTACGCGCGCTTCACGGTCATTATTGAAAACGACGTTGCATTCAAAGATTTCGTTTTCACGAAGTAGCACTGATGCTTGTGTGCGCGTGCGCGCACTGTACGTATTTCCTGCAGATTTCGTTTCCACGAAGTAGCACTATAGGGTGTACGTGCGCGCACTGTACGGTTTTCCTGCAACAAAAGAAACACCGGATATATCACTAGCACTCACTCTCCATTTGTAATAATGAATTCCTTATCCCTGCACACAGAAAAGAATACACAGGTTGTGTAAAATTAAATTGCAATGTGCTATATATACGAACCTGCTAATAGTTATGTAAAACTACAAAAGAGAGATTTCATATACAATTAGTTTTGTACTTGTTTGCAAAAATCTAAATGTTATCATTGATTCGTTAGAATAATTACATATTTCGGTCAAGAAAGTGCGTTTTTAGACAAAACGCCACAACTTAACATGACTTTTGTGAACACAACTTTCGTGAGTTCTGATTGGTCAGTTGATGTGTGATGAATTAACATTTCTCCAACATTAACATTGTACATGTATGTTGTGTAAATCGCGCAAGCCCGGCGCAAGCACATGGGATTTGTACCCCTTCAGCCAGTAATATTTACACAACGCATAACGTCTTACGTATTCGTTTTGTAAAACTTACGTGGCCAATGTACAATCTTGACCAAGATTACACAACTCTTGTAAAAAAACGAAATTACATTTAAAACAAGTCAATGTAAACTTACATAATAGTTGTGTATTGTCTTTTGGCAACATTTTACATAAATTGTGTATTATTTTCCCAAACTTTTTTTACCGTTTTTTTGTTTAAAATTCACTGTGTGTGTGTAACTTTGATTCCGAAGCCCATTGTAATATGTAGCCTTAGTTAGAGGGAATTGTTCACTATTGACGATTTGGAAATATACAAAACAACCCTCTGAATATCAGAAACAAGGACATACAATTACAGAAACCTGTTCTTCAATTTACCAGGCCACACACTAATTCAGTTTAGAGTAGCTGTAGGCCTACTCCAAGTTTAATGTTACTAAGTGGAATGTGATGACAAAGTGTCAGTGTTACTTTGAAGATGCACTTTCAGAACACATTCACCTGTTCACACAACTGAAGATTTATTTCCAGACATTTGGAGAACAATTCTGCATCAGTTTGATTCCACTACTACTGAAATTGTATTCTTCAACTCAAGTCATTCTTATTGAGATGTAAAAATGTATGGTGAGCTGATTGTACGAGACGAAATTTGTATTTAATACGCCCAATGAAGCGGATAAGTTTGCTAAAACGACGAAGTCTCTTTGTTGTGATTCCCTTACGCCAGAAAACAATCCAATTTGTTTTGTTTTTCGACATAATACATCCGGTAAAAACTGCAAGGTAACTCAATTTCACAATGACTTGACAGACATCAACTGACCACGATACACCGTTTACACACCTGTCGTACATGGGAACTCCAGCTGCTGTCCAATTCTATACCAACACGGTTGTACTTCCTGCATTTTGGCTCAAAACAACCATCATTTTAATAGGCATGTACTTCCGTGTTGAAATGTGCAAATCACTGAACTTAGTAATCTGTGAAGATTTGATTCGAACACTGAGCTGAGGAGAACAATCAAGCTCTTTTATTAGTGGCATATATTGCCATGGATATTTGCTGGAAATTGATCATTCCTTGCTGCTTTCTGTGGTTGGTGCTTACGTCATCAGGTAGGCCACTAATCTTTAACCTAACATGACTTTCCCCCATAGCTAGCCATTGTTTTGTTGCGTGCCCGGCAGAAGGGTATATGCGCGTATATGCCCTTATGTGCAAACGCGTTATTACCAAAACGTTCCCAGCAAAAGGGCATATGCAAAACAACTGCCTATATTTTTATGAATTGTAAACATTTCTTTTTGAACTCAACACAAATTACTCTCAAAAATTGTGAATCAGATGTGTGACAAATATAAAATATTTACGGTTTATGACGCGTGTGAGAGAACATTGGATTAAAAATACGTGTGTGGGAACCTTGGAGCCTTTTAACGCAATTTTTATGAAAGTGATTTTCGCGTCAGAACGCTCATTATGCCCTTCTGCCGGGCACCCGACGGTTTATAAACTGTGTGTAAACTATGTGGATATATGTAGAATTCAGAAGTAATTAAGTTTAGTAGAAGGAAGTACACTCAGTCGCGCACCCAAAGGGGACTCGAGGACTTGAACCCTCCCCCCATAAAAAAGGCCCCTCAAAAAAAAAAGGGGGGGAGAGAAAGAGAGAAAGAGAAGGGGTGGGGGGGTCGCAAATGTACATACATACACAACATGCATAATGGGCGGAGCGGGCGGAGAGGGGCGCACGCCCCCTTTTTGTATCTTACAAAAGCCTAGGGAGAAAGACACAAACAGATAAGAGAACATTAATAGAGACGAAGAACTGCGATAAGACGGGGAGTGCGCGCGACGGGACATATGATGGGTTTGGGCGGGGAGTTCTTGACACGCGAAACCCGTTCTTGCGTTCGAACGGCGGCAACACAACCCGTGAACATTGCACATGGAACAGGATCACACCCGCCTATCCATATCGGGCGCTAGAACTCATGAAGGCAGCGACGACGAGTCTTACAAACAAGATTCTTACAAACTACAGAGTCTCACTCTGTAACAGTTTAGAATGTACCACAGAGCACATATAATTCAAATGTTCAAGGGCCATGACGGGCCCCAGACCCTACATCGTAAGGGCTTAGCGCTATACGCTCGCTTCCAGCTTTTTCAACTGCTGGGCACATTTTGTTTTTTAGTCCCCCTTCCCTCCATTATGCGGCACGTATTTACACCACTGGCAAAGGCATTTGTAACAAGCCATCTACACTTTTAAACCACATACTCTAGTGTGTCATGCTGTTTTCATGGTCGCAACATTTTTCGGAATTTGCCGACTAAATTTATCAATTTTCTTTGAGCAGGCTGGCCAGACACAAAACCATCACTGTTTGTATTTTACACACCAATCGAGCACTACCCAAACAATGCAAGCTGACGGTTGGACAAAAGCTTTTATGTAGCTGGGTTGTTGTTTGGCATATAACAAAAGATGAATGATTTTTTTTAGAAGCGAGAAACAAATTGACTGCAGTTCATACTTATTTTATATTGTAATACCAAATTTATTGTGATCTTAGCAATTCTTCTAAATAACTCTGATATCCATGCACACAGAAAATAATACACAGGTTGTGTAAAATTTTACATAATTGCAATGTGCTATATATACGAACCTGCTAATAGTTATGTAAAACTACAAAAGAGAGATTTCATATACAATTAGTTTTGTACTTATGTTTGCAAAAATCAAAATGTTATCATTGATTCGTTAGAATCATATTTCGGTCAAGAAAGTGTTGTTTTTAGACAAAACGCCACAACTTAACATGACTTTTGTGAACACAAATTTCGTGAGTTCTGATTGGTCAGTTGATGTGTAATGAATTAACATTTCTCCAACATTAACATTGTACATGTATGTTGTGTAAATCACGCGATCCCGGCGCAAGCAGGGATTTGTACCCCTTCAGCCAGTAATATTTACACAACGCATAACGTCTTACGTATTCGTTTTGTAAAACTTACGTGGCCAATGTACAATCTTGACCAAGATTACACAACTCTTGTAAAAAAACGAAATTACATTTATAAACTTACATAATAGTTGTGTATTGTCTTTTGGCAAAATTTTACATAAATTGTGTATTTTACCGAACTTTTTTTACCGTTTTTTTTACCGGTTCACTGTGTGTGTGTGTAACTTTAATTCCGAAGCCCACTGTAATATGTAGCCTTAGTTACAGGTATTATTCACTATTGACCATTTGGAAATATAAAAAAAAAACCTCTGAATATCAGAAACAACGACATACAATTACAGAAACCTGTTCTTCAATTTACCAGGCCACACACTAATTCAGTTTAGAGTAGCTGTAGGCCTACCCCAAGTTTAATGTTACTAAGTGGAATGTGATGACAAAGTGTCAGTGTTACTCTGAAGATGCACTTTCAGAACACATTCACCTGTTCACACAACTGAAGATTTATTTCCAGACATTTGGAGAACAATTCTGCATCAGTTTGATTCCACTACTACTGAAATTGTATTCTTCAACTCAAGTCATTCTTATTGAGATGCAAAAATGTATGGTGAGCTGATTGTACGAGACGAAGTTTGTATTTTATACGCCCAATGAAGCGGATAAGTTTGCTTAAACGACGAAGTCTCTTTGTTGTAATTCCCTTACGCGAGAAAACAATCCAATTTGTTTTGTTTTTCGACATAATACATCCGGTAAAAACTGCAAGGAAACTCAATTTCACAATGACTTTACCACGATACACCGTTTACACACCTGTCGTACATGGGAACTCCAGCTGATGTCCAATTCTATACCAACACGGTTGTACTTCCTGCATTTTGGCTCCAAATGCACAACACCTATCATTTTAATAGGCATGTACTTCCGTGTTGAAATGTGCAAATCACTCAACTTAGTAATCTGTGAAGATTTGATTCGAACACTGAGCTGAGGAGAACATTCAAGCTCGTTTATTAGTGGCATATATTGCCATGGATATTTGCTGGAAATTGATCATTCCTTGCTGTTGCACTACTAAAGCTGTCGTCATATAAAACATAATAGGCCACTAGCTATAAATACGTTGAACTGTGAACTCAATGAACTGTGAACATTAGTTCGATGTATTGTTAGCGTAAATCTGGCAAGTTGAAAGTTGAAGGCTCCACCAGGAAATAACGCCAAAAATAAAAAGACGTATTAGTCGTGAAAAGACAATACTTAAAGGAAATCAAACCATATTAGCTCAACTTCTCGAAACAGCTAACCATTTGCAATAGTCTAACCTACTCATCAGGCTAGGACTGGTAACAAAAACCATAATTTCCACTCATCGATATTTCTTTATTTAAGTTTTTTGACCGACGAATTTTCCGTCAATATGGCACTAGACTAATACAGACAATTATCGATGTAACCTCTGATGTCGCATGACATATATAAATGAGACTGACTGTAGAAATATTTGTGGAGCTCAAATATTTGTGAAGTGTCTTCCGATTCCGGTGAATTTCTTCGAAAAAAAGGCCAACGTGTGGATCTATTTGACAAGAAGTGGGGGAGGGGGTGCCTACATTTAGGCCTTGGCCCAGAAATTGACGAACATTAAGGGGTTGGTTTTGGGAAGGGAATTGAACAAATGTTTTTACTCTGTCAACCCTAGTAAAATTGAAAAGAAAACTGCCCCAGGGGTCTTCATCCTTAATTTCAAGTGACAAAACAAAAATGCTGGCCTACTCTTGAGCGTCGCTAGGCGGCGCTGTTTTTGTCTGAGTGTACGTGGGCGCGTATGGTGTTGTGCACCTAAAAATGCAAAAATGACTGAAATGTTAATGCCGCCCTCTATATTTATTAATTCAGATCAGCGTTATACTGGTTGTCCTAAAACGATTTCATCTACTGGAAACAAGTCTATATAAACCTTTTCACTCAAACATGATAATGTATGCAAATGAAGCGGTGATGCGGAATTGTAAATGGGTCCATTACAAATAATCAAGTGAAATTAGCAGGGCTCCTTTCCATACGAGTGGAAATATATACCTGTGTGATTCGGGGTACCACCCATCCCCGATAAATGATGGTACCCAGAATCGAACAGGTATTTTTGCCCACTGTTGTGGATAGGAGTCTTGCTAATTCCCGTGACATATTGATCTTGCGCACGGGACGAAAACAAAAATGGTCGAAAACAAAAATTGTTTATTTAGTTTTTTACACATATTTTGTGCAAAGAAAACGTTATTCTCGCTAATACTATAGTACTTATGACGATTTTAGAGGCATCTCTCATAAAAAAGCGAGAAATCCTGATTTTGTTTTAGAAAATGACTCAAATTATTGGACCCCTGCACATTTTCAATTATTACATAAAAACACGTATATGTAGGACCTGTCACAAATGGGACAAGTCGTCAAAGTTCACAGTTTTTGGCTCATCACAAAACAAGTATAATCTGCAAACATTCAACTCGATAAGAAATAAAGTATTTTATAAAAGTTCTGTTAAATATCGTGTACAATGTATATCACTAAATCGGTATAATTATTATGCAAAACAAACCCCAATACCACCAAATATACAATATAAAATGTATGTCACATATCTGGTTAAATCCATGTCAACATTAAAAAACTATACAGGGAATATTTACTTATAGCATCACCTTAATCTTACACTACACTTTACTGGAAGTGACACAAACTGTTTCTAAAATATTTATATCTATAAAAAATGGCTGTTTCGAATTGATGCCATGCGTGATATCATCGTAGTAAGATATTTCTAGTTAACATTATACATGTACTTCTACATGCACATAAAGATTACGCTTACGATTACGGTTTTAATTAATTAGACAACGGCTGTCGGAATTGTCTGTACTTCACGTCCTTTGTTAAGAATAATAACTTTCCAGGATCTCGCGAGATCTTGTTGCCAACTCTCACAATATCTCGTTCGTGCCTTCGTTCAGTGGTACTTCATAGATGCTTTCATCCAGCTTGTTAATGGCGATGTAATCCTGTTGAATATTCAAACAATTTCAGCAATTTTCAGCAAAGTTCCACTTTGATGTTTAAAGCGATAGCATGCAAGGGACAATTGTTTAGGGATGTTTCTAAAGATTCAGATGTTTGGTTTTCGCACCAGCTAAACTGCTTCCTGGATCGCTTCTAATGACCACAATAGCTATTTGTTTCGCGTCCTGCTCTGGGATATAATTGTTTTACTCTCCTTTTTTTACTTGGAGTATGGACTGGAGGTTAGAGTTTAACTCATGACCGAAGAGTAAATGGTTCGGTTCCTGCTATTGGCTGTGTGTCCTTGGGCAAGTCAATTCCCCACAACCAATTGTATGAAATGATAAGCAGTGATAACCGTATGATACCGGTGGTAATAAATGGTACAGTCGTATTTTGTCAGGGTAATTGTGCGGTAAAATGACAAATCATAATTTTTACCGTTCACAAGCTACGTGGTAAACGTAAATGTATTTTGTCAGTGGTAACTTACCGTTCAGTGGTAATTGTGCTCCGTAATACCACACCATTTAAATGGTAAATGAGTGGTACTGGTATTGAGAATGGTAATTTGAATAGCTGATGCATTTCTGTGGTAATAGCTGGTAATAGCTGATTGTACCAACCTTATCATTAGACAGCATGTCGCCCAACTGCTTATACAGACTCTGGAAGGTAGGTCGGTTCCTGGGCCTTATTTGCCAACAGCTACACATCATATCATACCTGAAACAGATGCCAATCATCAAGATAACCAAACAAAACACTCAGTGATCTTTCAAACTCCCTGTTTACTTTTGTTATATTCCAGCACTGAGTCAAAATGATCTAGAAAAATGTAATTTTTGACTTGGAAAAGTGTCACGGATAGATCAATAATAGATTCAAATTCAGGGTCAATCGAACCTAGCAGTTTTTAGTGTGTGACGTCAGAGAATAAGGATCACAACTTACATTATTTAGAGCTTTGTGTTTAAGTGGTAAGTACTTACAGCTGTTTCTTGCAGTGTTTAGGCTTGGGCATACGATAGCCCTGTTGCAATCGGCTGATCATTGTCTTTGTCTTTATCATCGGATACGGCCGTGCACCTGTCGGAAATAGGGGTACATTCATAGATACTAGCCATCGTAATATTAGGGCCGTTTTCAAAACCCCAGCACAGGCTCTGTCTCCGTCCAGCTCCATCACCATTTTTCCAAACATGAAATTTGTGGAAACATGTAAATGTATATAAATAGACTATTCGAGAATCCAAAAACTGCTTTCATATCACTTTTAGGTATTAGAAAAACACATGAGCCTGTTGTTTGAAATAGGCTCAGGTAAAATCGTGGAAACCTCTGAAAGGGGCATGGTTTCTTCGTTTACAAGCATATAGTTTCAAACATAAAACAAGATTGATCACTATTTAAAAAACCTAGCGGATATTTTCCCATATTTGCATAACCAAGTTTAGAAAAAAAACATGGACAAATATATTTTGAAAACATAAAATATGGAACTACTAAGCATTCCAAATCTGTGTTTTTCAGATCACTTCTATGACCCATACTAATTGCCAAAGTGCATAAACGAAGCCAATTAACGACGGAGACGAAGCTAGGGTTTGTAAAACGGCCTAAACCTGCGTGGTCATAAATCTAAATGTGGCAACATTGCTGTAACTAAAGTTCGTTTCATACGAAGTTCATGAATTGGGCCGTCCGAAACGGACTTCAGGAGATACGACTACGGCTGTTGTCAGCCAGCTGTTCACGCGCAGTTAATGGCGAGCACCTAAATAGTAGATAATAGCCCTAAAGACAAGAGATTCGGACGCGCAGCCATAATATTGTGGCTCACCAAGTGTCACAATCTCCCACAGCAGAACCCCGAAAGACCACACAAAGTCAGCAATGCACAACTATAAGTCAGCAATGCACAACTAAGTCAGCAATGCACAACTAAGTCAGCAATGCACAACAAAGTCAGCAATGCACAACAAAGTCAGCAATGCACAACAAAGTAAGCAATGCACAACAAAGTCAGCAATGCACAACAAAGTCAGCAATGCACAACAAAGTCAGCAATGCACAACTAAGTCACTAAGCAATGCACAACAAAGTCAGCAATGCACAACAAAGTAAGCAATGCACAACAAAGTCAGCAATGCACAACAAAGTCAGCAATGCACAACAAAGTCAGCAATGCACAACTAAGTCACTAAGCAATGCACAACAAAGTCAGCAATGCACAACAAAGTCAGCAATGCACAACAAAGTCAGCAATGCACAACAAAGTCAGCAATGCACAACAAAGTCAGCAATGCACAACAAAGTAAGCAATGCACAACAAAGTCAGCAATGCACAACTAAGTCAGCAATGCACAACAAAGTCAGCAATGCACAACTAAGTCAGCAATGCACAACAAAGTCAGCAATGCACAACAAAGTCAGCAATGCACAACAAAGTCAGCAATGCACAACAAAGTAAGCAATGCATCACACACAGTATATAACCAATACGCCCGCGTCAGCACTGCACAGGCGCATCAACATGGCACATGTACTTTAGCAATCGCACCCAAGTGTGTCTGTTTGTTTGTCGGGCGGGCTATCTGTCTGTATGTTTGTCTGTTAAGAGGATTACAGACAATTACTGGAGGGATTTTAACAAAACTTGGTTGGTAGATAACGTATGGGTCAAGGGTGACGATTCCGGAAAATGTTCAGATTGTTCTAGATAAAGTTAAGGAATCTAGATCACTTTGAATAATTTTCTTTAACATTGGGCGTTTTTCAGTTAGGGCGGAGGTCTGCGCTCTACCTATATACACTTTTCTAGTTGCAACTGTATTTGCGAAAGTTGTTGTATTCGTCTGGTACCTGTGATTTTCGTTGGTAGATACGGATGTTCATGACGTCCCGGGCCAGTCCAAAGTCGGACACTTTACACACCATGTCGTCTCCCACCAACACGTTACGTGCGGCAAGGTCGCGATGTACACACTGATAATAAATATTACGCAACTGAAAATATAAACCAATTCCCTTATACCAACTAACAGGTTATTAGTGTATAAAACCTACGAATTAAGCTGGGCCAAATGAAGGGCTTACCTATCTCGTCAAAACTGTAATTGTGAATTAGGATACTTATCGTACCTGTTTCTAACCTAACTATTAAAGCGCACTGAATGTTGCTGGAGAGGTACAGGCTATGCATGGCCGAATCGTAAAGCACAATGGAACTCAACACAATCTGGTTCTTCTTGAAGAATCATTTATTAGATGTTGTCGGCACAGATCTTGTTTCCTCTAGGTAGTCGATATTGCGATTATCTTACATCTATCGATAATCGATATATTGATAACAGTTTTTGTTTTACCTTTTGTGAGGATATGAATGCCATTCCGTTGGCCACATCCCTAGCAAACTTAACCAACGTCCGAGACAGTGATTTGCTCCAGCCGGAGAGGTTGGAGTATCCTGTCCCTTCGTCCGAGTCTCGATACTTCATCAGGACACTCTTCAAGTCTCCCTTAGCGAGGTATTCAACGATCACGTACACGGGATCTAAAACAAAGCCCAGAAGTTTGGGTCGTATATGGAGTATTATTGTCACCGAATCAGCTAATTTCAACTTAACAGTTCGTTTTTACTCACTGGAAATTAGGGAGCATCTTCGTGGTGTCATGACATTTGTATTGATTATTATCACTGATTTGACCTGTACCTCAATGATATATATCGGTGGCGTGCGAGCAAACGTGTTATGGCGACTTGCTAAAAACAGGTGCAATCGGCATACAAGTGCCGAGTTTGTACCTTTTTCTGCGCAGTATCCCAGCAGCTTAACCACGTTCGGATGAGACCCGACTGTTTTCATTAGCTCCAACTCAGCCAGAATCTCCATCCTGGCCTGCCTGTCAGCGCCCTCTATCGAGTGAATAAACAAATGTGTAAATCAACCATTATACATAATAGTTTGTGAGTTCGATGGTAAGAATACTTTCATTATGTGCTCGCACGAACGTGAAACATTCATTATTTGTTTGTTTTATGCAACGCCTGAATAAATCCTTGCCATCTGATTGGTTAGAGTGCGACCGTGCAATGCAAGTTCTATTCACCATTGTATAGAACCATTTAATATAACTTTTGTTTGGCGTTGGGCCGTGCCCGTGTGATGGAACGAATAATTTAATACACGTTATCAACGGTATAAAGTTAATCCTACGCCTTAGTATATCCTACTGTTTTGTATTGACCGGTAATAACCTCTCTGCCAATCAACAAATCCCAGAAAATATAAATCATACAGGGTCTCTCCCATGAATTTTTTATGCACAAAATCCTGGCCGTAATTTTTTTTGTTTTAATTAAAGGTAATTAACAAACCTTTGAGAGTCTTGACGGCAACCTTTGTTGTTTTCCCGGCTTTCTCGATCCCAAGCGCCTTTCCCAACAGCACCCTGCCGAACGCCCCTCGCCCAAGCTCGTTCTTGACCACCACGAGATCTCGCGGGAAGGAGAGATCGGGGCCTATGTTACCGTACGCCACGTGGTTTGACGCCTTCGGCTCAACCGCGCCCTCATTTGGAATACTCTCGTATACCGCTGCTGTGGTAACTTGGCTCAGAGAAATATCTGAAACACATGTTAAGGCTGATTACAATGTTGAACACACTAAAAAGGCCGGTGCCCCCTCCTTATTCCCCACCCAAAATAAATAAATAATTCAATACAAAAATAAAAATATAGGAGGGAAAAAATAGCGTTAACCTGGAATACTCTCTGGTCTATTATTATGTTACACAGAATCAGGGAGGGTCATATCTTAGTAATAATAATACTGGATTTATATATAGCGCTGGTGCATGCTTACCGTTTGGATCACTAGAAGGCAGTGGTGGGATGTCATCTTGTCGGTGAGGAGTCAAGTAATCTCTGCAAGATAAGAAATGTTAGTCTCTTTAGTGTTGGTTTGTGTGGCTTTTAATGCTAGTATAAAGGATATTCGTCAACGATTACCATTCATACGGCTACATACGGACCGTTTTGTGTTATCCCATGCCCAACAAAGTGACAGAAAATCAGTTTTAAAGGTTGATTCTGCAATCTGCCCAAGGTGCGCCTAATTCTACACTTACCCGCCATCTTGCCCGCCTGTTTCCGTTTGTCTTTTTTCCCGTTTTTGGCGACGTCTCCACAGAACAATGACAGTAACACCAACAGCGACGGCCAAAATCACACAGGCTGCCACTAGAAGCCCAACAACAATAGCAGTTCGATTTGGAAAAGCTGTTTGACATCAAGATATCAGATTATATCAATATGCATGTATATAAATGTAAAAAGTGTGAAAACTCTCTCCCAATACAATGAATCTCTGATACTTTTCCTCCCTCCGTAAACAAATTACGCAACATTTACGATCTTTGGTTGTGCTCCGTGGCCAGATATGGGTCGTATGTCTGGCTGTCAGAGGTGCCTTTATGCACCATCGACTCGATCATGTTGTAGCCGCGTCCTTCGCAATTCAGCTTTCCAGCTGCGAGTATAAATATGATAAGCCTCCCAAATTATCTCTATTAATTATTATAAATAAACAAACCCAAACAGAAAACACAAGAAAGCAACCAAACACCTGATGTCGTCGTGGTATCATCAGTAGGCTTGGGAGGAGATGGAGTCGTTGGTTCTACATATTCTGCATTTAAGACAAAAGTGCAGCTTGTTAATCACTGTGATAAATTAACGTTTTAACCTCCAAGTCATCAGGGCCAAGTGAAGACGCCAAAATTCATGCGGCGTGTTAGTCTTGGTTCCCAGATATAGGCGCTAAAAATGCCCAAAACCGACCCAAAACCCACCCGATTTTGAAAGCTCACCTGGACAAAGTGGTTGTGCAAGTTGTTGTGTTCCAGTGCCGACCACGTTGGTGACGTTACAGCTGACCTCCGTGCAGTCATTCTCATCAACGTTAAATGCCAGGGTTTTACCGGTAGGCGCGTTAGGTTTAGTGCCATTCAGAATGATGTAATACTCAATGCCACTGATTGGATTGGCGTCAGCTTTACAAGTAATTAATCCGTTACTGAATGAGAGAGATGTTACCACCGGCGCAACTGCGCAAAAAAGAAAAACAATTACGCACTCATTGTGATTACAATTTCACATTATTTTTTCTACTGTGTACACCAAGTACAGATATTCAGATTAAAATAAGTTAGAGCTCCCGATGTTAAATCCTTTGCTTAGCAACTTCATGAAATTGGCTTCTGATATTTCAGCATGTAAATGAGAGTACATTTGTACATTTAACTTACAGCGAACATTAAGCATAATGAATTCAGATTGGAGATTCTGGTGTCCACCGGTGCGACATTCTATCCTGGTCCCGTCATCATTTCTCGTTGGGTTGAAGGGGCCGTATGTACTCCGTGTATCGGTTGCCTCTCCATCAGGTGGGATGGTTTCAGTGTCAGGGGTAAGAGGGTTGATGCCGTGAAACCAGTCTATGGACACCTTTGGTTTGGCTCCCAGTGCTGTGCAGGTAAGGGTGACTGCGGTACCCTCAGTCACGGGGACTGTTGCACCGGAGGATTGGACTACACTATCAACCGCTATGGTGAGAGTGGTGGCAGGAACTGCATGGTGGAAATTATAACAAAAGTTAGAGAAGCAGAGGACCTTAAGATGTGTCAATGAATGTGAGGGAGTTCTTGCAGAATGAGACAGAACTGCGCAGAGGTTGAAATGAGGTATTAGAAAAGACATAAAAGCGAAAAACAAATTCCTTGCAATACTGCTTGTTGCACTTAAATAGGGAATTCCGTTATGTTATGTCTGTTTAATGTGCATTTTGTCGACATATCAAGATTAAAAAAAACCACCTTTAGATCTTTTTAATGTTCCCACTGTGTAGCCTGTGCCCAGTTCCGCCTCACCTTTCTTAAACTAAATTGCTTTTGTCGACCAAAACAATTAACATATCGGCGCAAATTACAACACTTTTTTTGCAGGTCTGCAAATACTTCTTAGCTTAGACCCAGCTAGACAAACGTTTGAGGGAGCTAAAGCTCCCCCCCCAAAAAAAAATAATAATAAAAAATAAATAAAACAATGTGGGTGGAGCATGACTAGCAAAGCTTTTCATTGGCTGAGACGTAATGACATGTGTACGTTCAAAACAAATAAACATAGATTGCTTGCTTATTAACCTACTGTGCAATTATTCAACATACCTAATGTGTACACCCCATGTAGGTCCCCATTATTGGTCAGTGTATTATTGCGATTAAACCCGTATTTAATTTTAGAAACTCACCTTCTACAGTCAGTGTTGCAGACGGTAGAGGACTTCCACCAAACTGGCAGATATAGTCTCCTCTGTCTTCATATTGGACATTGTTTACACGCAGATCATACTGACCATTTGCCGTATCATCTTTGACAATTGCAAAGTTGTCATATTTGTCAGCTGTGCCAGAAAATATTCCGTTTATATCAGCAAATGTACCAACACTATCAGACCACGTTACAAAACCACTCAAAGGAGCTCCAAAACTACAGGTGAGGGTCGCAGTATCGCCCTGCTGAACGGTGACGTCAGGGGGACCTGTGGCACCATACACGACTGAAAGAAAATAACATCATTATAAAGAATTACCTTTTTTAATTCCGCCCTTATTAAGCAAACAAGCACGAATTTGTGTAAAAGTCGCATCGTTGTGTGTTGGTCTATAGTTCCTTGGAAGCTGATACGACATCAGTTTAACAACTCTCTCGTCCGCAAATTTGGGCTCACCGGCGCACCAAAGACTTGGGTGCGCCATTGAGTTGGATCCAAATTCCACTCAATTTTATTACTTCTTAATTCTACACCCCCTCTATATAGTTTACATACAGTTTATAAACAATGGCCAGCTATGACAAAACAGTACTGTAGGCCTACTGGGTTTTTCATATCACTAGGCTAAAACGTCTGGTTTTCTATGCATTGTCTACCCCCCCCCCCCCCCCCCCCAATTACTCAATGGTCTACCCATTTTAAAAGGGTAAGGATTAAAATAGTGGCCTACCTGGTGACGTGAGCACCAACCTATAGGCCTACATGTCTCTATGATCTAGCCAAGATATGAAGGAAAACACAGGAATTGTTTTGAAATTATTAGGCACTGGAATCATGGAATTCAGTGCTGGGTTGTACCATTTGTGGTTTCTCATAGCGGTTTCGGGTAAGTACTAATATTCACCCGTTAATAGTGTTAGCTGTATACGTACGTACATGTACTTCTATTCAAAACAGTGTGACTATTAACTAATAAAGAGGGGGAAGGATCGAGAAGCCGGGAAAGGGGGGGGGGGGGGGTTAATGGTGAGAGAGGGGAGGGAAAGGCAGGGGGAGTGGCTCGATCACCACTATTTAACCTTTTTATCCGAAAATAATAATTTATGCAAATGTGGGCCGTGAGGAAGTGTAAGTGTAAGTGGGGGCCCATTGAGAATGTGCAGGGGTCCAACTAACTATCGGGTCATTTTCCGTAAATTTCTTTCAATCTGTGCAACATTTTGATGCCTCTAAAATCGTCATAGCTAATAGTACACAACAATTTGTAAACAAACTAATTAAATAATGAGTTAAGACCTCGTTGTTGTTTTATGTTGATGCCATTTGTTTTCCCATCTATACTCGAACTCAGGAAGCTTTGTAGACGCTGTTGGACCAAGGGACACTGCAGTCTTACGGGGCGGTGCAACCACTCTGACGTGTAGCAACCCAGCATACATAGCTTTCGGGGTTGCACAGTGGGTTGATGGTCGGAAACCGATTGGTACTCAGCGAGATGGAATTTTCACTGGACCTGACTTTGCCAAGTACACTAATTTTGACATCGTGTCAACTGAGTCTACCCAGATGGATATCACAGTGAGGGATGCTCAGGTTGAAGATGAAGGAACGTACACATGCGTCATGCCAGACAACCAAGGATCAGCGACATTGACTGTAGAAAGTAAGTTTACTAAAATTTAAACTTTGATTCAAATACAAAATTAGTAGGTTTATCATGTAAATTAAACTCAACATTATGTCTAAATATATTTTCTAATGTAAACCAATAAAATAATTCAAAACAACCATTTACAGTATAATACGGTAACCGTAAAAAGAAGTTTTTAAAATATGTAAAAAAAAGAATCCGTAAAATCGAATGTCGTTTAGTAAGATGCTAGGATTCGACCATTATTTACGGTCGGACTGTAGTTACTGTATATGTAGTTATTCTATATTTACTGATAAATCGTATTGTTTACAGTAAAATACTGTTTACAGTAAAAAGTCTGTAAATTCTGCCACTATAGTTTAGTCAGCTTTTTCTCATTAATTACATAAAGCCCCTTCACACCGCTGTCTATAACTTTACTATAGCGTTCTGGTATTTTGTTGGAGTCTATACTTGTACTCATGTTTTCTACACACAAATAATGCTGTGTAATTGTACAGAAAAAGTGCTGGCAACTGTTAATTTGTATAATGTAATTACATAAATGTTTGGGTGATTATTACAAAAAGAAAAATGAAATAAGTTAAGAGGGCCTAATATTTCGATCTTAACAAGATCTTCTTCAGAGTCTAAATGACTGTGTACAAGAAACAAACATATATAGGGCAACATACAGCATGATGCACATCATGGACGCTGAAAAAACACAAAAGAAAAAAGCACAGAGTTTAATAGAACAAACAACAAAAGGAGGATTAGGCTGAGGGATAAAAGGGTGAGGTCAGTGTGGGTAGGATCAAAGGCAGGGTAGGAACAAAAAAAGAAGGGGTAAAGCCACAAGGAAAAGGGTCCAGGGTGGAGATCAAAGGGAAGAACTAACAAAGAAGTATGAATAGGAGTAATGAGGAGGGGGGGGGGGGGGGGGGTTGAGGAAAACCAGAGGAGTGAGAACAAACAAAAACAAAATTCTGGCAAGGAATGAATCTGAAACAGATGACAAATGGAGAAAAAAATAGAAGTTAATCATTTCCTAGTTGGATGTTAAGCCCATGTGGTTGAATAGTCCGAAGACGATTCATCCAAACTTTCTCCCGGCTGAGGCGGACTGAGTCTTTCCGATGGCCAAGTGATTCTATGCCCTGAAGAATCATATCAGAAATACAATGGTTAGGCTGGTTAAAGTGATGTCCTACAGGGGTATCCAGTTTCTTGGTGTTGACAGTCGATCGATGACCGTAGAAACGCTTTTTTAGGGCATTTTTGGTCTCTCCGACATACTGAACTCCACAAAACCTGCAAGAGATGAGATATATGACGTTAGATGTACTGCAAGTGATGTTACCAATAATTATATGAGTAGTACCAGAAGAGTGGCCAGAAAAGGAGTCAGACTCCTGAATGTGGATCTGGCAAACCACACATCTAGAACTGCACTTGAAAGTTTCGTGCTGGATGGGGGGAGATGCATCCAAGCTGGGAACTTCGGCTCGAACAATTAGTCCATGGGCCAGACCAAATATCGGTACCACCCGAGGTGGCAAAACATTAAGGGTGCAAAATGCTTTGTAAGATCGACCTAAGTACAAAAACATGTGATAGCATCTCCAAATAAGTAGCTTAGTCTCTGTTTTTTTAGTTTTGCGTTTTGCCATTAAGTTACATTAAAATGGCATTATAGGCCTATATGTACATCGTTTAGCATATGGGTTGGCATAAACTTAATTACGCTGTTATTGCATGTGATAAATGGCAATAAAGTACAGACAGGTGAACAATTAAAATGATGCCAGTAGTGCATGTTGATTGTCACAACTTAAAATTTTGCCCCGGGTTGGGGGGGGGGGGGTGGGGTATGTTACGGTACTCTGGCTTGACAACTGGAAAAATATTCATTATTTCAGTACTTTCCGGTGAACTATGTAAATCAACAGAAATACGATTGTGTGTGTGACAGACTAAACTATGCCCGATACCTCCCCTACTACCATGCACAAATGTCCCGACTGCACATCGATGAACCAGAGGTGCATGCCCACTTCATGAATGGTGGTTTCTCAGTGCAGATTGGACAAACAAATCCATTTGGAAGGATTCCAGTGGACCAAACCATCGAAGAGACAGTAAACAAAGATACACAAACTGCCGGCGGGACCAAGGGGTTTAGCCTAAAACCAGGGGCAATCAGCAAGTACTATCTGACAGCGGAGTACAGGAGCAAGTATCTCAGACAGCTTAGAGACATGAGAGGTCTAGGTGGCTCCCAGCTGAATTACCCAGATCTGCAACTACCTAGAATTCGCAAAGATGAGTCTGACATACAATCTTTGGTTGATCTAATGGAAACCAGTTGGATCAATCCACTGAGCCAGGATCAAGATGACTTGATCAGCTTGTCCACTAGTAGCCTGGCTACATCAGACGTTGCCAATGATCTTCTCAAGGCTCAATCGGTAGGTGAACAAACTTACAAGAATTTCAAGGAAGATCGCTTGGAGAAAGACCCGCCAACTACCAAATTCCATGACAAGATGAAAAAGCAGAGCTTGAAAACTTTCACTCACTTGAACAGAAAGAAGGTCAGCTGCAAATCTCAAGCTAGTGAGATTGTCCTCAAGGCAGATAGAAAATTGTTTGGTCATATGATCATTGTTGCCCAGAGCAGACAGGTACATGTAAATATGAGTGAAGTTTTAGCGCACCCATTGGGACCTCTGCCATGGGCACTCTCCAATGGTGATGGGTCTCTTCGCAAGACAAATAAAGCTGCACTTGCCAGAGAGCTCGAAAAGAATGTGGCTCCAGCAGAAACCATCCCCAACCCATCAGCATGCATCATCGATGGAATGAGCCTTGTACAGAAGATGAAAGGGACTGGCATGACTTTTGCAGAGTTAGCAGAATCTGCTCTGTCTCTAGTGCTGCGCGAGGGAGAAAAGAGTCACAGAATCGATGTTGTATTTGATGTGTATTTGGATAAATCCATCAAAAATGCCGAGCGATGTAATCGAGGGTCCAGCTCTGGCATTCAATTCAAGAACATTGCACCAGGCCACAAAATCCAGCAATGGCGGAAATATCTCTGCAGCTCTTTCAATAAGACCAGCCTCATCAAATTCATGATTGAAGATAGGAAATTGCCCCAGCACGTACACAAGCTCGTAGACAAATTGCTTATTGTCACATGTGGAGAGTTCTGCTACAATATTACATTGAATAACTGGGAGGAAGTAAAGGAACTGAAGTCGTCCCAAAATGAAGCTGACACCCGTATGCTTCTCCATGCATTACACGCATCGGAGCATGGCTACAAGGCCATCGTAATCTCTGCTGAGGATACAGATGTCCTCATACTGTGTCTTTGCTTCCACAAGGACATACCTTGCCCTATATACCAGAAGTGTGGAACACTGAACCGAACACGATTCATCGACATTCGGAAACTGGCATCATCAATCGGGAGCACTGTTTGTAATGCCCTGGTTGGGCTTCATGCAATGACAGGTTGCGATACTGTTAGTGCTTTTGCAGGCCGTGGAAAGTTAAATGCATTGAAGCAAGTAAGAAAAGATCCGACCTACCAAGCGGCATTCGGTGAGCTTGGACGCTCTTGGAAAGTATCAGAGGAACTCTTTGGTGAGATGCAGAGGTTTACTTGCCAAATGTACCGGTATGCTCCTGCCAGCCGCACCTCTAATGTCAACCAACTGCGTGATGAGCTTTTTCATGTCAAACGGGGAGAGATTGAGTCCAGTCAATTGCCACCATGTGAAGACTGTCTACTGATGCACGTCTTACGAGCGAACTACCAAACTGCAGTGTGGAGGAGATGTCTTCAAAGCGAACCCACCATTCCAAATCCAGAGGGGTATGGATGGACCACAGCTGATGACGGCAATCTTGCCATTGAGTGGATGCGCGGGTCCCCAGCACCAAACGCTGTGTTGGAACTGATGTCCTGCAAGTGCGTGCGCTCTTGCAAGCTACCAGGCTGCACATGTCTTGCCAATGGACTGAAGTGCACAGATATGTGTAAACTCCAGACGTGCACAAACCAGAAGGAAGTGGAGGAGGAATTAGATGCTGAAGGTGAACTAGATTGTTCTGATGACGAGGATGAAGATGACGAGTAACGGGATTGGACAGGCAGCCGATATACAGAAACAAAATCAATTTAATCCTACAGCTAATTGCATTGGCTGTTGCCAACTTTCAATCTATTTTAGTAACCCTAAAGTAGCTGTTACTTTTCCTCTACCATTTGCCTTAAAACGTAGCGGACAAAATATGCACCACTGAAGAGCAGGTTATTTTGTAACTATTGATGTGAACAGGACGTTGTATGGTCATACAAGTTGCTTTTATTTAGTGTCATATACGTGCACATTGACACATGGCAAACGAAATGACTTACTAACAACAGAATAACGTTTAAAACAATGTTTAGCCATCTAAACAAATTGTGTAATGTATGAGTACATTAAATACGTCTACGCACAGCGCCCTCTGGAGGCTATATATATATGTTTTCGTGACGTCATTTTAAAAACCTATAGCTAAACAATAATTTGACCAAGTTTCATCATTGCACAACAAAGCATAATTGTGTAACTGTGAATTGTTCAACCGTATCCTAACCCCAGTGCTAAGGATTAAAGTAGTAAGCTCATTCTGATTAGGCTTAAAAGTGGGCATTTACTACCAATAAGCTACCACCCTGAAATTGCTATCACATCAATCTATCATCCTTAGACATAGAACTTTCAAAAAAACATATTTAGATTTTGCCACCTCAGGTGGTACCAATAAGTGAATATTTGGCCCCTGGCCCATGGACTAAATGAGGTCTCGTAGATTTTGAGGGCGTCTATAGGCCAATACAGGGCTGTCGGGGATGGCCCGGACAAGGCGATCTGAAGTGTGGAGAATGTGATGGCTGTCGTTAGTGATTTTGCGAAGGGAAGGGAGACTGGGGTGAAAGGTAGTCACCAGGGGAATCATGCAGTTTGGCATTAGTGTTGTAATCGTCAATAACAGACCGTGTGTGGGTTATATTATGAAAGGTTAAACGTAAAAACAAACAAACATGTGGTTTAATAAAACTATATTTTTTTACATTGTACCCTTTCAAATAAATCCATCAAAACTTGCTGTTTTGAAGATAACATATTTGTTTCATTTCCAGTTGAAGGTAACGAACCTACCCTCACACTTTCGGGTGGTTCGCCGGGGAATCCTATCAAACTAACGGCAGGAGATCGAAGTATGTTGAGGTGCACAGCTAACGGCTTCAGACCAGCTGTCGATCTGGAATGGTACAAAAACGACGTGAGAATCATAGCAGGAATCTCTCAGGATGAATCCACTGATAACGGTGATGACACGTTCAGTACGTCGGGCATCTTGACACTCACTCCAACAATACAAGATGATGGACTTCGTCTAGAATGCCGAACTATAGGACAGATGGTTGCCACGGCAAAATCAGGAGGGTTTACTCTCAGTGTACAATGTAAGCATTACTGACTTGTGCTAGTGTGTAGTCTTAGAAAAAGGGTATTCCATAATGTCACCCTTTAAAACTAAACATATTTGGATCGGAAAAAGCATACATGCATGAACACATCAATTAGATTGGTATTAAGAACACACACGCGCACCAACATCTGGTAAGTTGGTTTGTGTAAGAACATTCAGTCGTGAACCACATAACGATCGAAGATCCCCTATTGTGTTTTCCTTTATTCCTATGTTATACCCTAACCCCATTAACTTAGCGCTTACCCCAACGATCGAGGACCGAACCGTTCTCTTTTGTGTTTCGACCCTCGATCGTAATACGGTACAAGAGCATCAAACCTCACACATATATTTATGAGTATGAACATTGAGTTAGATCAGATGTATTGAAGAATAAAGCAATATTTGATTGAGGTGTATACCTAGAGGCAATATCAGCCAGGCACGTTGGTTATTCCAATCTTCTTCACTTTCTAAATTGCAGTGGTGAATTTGTTTCTAATTGTTACACCCAATGGAGACATGAAAACAATAATGGGAGTGTCTCCACAAGGTATATTTCTATAGATGAAAAGGTCTCCACAGGTTTTCACGAAATAGATTTATGGGTTTTACTTAAAAACTAGGGTTAGGATTAGTGTTAGTGTTTGGGTTATGGTATAATAATAGGGTATATTTGGTCCAAATTTCAATCCAGGAATGTAATTGTGATTGAAGCAGGAGTTTTGAAACTGAAAGTAGCTTTTGACAGTCCACAAACTGTGTAGGCCTACACGAGAACAAAGATATGTCTCCACAGGGTTACCAACTTGGGTATGTGGCAAGGTTTCTTTATTGCAATGTAGTCGCCCCAAACTCATGCAGTTTGAAGATGAAGGAAACTTAAAACGAATAGTACGTGTGACCTTTTGACAAATGTCCGTATTTTGTTGCACCGTGCAGACGCACCAATTGTCACAGTGGTTTACGTCAGTGGTCGGATAACCTGTTCCTCAGATGCCAACCCACTAGCCACGTCCCACCAGATCATTTTGAATGGTAACGACATTATCAAGACGTTCACAAACAGCGGAGGATTTCAAGACTTCGTACCCGACGTCTGCAATTACATCAGTTGCAATGCCACCAACACGATCGGAACAGGAACAGGGACGGTCCCTGGACAAATATGCCCAGGTACGCAAACTATTGCATTGTTTCCTCTGTCAATTTCGGCAAATTCAGACAATTAAAACGATTTTGCAACTCCAGTTTTTGCCGTGATTCAAATCAGAATTCGGGCATTCAATTTAGGCATGCACAAACAAGAAATAATGTATGTTGATGCCATTTGTTTTCCTATCAATACTCGAACCCAGGAAGCTTTGTAGAAGCTGTTGGACCAAGCGACACTGCAGTCTTACGTGGCGGTGCAACCACTCTGACGTGTAGCAACCCAGCATACACTTCACCTAGTTTGGGTGCTGCACATTGGAGTGAAAATGACACACCCTTTGCTACTCAGCAAGGAGGACCTTACAAAGGACCTGACTTTGATAAGTACATTAATTTTGACATCGTGACAACTGAGTTTCCCCAGATGGATCTCACAGTGAGCAATGCTCAGGTTGAAGATGAAGGAACGTACACATGTACCATGACAGACAACCAAGGATCAGCGACATTGACTGTAGAAAGTAAGTTTACTTAGATTCAAATTTTGATTCAGATAACAAATGTGTAGGTTTAATCATGTAAATTAAACTCAAAATTTTGCCTAAATTTATTTTCTAATGTAAACCAATAAAATAATTCAAAACAACCATTTACAGTATAATACGGTAACCGTAAAAAGAAGTTTAAAAAAATGTAAAAAATAAATCCCTAAAATTTACGATTGAATGTCGTTTAGTAAGATGGCAGGATTCGACCATTATTTACAGTCGGGATGTAGTTACTGTATATGTAGTTATTCTATATTTACTGATAAATCGTACTGTTTACAGTAAAATACTGTTTACAGTAAAAAGTCTGTAAATTCTGCCACTATAGTTTAGTCAGCTTTTTCTCATTAATTACATAAAGCCCCTTCACACCGCTGTCTATAACTTTACTATAGCGTTCTGGTATTTTGTTTGAGTCTATACATGTACTCATGTTTTCTACACACAAATAATGCTGTGTAATTGTACAGAAAAAGTGCTGGCAACTGTTAATTTGTATAATGTAATTACATAAATGTTTGGGTGATTATAACAAAAAGAAAAATGTTGTAATCGGTAATAACAGACCGTGTGTGGGTTATATTATGAAAGGTTAAACGTAAAAACAAACAAACATGTAATGTAATAAAACCAGATTTTTGTACAGTGTACCCTTTCAAATAAATCCATCAAAACTTTCTGTTTTAAAGAAAACATATCTTGTTTCATTTCCAGTTGAAGGTAACGAACCTACCCTCACACTTGAAGGTGGTTCGCCTGGGAATCCTATCAAACTGACGGCAGGAGATGAAAGTGTGTTGAGGTGCACAGCTAACGGCTTCAGACCAGCTGTCGATTTGGAATGGTACAAAAACGACGTGAAAATCACAGCGGGCATTTCTCAAGATGCACCCACTGATAACGGCGATGACACGTTCAGTACGTCGGGCATCTTAACAGTCACTCCAACAATACAAGATGATGGACTTCGTCTAGAATGCCGAACTACAGGACAGATGGTTGCCACGGCAAAATCAGGAGGGTTTACTCTCAATGTACAGTGTAAGCATTACTGAATTGTGCTAGTAGTGGTAGTCCTAGAAAATGGGTATTTCATAATGTCGCCCTTTATAACTAAACATATTTGGATTGGAAAAAGCATACATGCATGAACACATCAATTAGGTTGGTAGTAAGAACACACATGCGCACCAACCTCTGGTAAGTTGGTTTGTGTAAGAACATTCAGTCCTGAACCACATAACGATCGAGGATTCCCTATTGTGTTTTCCTTTATTCCTATGTTATACCCTAACCCCATTACCTTAGCGCTTGCCCCAACGATCGAGGACCGAATTCGGACAATCAAACCGTCGATCAAGGATCCTTTGTTCCCTTTGTTCTCTTTTGTGTTTCAATCCTCGATCGTAATACGATACAAGGGCATCAAACCTCACACGTATATTTACGAGTATGAACATTGAGTTAGATCAGATGTATTGAAGAATAAAACAATATTTGATTGAGGTGTATACCTAGAGGCAACTTCAGCCAGGCACGTTGATTATTCCAATCTTCTTCACTTTCCAAATTGCAGAAGTGATTTTGTTTCTAAATGTTGCACCCAGTAGAGACATGAAAACAATAACAGGAATGTCTCCACAAGGTATATTTCTATATATGAATAGGTCTCAACAAGGTTTTTACGAAATAGATTTATGGGTTTTACTCAAAACTAGGGTTAGGATTAGGGTTAGTGTTTGGGTTAGGGTATAAAAATAGGGTATATTTGGTCAAAATTTCAATTTAGGAAAGTAATTGTGATGAAAGTAGGAGTATTTTGAAACTGAAAGTAGCTTTTGACAGTCCACAAACTGTGTAGACCTACACGAAAACAAAAAGATGTCCCCACAGGGATACCAATTTCAGGGTATGTGGCAAGTTTTCTTTATTGCAATGTAGTCGCCCCAAACTCATGCAGTTTGAAGATGAAGGAAACTTAAAACGAATAGTACGTGTGACAAATGTCCGTATTTTGTTGCACCGTGCAGACGCACCAATTGTCATAGTGGTTTACGCCAGTGGTCGTATAACCTGTTCCTCAGATGCCAACCCACTAGCCACGTCCCACCAGATGATTCTAAACGGTACCGATATTATCAAGACGTTCACAAACAGCGGAGGATTTCAAGACTTCGTACCCGAGTTCTGCAATTACATCAGTTGCAATGCCACCAACACGATCGGAACAAGTACAGGGACGGTCCCTGGACAAATATGCCCAGGTACGCAAACTATTGCATTGTTTCCTCTGTCAATTTCGGCAAATTTCAGACAATTAAAACGATTTTGCCACTTCAGTTTTTGCCGTGATTCAAATCCAGAATTCGGGCATTCAATTTAGGCATGTATTAGTCTGTATTTCATAGTCCCACTACGCCAGTGACGATGAATCTTGGTGTCTTCACTCGGCCCTGATGACTTGGAGGTTAAAGCGTTTCTCACTAGTGATTAACAAGCTGGACTTTTGTCTTAAATGCAGAATATGCGGACAAAAACACGACTCTAGCTCCTCCTAAGCCTACTGACGATACCACAACGACATCAGGTGTTTTGTTGTTCTCTTGTGTTTTCTGTTTGTGCTTGTGTTTATTAATTTATAATAATTAATAAGGATAATTGGGGATGCTAATCATCCTTACTCGCAGTTGAGATGCTGAATTGCAAAGGACGCGGCTACAACGTGGTCGAGTCGATGGTGCATAAAGGCACCTCTAGCAGCCGGCCACATCGACCCATATCTGACCACGGAGAACAGCCTAAGATCGTAAATATTGCGTAATTTGTTTACGGAGGGAAGAAAACCGGAGTGGTTGTATCCGAGACTAACTGTATTGATGAGTGGGTTTTCACACTTTTTACATTTATATACATGCATATTGATATAATCTGATATATTGATGTCACACAGCTCCTTCAAATCCAACTGCCATTGTTGTTGGGCTCATAGTGGCAGCCATTGTGATTTTGGCCGTCGCTGTTGGTGTTACTGTCATTGTTCTGTGGAGATGTCGCCAAAAGAAAAGACAAACGAAAACAGGCGGGCAAGGAGGCGGGTAAGTGTAGAATTAGGCGCACCGTGTGGGAAGATTTCAGAATCAACCTTTAAAAGTGATTTTCTGTCACTTTGTTGGGCATGAGATAAAGCAAAACTGTTAAGGGGTCCGTATGTAGCCTAATTGATGCAATGGATGGTAAGCGTTGACGAATATCCTTTATCCCTAGCATTAAAAGCCACACAAACCAACACTAAAGAGACTAACATTTCTTATCTTGCAGAGATTACTTGACTCCACACCGAAAAGATGACATCTCATCACTGCCTTCTAGTGATCCAAACGGTAAGCATGCACCAGCGCTATATATAAATCCAGTATTATTATTACTAAGATATGACCCTCCCTGATTCTCTGTAACATAATTATATTATTTTTGTATTGAATTATTTATTTATTTTGGGTGGGGAATAAGGGGGGGGGGGGGGGGCACCGGACTTTTTAGTGTGTTCAACATTGTAATCAGCCTTAACATGTGTTTCAGATATTTCTCTGAGCCACGTTACCACAGCAGCGGTATACGAGAGTATTCCCAATGAGGGCGCGGTCGAGCCGAAGGCGTCAAACCACGTGGCGTACGGTAACATCGGCCCCGATCTCTCCTTCTCGCGAGATCTCGTGGCGGTCAAGAACGAGCTTGGGCGAGGGGCGTTTGGCAGGGTGCTGTTGGGAAAGGCGCTTGGGATCGAGGAAGCCGGGAAAACAACAAAGGTTGCCGTCAAGACTCTTAAAGGTTTGTTAATTACCTCCAATTAAAAAAAAATTACGGCTAGAATTTTGTGCATAATAATCCATGGGGGACACCTTATATTTTCTGAGATTTGTTGATTGGCAGATAGGTTATTACCGGTCAATACAAAACAGTAGGATATACCAAGGCGTCGGATTAACATTTATACCGTTGATAACGTGTATTGAACTATTCGTTCTATAGCACGGGCACGGCCGCCACGCCAAACAAAAGTTATGGTTCTATTCAATGATGAATAGAACTTGCATTGCACGGTTGCACCCTGACCAATCAGATGGCAAGGATTTGTTCAGGCGTTGCATAAAAAGAATAATGAATGTAAAATGTTGATTTACAAATTTGTTTATTCACTCGATAGAGGGCGCTGACAGGCAGGCCAGGATGGAAATTCTGGCTGAGTTGGAGCTAATGAAAACAGTCGGGTCTCATCCGAACGTGGTTAAGCTGCTGGGATACTGCGCAGAAAAAGGTACAAACTTGGCACTCGTATGCCGATTGCACCTGTTTTTAGCAAGTCGCCGTAAAAACGTTTGCTCGCGTGCCACCGATATAATATCATTGAGGTACAGGTCAAATCAGTGATAATAATCAATACAAATGCCATGACACCACGAAGATGCTCTTTAATTTCCAGTGAGTGGAAATGAACTGTTAAGTAACTCCTATTCAGTGACTATAATACTCCATATACGACCCAAACTTCATTGACCCTCTTTAGAAGAGAGGTACACTAACGAGCGTATATGCACCAAAAAGTTGCGAAGGAGTCTAGTTGATTCTGGGCTTTGTTTTAGATCCCGTGTACGTGATCGTTGAATACCTCGCTAAGGGAGACTTGAAGAGTGTCCTGATGAAGTATCGAGACTCGGACGAAGGGACAGGATACTCCAACCTCCCCGGCTGGAGCACATCACTGTCTCGGACGTTGGTTAAGTTTGCTAGGGATGTGGCCAACGGAATGGCATTCATATCCTCACAAAAGGTAAAACAAAAACTGTTATCAATATATCGATTATCGATAGATGTAAGATAATCGCAATATCGACTACCGAAACACAATTGTTTTCCCAAGTAGTGCACAAACAACCTATGCTTAGTTGTGTGCATCCAAATGTTGGTTTCGGATACAGTACTTCCTTTTGAACTTAGGATCGTAGAGGAAACAAGATCTGTGCTGACAACATCTAATAAATGGTTCTTCAAGAAGAACCAGATTGTGTTAAGTTCCATGGTGCTTTACGATTCGGCCATGCATAGCCTGTACCTCTCCAGCAACATTCAATGTGCTTTAATTGTTAGGTTAGAAACAGGTACGATAAGTATCCTAATTCACAATTACAGTTTTGACGAGATAGGTAAGCCCTTCATTTGGCCCAGCTTAATTCCTAAGTTGTATACACTAATAACCTGTTAGTTGGTATAAGGGAATTGGTTTATATTTTCAATTGCGTAATATTTATTATCAGTGCGTACATCGCGACCTTGCCGCACGTAACGTGTTGGTGGGAGACGACATGGTGTGTAAAGTGTCCGACTTTGGACTGGCCCGGGACGTCATGAACATCCGTATCTACCAACGAAAATCACAGGTACCAGATGAATACAACTAGAACAGGGTACATGTAGGCCTATATAGGTAGAGCCCAGACCTCCACCCCAACTGCAAAACGCCCAATGTTAGAGAAAATAATTCAAAGTGATCCAGATTCCTTAACTTTATCTAGACCAATCTGAACATTTATCGGAATCGTCACCCTTGACCCATAAGTTATCTACCCACCAAGTTTTGTTAAAATCCCTCCAGTAATTGTCTGTAATCCTCGTAACAGACAAACATAAAGACAGACTGACAAACATACACACTTAGGTGCGATTGCTAAAGTACATGTGCCTTGTTGATGCGCCTGTGCAGTGCTGACGCATAATGCCTTGCTATACAATGCGTATTGGTTATACTGTGATGCATTACTTACTTTGTTGTGCATTGCTGACTTTGTTGTCCATTCCTTAGGCTGTTAATTGCGCTGACGTGAGTAGCCTGAGGTTTTCTCCCAAATAATAAAGACCCTGGTATAAACAGTCCCAGTTGTTTCCTAATTACTGTACTTTCATAGATTGTTTGTTGACTTCATTACTGTTATTGATCAAGGTTTCCGACAATCCAATTGCCAAGGATTCAGACTAATTCGAATTAGCGACTTACTAACTGTCCTGATAAGATTTACGCATATTACTAAAAAAAGTTAAACAAAAAATTGGCGTTTGTTCAAAGGGTCCTCTTCCTATGCGCTGGATGGCTTTGGAATCCATTCTTGATGACGTGTACACAACGAAGAGTGACGTGTGGTCTTTCGGGGTTCTGCTATGGGAGATTGTGACACTTGGTGAGCCACAAGATTATGGCTGCGCGTCCGAATCTCTTGTCTTTAGGGCTATTGTCTAGGTGCTCGCCATTAACTGCGCGTGAACAGGCTGGCAACAGCCACAGTCGTATCTCCGGAAGTCCGTTTCGGACGGCCCAATTCATGAACTTCGTGTATGAAACGACTTTTAGTTACAGCAATGTTGCCACATTTAGATTTATGACCACGCAGGTTTAGGCCGTTTTACAAACCCTAGCTTCGTCTCCGTCGCTAATTGGCTTCGTTTATGCACTTTGGCAATTTAATAGTAGGGGTTCTAGAAGTGAACTGAAAACAGATTTGGAATGCTTAGTAGGCCCATAAGTTTTCAAAATGTATTTGTCCATGGAAAAACTATCTAAACTTGGTTGTTTTGAGTTCTTAATGGTTATGCGAATATGGACAAATATCCACAAGGTTTTTAAAATAGTGATGAATCTTGTTTTATGTTTGAGACTAAGCTTGTAAAAGAAGAAACCATGCCCCTCTTAGGTTTCCATGTTTCTATGATTTCACCTGAGCCTCATGATTTTAAACACCAGGTGTTTTCTAAGACATAGAAGTGATATGAAAGCAGTTTCGGGGTCCTCAAAAGGTCTATTTATATAAATTTACATGTTTCCACAAATTTCATGTTTGGAAAAATGGTGATGGAGCTGGACGGAGACAGAGCCTGTGCTGGGGTTTTGAAAACGGCCCTAATATTACGATGGCTAGTATCTATAGATGTACCCCTATTTCCGACAGGTGCACGGCCGTATCCGATGATAAAGACAACGACAATGGTCAGTCGATTGCAGCAGGGCTACCGTATGCCCAAGCCTCAACACTGCAAGAAACAGCTGTAAGTACTTACCACTTAAACACAAAGCTCTAAATAATGTAAGTTGTGATCCTTATTGTCTGCATCACACACTAAAAACGGCTGGGTCCGATTGACCCTGAATTTGAATCTATTATTGATCTATCCGTGACACTTTTCCAAGTCAAAAATTACATTTCTCTAGGTCATTTTGACTCAGTGCTGGAATATAACAAAAGTAAACAGGAAGTTTGAAAGATCACTGAGTGTTTTGTTTAGTTAACTTGATGATTGGCATCTGTTTCAGATATGACATGATGTGTAGCTGTTGGCAAATAAGGCCCAGGAACCGACCTACCTTCCAGAGTCTGTATAAGCAGTTGGGCGACATGCTGTCTGATGATAAGGTTGGTACAATCAGCTATTACCACAGAAATGCATCAGCTATTCAAATTACCATTCTCAATACCAGTACCACTCATTTACCATTTAAATGGTGTGGTATTACGGAGCACAATTACCACTGAACGTTAAGTTACCACTGACAAAATACATTTACGTTTACCACGTAGCTTGTGAACGGTAAAAATTATGATTTGTCATTTTACCGCACAATTACCCTGACAAAATACGACTGTACCATTTATTACCACTGGTATCATACGGTTATCACTGCTTACCATTTCATACAATTGGTTGTGGGGAAGTGACTTGCCCAAGGACACACAATCAATGGCAGGAACCGAACCATTTACTCTTCGGTCATGAGTTAAACTCTAACCTCCAGTCCATACTCCCAGTAGAAAAAGGACAGTAAAACAATTATATCACAGAGCAGGATGCGAAACAAATAGCTTTTGTGGTCATTAGAAGCGATCTAGGAAGCAGTTTAGCCGGTGCCAAAACCAAACATCTGAATCTTTAGAAACATCCCTAAACAATTGTCCCTTGCATGCTATCGCTTTAAACATCAAAGTGGAACTTTGCTGAAAATTGCTGAAATTGTTTGAATATTCAACAGGATTACATCGCCATTAACAAGCTGGATGAAAGCATCTATGAAGTACCACTGAACGAAGGCACGAACGAGATATTGTGAGAGTTGGCAACAAGATCTCGCGAGATCCTGCACATGTGTGATTCCTAACAAAGGACGCGAATTAGAGACAATTAAAACCGCTTAATCGCCATGTGCATGTAGAAGTACATTTGTAGAAGTAGATGTAGAAGTAGAAGTATATCTTATCCTCTACTACGATATGCTATCACGCATGGCATCAATTCGATACAGCCATTTTTATAGCTATACAAAAAATGAAAACATTTGTGTCACTTCCAGTAAAATGTAGTGTAAGATTAAGGTGATGCTATAAGTAAATATTTCCTGTATAGTTTTTTTTATTGTTCACGAAGTAGCACTGATGCTTGTGTGCGCGCACTGTATGTATTTCCTGCAGATTTCGTTTCCACGAAGTAGCACTGAGTTGTATGTGCGCGCACTGTACGGTTTTCCTGCAGTTTTCGTTTTCACGAAGTAGCACTGATATCTTTGTGTACGCGCACTGTACGGATTTCCTGCAGATTTTGTTTTATAATAATAATAATAACTGGATTTGTATAGCGCCAAATTACCAAAGGATACAAGGCGCTAGAAAAGAAGAAAGAGGAATAGAAGACAAAAAACAACAAAGAAAAAAGGACATGCAGCTACGTTTGGGGGAAAAGGTAGGTTTTGAGAGCTTTTTTGAAGGAAAAGACACTGCCTGAGTTTCTGATGGAGATAGGCAGGTTGTTCCATAGCCGGGGGGCGGCAACAGAGAAGGCCCTGTCACCAGCCAATTTATGTGACTTAGGGATAACAAGAGACACACAAGCAGAAGAACGAAGGGAGTAAGGACTCTTATGGATTTTGAGAAGAGAGGAGAGATAATCTGGTGCAGAGTGATTAAGTGACTTGTAAGTGTGAACCAGTGTGCGAAACTGAATGCGTTCGGCGACTGGGAGCCAGTGTAGTTGTTTGAGCAGAGGAGAGGTATGGGTGTGTTTGGGGGTCTGAAAGATAAGCCTTGCACATCTGTTTTGAAGTCTCTGAAGACGAGATATTTCTTTCTTGGAGACTCCATTAAGAAGGCAGCTGCAATAATCCAGTTTTGATAGAATCAGGGCACGGCCGGCATTGTGACAGGCATTAAAGTCAAGAAATTTCCTGATCCGGCTAAGGTTACGTATGTGCCAGTTGAGAGAGCGACAGAGTTGTGTTATGTGGTCAGACATTTTCATGTCGTGGTCAAACACAACACCTAAATTTCTGACCGAGAGAGAAGGGTGGATGTTAATGCCATTGAGGTTGAAAGTAAGATGTTGGAGATGTTTGAAGTGAGCAGGAGAAAACGAAGTAACACTCTTCTTAAATCTTTAATTAATTCGTAATTAATTAACCCATGGAAACATAAGTAACACATTCACGACGTTTTAATGTAGTACTTTATATAAATCCCAAACAGGTTTTCAATTCACATTTTATTTGCGGGATAAAAACCTTGCAAACATTCAAACGCGTGTATCTTTAAATCAAAACTATTCGCTGTGTGTACATGAGTGCTACTTCGTGGTGTTGGTGACGATATGCGCAGAAGCCAAAATTCCTCGCTAACGCGTGAAATACGCTTACCGTAAGCACGAAGTTTTCTGCTACAGTAAGTAGGAATTGTTCGCTAACGGTAAGCAGAGCTAAGAATTTGGGCCCTGCATGTACAGTGTGCAGTGTGTGTTTTTAAACGGAGAGGAAACGTCGTGGTTCAACTTTCAAAACGTCGTGGTTCAACTTTCAAAACGTCGGTACTTTAACTTTCAATACTTAAAGACTATCCGTCTCTGCGTTTAAACTAAAACAACTTGCATTGTCAAGTTCTCAAATAATTGTTTCAGAATATTACAAATCTTGTTCACTTCCGAAGTTCAAAACTACTCCTTCTAATAATTAATCTTAATGACTATTCCTCTATGCATAAAATGTATACAAGATACACCCAGGACCAAGTTTTGCGTTTTATTATTCATTTCAAGTTTGTACTTCCTTCTGAATTTCACCATAAAAGAAATAATACAACTATATCCTTTAAAAATATAAATATAGTAGGCCTAATAATATTAAATCGCCTTAATGTACCCCTCCTATTTGTTGTAGCCTGAACAATATGTATATATCATCCACTGTCATCTATTGATCATCCTAATCAACAGGGAAAATTGTCAAGATTTTAATACATTTTTAGTTATGACAAGAACATTCCCAAAACAAATAAGAATCGTGTCTTTTTGTATTGCACCGTAATAAGTCTTAAACCCCTGTAAAAAAATGTATGAATTATATAGGACACGGTAGCTATAATACTGATACCTGATTCACATCCATGCGCAGTGCAATAAATGGGTCTACAATTTTCAGTACGATTGTGTACGACGAGCATCGTGTGATTTCTCGTACAGGCCCTCGGGGGAAGGCGCGGCGGGGCAAAGCTAGCCGGTCGTACAGAGGCTGCGCGGGAATTGTATAGAAATCGTGCAATTTCAGTGCAGTTGCCGCGTGATGACTGCTCAATATTTGTGCGATATCCGTGCGAGTTCACTGGTACTGCACGGACAGCAAGCGGCAACCTTGCGATAGCTGTGTGAGGGTCATGCGATTGTCACAAGAGCCTACAATCTCCGTACGATTTTTTTGGTCCACCTAAAATCTTGCGTTTTCTGCACGATCAACGCGCAGCCTCTCCTCCGTGTGGTGCCCGTGCGGGATTGTGCAATGCCACCTACGACATGTCTACGGGCTACGGGCTTACTTTTTTTTTCATAATTGTAACTTCTAGCTAAACAAAATCGTAGAGGCCTTGGCGCCCGTGAATCCTTACGAAAATATCACAGCCGCCTTCTGCCTCCGCACAAAGGCCGCACAAAAGGGGGATACGGCCTTCGTAGACCAAATGTGAGTTAGGCATGACGACAGAGGGCGACCAATAAAGTTCACCGTGCGGTCGTGTTTTTACTTGTACTTCTGCAGGCCCGGAAGCCTCCATTACGTAGCCCCTGCGTTAATCTGGTAATTAACTGTACACATCAGATTGTTTTCATTCTGTTGGCCTGGCGACTTTTCTAGTAAAGCATCCATTTTCTGTATTTGTTGGTGATTGTGAAAGTTTGTTCATCCAAGAATAAGACGAGTGCGTAGAAATCGGATAGCGTAGTAGTAGTAATATACTTAGTCATTCAATGATTCATTTAAAATGTGATTATTTTGCCCAGTGTACAGAGCTAGTCTGAGTAGCCCCCCCCCCCCCCCCCCCCCCCCCCCCCCCCCCCCCCCCCCGCGGCCCCCCTCACCCCCCACCCCCACCCCTTAAAAAAGTGAGGGTCTCATCGAGAGACTAACATCGCGTGCCGCTGTCATTTTGTTGTCTTATGCGAACACAATATTATGTAAAGCTCTAGTGGCACAAAAATACGCCGTATATGCACAACGTTTTTACATGGGAATGGAAAAACGTATACCAGTCCAGACTGTATCTGAAGCGTCAGTTTTAGTTTGACGTACAGGTCCAATATAAGTCTTCTTGACAGTCACTTGTTTAGTATAGCTTCGTGGGATGCTCCTTGGCGTTCTGAGAGCGTTACCACGCCAACCAGTGACTATAATACCTGTATCAATCATGTTCCTTACACAATTTGTTTTCACTGTAATCTTTCATCAACATTTCTCAGAGCCGCAGCCCTGCTTAATTGAGGAAACGATTGTGGCGCTTCGCCAGTCCTTGACCGATAACGACAGTGACTGTCTTCTATTTTATCAGCAGACAAAATTAATTCACTGCTCGCGCAGCAGCGAATACTTATGCCAATTAGTGGCTTCCGATCTGTAGTGGTGATAGCAAGAGGTTGGCAATAAAGTCGTCAGAAAATCGATTCTTGTGGCTTTCCGCGGATCGTATGTGAATTATTTGTACCAGACTGAAAGCGAGTTAACTGGTGTGCATGTATGATTCTAACCAATACTGTATCTATCTACTCATGTGTACCAGCCTCATAAACGTCACTTATGTTTTTACGTGCAAAACTGAATAAAATATTTAACACTTTTACAGTTCTCGAGAGAACAAACATTGGTTTGTATAAGTGAATACATTTTAAAAGGTCAACAAATTCGGCTATCGAGTGTAAATGGCTTGTCATATGTGACCCGCTCCATCGTTATCAGGAATAAGTCGCTGAGGCCGTTTTACGCAATTGGCCGTTGAAGTGAACGCTTTCTCACCATGTGCATATATCTCAAAAAGTCTTTTTGCGACTTATTCCTGATTTCGATGGAGCAGATAACATTTACGTTAAATATGAAACGGAACAACACAAAACAACACATAGACCCCAATGAAAGAGAACGTGCTTCGTCCATGACGGCAGAGTGAGCTCCTGCAGTGTCGAAACAGATGTAATTTATAATAGCACCATTTAGCTTCCAGAATATTACCACAGAGGTATTAATTAAGTCACCAAAGCCCACGCGGTAGTCAGCCCAGCCGCGGTAGAAGTCGACACTGCCATCCTGACGCCTCCTTCATGTTAATGTTCTATTCGCCAATTGCATGCAACCATGAGACATAATGTCACAGATATACGCCGTATTTTCAACGCGTGTTTCTGTGGCAACAAGAAAACAAATGCCTCAACTCAAGCGTTAAAAAAGGTCAGCCTCCTCTTAACATTTAAGTTCTGTCTTTAAGGCACAGTCATAACATCCTGTATCTCAATAACTGGTGGGCCGAGCAATATAAGTTAGCTGCCACCAAAATCCAAAGCAAAATAGAATAAATTAATATTGTTTCAAACCGAGGTATACTGTTTTCTTTATATTCTGGTTAGCAGACTTTTCATCGTTTTTGTTAAGAACTGCATGCAAATATAGCGCGAGGGGGTTATAGCTAGCTCTTGGTGCCGCTCTTCACGGCAGATCCTGGCACGATCTAACGGTCTGTGGTGTAACTGAGGCCATGTCCGAATTGCTGGCTTTGGCTATGACATTGGCCGTTGCTATTATGTTGATATGGGCATTAATTGTCCACCCTTAGCAACAGCATAGCAACGGCCGGAGTCACTGCCAAGGCCAACAATTCGAACATGGCATGGGGTCCGATTTTCGGGGAAGGGTTGGACACCTTCTGATTTAGAACAAATTTACTGGAGGGGTAACTCGATGCGTTTTAACAATAAGAACTAATGTTGGTTGGGGCACAAAGAGGGGGAGTGGTTACGAGCCTATAAAAGGCGCGGTCTCGCGCTCCATCCACCCTTCAGACTGTCTTGTACGCACGCGTCTAATATATTTATGTATTTATTCCATTTCTTCACTGGTTTTCATTGGGGCCCTGCATAAATCATTAAATAAAAAACAGTACATATAAACACAGCAACATTTACAAAACATTACAAACAGAATATTTACAGACGTAAACAGATATTTACAGGAATACAAAACATTGATACTAATTCTGATTTACGAGATGGGCGAAAACCTGCAAAAAAAAGGAGAAATTCCCATCCGGCTCCACATTATAGTGGCAACCAAGTTAATCAGCGCAATTGAATAATATCTAACGGATGTTATGTCGGAGCTCCGATTTAAATATGCTTAAGGAGTCCATGCTCGAATGCCCAATTGTCTGATAAACTCCGAGTATGAAGGGGAAGGGCTATTCAAATCTTAACAAGCTGGACACAAATTCTTTCTTACTGACTCGTCAACAATTCCGAGTCAACGAGTGCGGACAACAAGATGATCCAACTGAACCAAAACCGAATGAAGTTTTAGATTACACGCTGACGCACATAGCAATTATTGAAAACCAATCAACCATTATACAATATAATATGGCCCTTTCCAAGTTCGCTTTTAAAATTGGTAGAGGCTAAAATTGTACACACAAGGAAGTGCACAAGATGTACCGTTAGATTTTGTCTTCTTCCGAAAACGTTACTTTATTATTTATAAGTTTCCTCTCCATTTTGCAGGAAATTATAATTTATTTAAAATTTCGGCGGAAAATTTCGGCGGATCCTTAATCAAAATTGTGATCAGGTCATTGACGAGTTTAAAAGCAACATGTAGCAGAGGATTAACAACAAAGGATTGACTTTGTTAACATTTATTGAAATGGTTCCCCTGACTCGGGATGACTTGTGACCAACCTGGGCCTGACATGTGATCACTCGTGTTAATGACTTGATTAAAACTCTGCAGAAAATGAACGACGAAACAAAATCAAAGATTTTGTTTCTATATCTTTATTTTTCCATTCCTGGTCTTTATTCCTGGTCACAGCTGTCATATTAATACCAAGCAAATTTAACAAAGCATGTAGTACAGAAACAGCACAAAGCTTACATTGTCAGTACTCTGGAGTGGTTTTATTAACTTAGGATTGGCATGAGCAGACCAGTCGGCCATCCGTTGTAAAAAAAAATGCGATTCCAGCCAAGTCAATCATGCATGTCTTACACCAACAGTTTATGATGTTTGCAGACTAAATACGAATACTGTTTGCTTGAAACCAAACAACATTCCATTAAAATGTTCCAGTTCAACATGTCTTCATTCCTGACCACAACAGTCAGTTTAGTAATCAGACAAGTTTACACATTGAATTCTCAGTATACTGTAGAATGGTTATGTGCATGGATTAGCACGAGCAGACCACTTGGCCAGCAGACCCCAAAGATATTAGTGTGAAAGCCACGGTCAACATATTAAAATATAGGGCTATTCTTGTTCGAATAATTTAGTATTCGGTTATTCGAAAGAGCACATGAGCAAATATTCGAAACTCGCTAATCCAGTTGCATACAAAACTGGTTACACTTCGGTCAGCGATTAATATTAATAGTTGTTGTGTTTTGCAGTATATTTACAGTACTCGTGCATAACTGTCAGGGGAATTTACCCAGCTTAAATTAATGGGACCAGTAAACAGGTGTCAACAAAACGTTACTGCCGACCCACAAAATGGCATCTGACAAATGGTGTGTTTTTTGGTACAGAAACCGCAAGTTTGAAATTACACCACAGTCATGTGTGCACGTGCATCGTTGTTTCTTTCTTATACAATATTCAAACTGGCAAAAAGAGTTTCGAAAAATTCGGTTGATGATCGAATATTCGAATTTCAGTAACAACCCTAAACTGTCACCACGATGTAAAGCTGTGCAGTGCTCGTGCACGTGTGTTAAGAGAATAACCAAACAATTTGGAATTGAAAAACTGAATACAAATTTGGCTGTTAATTTTCTTTGTCTTTCAGAGTTGTTTTGTCGCATGACGAAACTGCGTACCCAGCTCAGGGTTAGTGCAATTTCACTCTCAAAAATCACTCTCCGAAAGTAGAAAAAATATCAAGAAAATGACAAATGTTGTATTTTGCTTGTGACTTTAGTAAAAAAAACATGATATGCTTTTGGCTTTTAACAACCTTCGTTAGGGAATTGAACCATTTTGAAGGCGAACCGGCAATTGGTTTTATAAAATGACCGTAATGCGCCGCGAAAACCACAACCGTCTGAGAAAAGTGTGACATTTTAAATCGTCTCGGATTTAGATCTAGAAAGTCCCTCGATTGAAACTAGTTTTAGCAAAGTGTGGCGTGAAATGTATTGTGACTGGTGCCGATTTGTGATGATTAGCTGGAAGATTGTGGGAGTTTAGCGTCGACTCTAAAGGCCGCAATAAAACAGCCTCGGCTGCAATTATATTATTTAGACTTGATTTGTTGTTGTTAAAATAAAACTACATTTCACGCACACACTGTGTCCAGCGATTTAAGTTGAAAATTTCTTAGTTTACTGTGAATCATGTTAGTTATGACATACCGGTATTGTCGTGGCAATTGTGCAGCATTGTCGTCTGATGCGGTGCTGTACCCAAACTAATTCACCTCCACTCGTGGACATATTGAAGTAGTTTCCTTATTTCCTGCTCTATCAAAGTATATGGCCGCACCTGGTCAAACATGGGAATATACACCACCCACACGGTACCCCCTGTATTTGTGCCTATGCTTGGGAATTATGCACGTTATGTGCTGCCCTCTGCCCACATCTGTTGTACGTGTGTATGTCTTGATCTAATGCAAGGCTAAGGAATATTTTTTATATCTTTATAAGAAGGGGCAAAGTCTAGGGGTCATGTTCAATTAAGGGAGTCTAGTATTACATTATTATAGCGGTATTTGTTGGCGCATGACCCCTATCAAAGATGTATGTGAATTATATCTCAGAAATGCGTGAACACATTTGTTTAGACTTTGTTGCAACCATTCAAAAATTAGGAGACCAATTCTCCTCCCAGAGCTTATCATTGAGATTTATTGACGTTGACGCACTTCCTGAGGACGAGGTTGCAGGTGAGAGGGCAGCCATCTATACGCGTTTAAGCCCTATAGTCGCCTCACAGCTACCAATCACATCGATATAATCAAATTCTCGCACACTCAACAATACTTCAAATCAATCAAGAAAAAAACCACATGGATTGGTTCTTTTCACTCAGTTTAATCAACGTCATCGGTCATTGGAACTCTTTTTTTGTATTGCAATATACAAGCAAAAGTACAATGTGCATATTTGTTATCCAAACAATTGTTGTTGGTACCTCTTCTCATTATCTATTTTTTTTTTTAATTTGTGTTGTTGTGCATTTCAATTACTTTACGTTAAGCGCTCATCAAAGGACGATGACACGCCCTAAAATATGTGTGATGTCCAAACTGACAAGTGAATACCATTTGATACTTGATTTTCCCAAACAATCCTAATGGGTTATACTAATTTTTATTTTAACTGTTCGTAACACAAAGTCAAATACATCAGTGCGACTTACTTTGGGTTTCGTTCGAACGGGTCACAAAATGCTAAAAACAACACAAATTAATTCATTCAAGGGCATCATATTCTTTGAAATGTTTATGAAAGTATACATACAATGGAATTGGCGTCGGGGTAATGTAAATTCAATATTTGTGTATATTGTAAATATTGTAAACATACGTCAGAAGGCCACGTCTACAATGTTGCATTTCTTTCGTATGATAATATTTTAAACAAGAGAAATTGAGTGGTAAAAACATCTTTATCTTCAGAGCTGAATTCATGTATTAAAATTTAGTGATGCATGTATCTAATGTTTTGCTCGGCCTGCAAGTCCAAAACGAGTCACGTTCATTATCGTACGCATTTTGACAATAATTTGACAATAGTTGTTAACAGCCAGAAAAAAAACCCTTTCATTTTAAGGTTATATTTTTTATATAGGTTTTCCCGGCTATTTTAAACTATTTGGTGTTTTTTCAAATTCACTCATGCACTCTCACATTAAATTTTAAAATTTCACATGCTTTTACCAAACCAATTGGGTAATTTAACATTCAATGTTAATGTTAACGTTTGGTCACCCCTTTTAAACACCAGGTCTAAAATATTCGTCGTTACAGATCAAATTCGTCTAAGCAAAAGCATAGACGAATTTGGTCTGTAATGACGAATATTTTCGATCCAATGTTTAAATAAAATGACCAAACTTTGAAATTGAATAATAAGTGACTACATTGGTTCGAAAAAAGCTTGTAATTGTTTTCCGGAAAATATGAGAGTTAGTGGATTTGAACAAAAAAAGTTTTAAATTAGCCCGGAAAAACAGGTTTTTGTTTTACCAATACAAATTCAACGTTAAACCTGTCTCTAACTATGAAACACCTTTCTAAATACTTTCTTGTTATTCCTTTTAAACACGTTCAAACACTAAGATTTTCAGAGTATTGATAGACAATATTTAGCGATTTATTATTCAAGTTTATAAATTACACGCGCAATGTTTAGCTTCTGAAAAATGTGACATGGTATGTCAAAACCAGGCGGAAATGGTCTGAGCTAGTAAAGGAGAAACAGCTGCAAAATAATGTGGGGTGATTTTCAGTTTTTTTGTGGTGCTATTTGTGTTTCAACTGTTGTGTAAAAGTTTCAAATTAAAACTTCATTGACAAAGCATTTTGTTTAATACAAAACTGCAACTTTAAAGGTCTATTTCTCATTTTTAACATTTCAGACAATGTGATTTTAAAACTGTATATCTTTACTTCAGAATATCCAATACAAAAAAACGCAAGGTGGCATTTAACAGAGCAAGGGGTGCATTTTAATGCAGCAACTCAAAATTGGCTTCTTTCCCAAAAGTGCCTGATTTTGACATACCGCGTCACAAATGTTTTGAAGTGGCCAGCAAGTTGAGTTTGCTGAACACAGTGTTGACGGTACTGTCGGACACAATGTTTATTCTACAATGCAACGTATTAAAGGTGTAAAATGATAGTCTTGGTTGTACAATGATTTACAAGTGCCAAATATTAATATAACTAAAACAAATATTTAAAATAATATAGGTTTTCCCGGCCAATTTCCTAATTAAGTCAAACTGGAGTTTCCTTTTATTTGCTATTGCATTCAATTTCGTGTTTGTGAACACATGATTTCGTTATTTTCCTTCAGGTTCGTTTTAGTCATTCTATTTTATTTAAAGGGGTATTCATGACTACATTCTTCCGTTGAATTTATATTATAGGTTTCCCCGTCTAAAGCCTGTACCCTGTATCTAGAAGAGTGTTAAGTAAAGTTTGAAAAGTTATGGTCTGAAATGGAAACAAAATATTTCGCTATTGTATTGTGATCGTTTGCACTGGTCTTTATGTTTTATTTTTTATTTCTGCTAATGTTTGGACCATTTTAAATTACAAAATAGCAAATGCAAATATTTCTCAGGGGGTCGTTATAAAATTAACTTAAACAAAAGGTTGTTCTTTTCATGTAGATTTTTTACTACAGTCTGTTCCTTTTCTAATCGCGTTTCTTTTCGTTCAAAAATGCTTTACTTAAAGGTATAACACATAATTAGTGTAATTCTGTATTCTTTTAATTCAGAATTTGCCTTTATATAGGTACATAAGAATTTGAATGTGAACATTAAAACAATTATTGTCCAATTGATGAAATCGAATGGTTGACAACCTCGTCAATTTGAATGATCTTATTTGGCCAGTGAATGCTAACTGCTGAAAAATATGACTCGTTTCGACTGTTGAATGCTGATGCAACGGAGAATTAATTTTCAAACGAAATTCAATAAGCCTGGTGTTAATTTGAATGAATTTTTGTTTAAATTTGCCGGAAAACCTAATAATATACAATATATACGGCGTTCAAGGTCCAATTTCACGCATATTCATGCTACATGCTTTCATAGAATAACCAGATTTCCATGTAGACCATTGTACGCCCTTGTTATTACCGGCATTATTATCTGGGTAATATCCACCATTCAAGTGAGACCAAAAACAATGATTAAACCACCAGGTCCCTGTGTACTGTTGTGCGCAATTACCTTCTGCTTTATTATCATTGTCACGATCCTTTGTCGTAAAGGGACGCCCGCTGTGAAACTCAAGAGAGTCACCGGCAGTACTGCTGGCATCGTATTGGTCATAATGCAGACTGTACTCACCCGGGGATATTTGGAAATCTGAGTACTTTGCCCATGCCGTTTTACCGTCCCAGTCCTCTAAGTCAACTCGTAGCTCCCATGATCCACGTGAATCACCAGACGTCAGAGTCACCAAGTTGTCATTACCCAACCAGAACTCACCGGACAGATCTCCAAAGCCAGACTGGTAGTTGGTCCAGTTACGGTAGAAGTCCACGCTGCCATCTTGTCGCCTCTGAAACACGATCCATCCCCCGCCGTCAGTTTCCATGTCACAGTAGACATGAAGACCGTCATTGCAGTATCCCTCTGGGTAGATTGTGTGGATACCGCTTGAACGATAACCAGCATCTAAGAGCATCTTGCAACTTCTGTTGCGATTCAAGGAACTATCAGCCAATGAGTAGAGAGGTGTGTCCTCATTTGCATCAAAGTACACGCTCCCTTGAGTTGCATTAAAGTAGTCCAGATGCTGTCGTCTTATGGCAAGGTTCAACTCGCACATTTTACTGCAGTCATTAAAGTTACAAGATTTGCAACGTTGATCCATGCTGCATTCACGTCCGCAGATGACACGAGATCGTACAATTTTGGTTGCAAACGCAAACCCTTTTAGGGCGCGATTTTCTGCGGCATAAAACGCATGTTTCCCTGCATAAGAAGTTTCATATCCAGAGACGGACGAGGTAGCTCCCTGACATATGATGAATATCATGTGAAATAGTTGCAACCCAGTAAAGGTCAGTTTCGCCATTGCTTCCAGTACTTAAAGGATTCGTTAAAATCAGATGACTTAACGTCGATCACAGTTTGTTTTATTTGTTTTTGTATAATGTGCGCCACAAAGTTGAAATCACGGGAAGAAAATCTAGCGATTTGTCGTGTCTGATTGAACTACCCGCAATGGTTGTTCAACGACTACAAGCCGTACTGATTTCGGCTGCAGTCCTCTCTATACAAATGCTAGGATATTATCCTGTGATACAGAGGCCTGGCGATGGTTGGACTTATGGGCTGAGGCAGACGATGTGTATCTCTCATTCTCTCTGATTGGTTATCCAAGTGAGTACGTCATTCCCGTCAGTGACTAGTAATTGGTCAGTATTCCCGCAGTTACAAACCGTAGCCTTTGATTGGCTGATGTTTTATCGTAAGCTGATAACCTCATCGGTCTCTGAGAATCTGGATAAACGTTAAGCGCTGAAGTGCACTCTTAATTCGTTTTAATTAATTGTCGTCATGCAACGCCAAATAAAGACAAGGGCAATCGGGGAATTGCATATGCGTTCATATCAATTTCACGCTCGTTGATTCCATTCTCAAAACTTGAATACGAAATTAAGTCACAGAAAAAGTCGTATATTAAGGAGTTTTTACAATTGTTACAGCTTTAAAAATGACAACACGAACTGTGTTGGGAATCTAAATAAGAGGTAAATATCTGGTTACTCTGCCAAATCCTTCTACCAAAGGCCACAAGCTGATTACGTTCAAAGAAGAACGATTTATAACCTAAATTGACAGCCTGAAATTTAATGAAGTCGCAAACATTATACGTTGCGCTACAAGCACCCTATTAAGGTTCATGCAAAGTCTTAGTAGGGCGATTGCAAAACTATTACGGACGGATACGTAAATGACCTACAGAACTACGTATCCTCCCAAAATCACTGTAATGAATAATTATTAGCTATCGGTAGCGTATCCGAGTATGCAATTGGCCAGTGATGGTCCAGCCTTTGACAAGTAGGAGCGCTTGGCAATTACCATAATGAGACAAAAGAAAAAAATAAAGATAGAGAGGCCCCCAACTCTCGCTAGCCACCTGGAAATTTCCATAATAATACCCTTGTGATAGTGTATGGAAGGATAACTTCATCATTATTATCCCTGGAAATGGTTTTTACCGCGTCTATTCCTTTTAATCATGTAAAGCTTGTTTAGCTTTAAACGATAAAATCAAAATCTCAATTTTCATTTTTGCCTCAAAGTGTCTCATTTACTCGTGCTGGGTCACATAATGTGCTGCAGGTGCTGTGGTATGTGCTCCCTAACATAAGCCAACAAGCGGACATAGTTATTTCTGTGTACCAGCCATCCTCTACGAATTACTCTCTTCTCTTGGTCATTCATAGTCCAGGAAAAATAAGTTTTGACCTCAAACAAATTGCAACAAATTGTTTTTCACCACAGTGCACTTTTATAAGGTTCCTAGAATTACATACTAAAAATCTACACAAATCCAAGTGGTGGAAATATGTCTAATTTGCATAAATCGTTAATCCCTGCCATGTAATATGTTTATTCCCCTATTTGGGTATATATTTTATTTTTATTTGTTGAAAAGTTTATTTTGGTGATTCTACTTACATATCCTTACTTCAATAACATTTGCTAAAGCATATAAATGACTGAATAATTATGAGAACACAGTAATTATCCAAAATGACAACTTTGTGACCCTATAAATATGCGCACATTACACCGTCTCCAGATATCATCATGTAGTCAGTATTGGTGAGCTTCAAATTCACCAAGTTGCTTACTGGCACAGTTATCATATTAAAACCTTATGAAAAATCATATGAACAATAATAACATTGTGATATTTAGCCCAGCAAACAAAAACTTGGAAAAAATGATGTGTCTATAAATTGGGCTAAAAAGTAGTTAAAGGGTTGCCTAACATGGAAGACTTGAACAAGTTCAAGGAAATCTCCAAAATACATTTTAACGTAGATATGATTATTGTAAGCAACAAAAATCTTAAATTTGGGGGGTTTCCTTGAACTTGTTCAAGTCTCTCACCTTAAGCAACCCTTCACCTACTTGTTAGCCCAATTTAGGGACACATCATTTTTCCCAAGTTTTTGTTTGCTGGGCTAAATATCACAATGTTATTATTGTTCATATGATTTTTCATAAGGTTTTAATATGATAACTGTGCCAGTAAGCAACTTGGTGAATTTGAAGCTCACCAATACTGACTACATGATGATATCTGGAGACAGTGTAATGTGCGCACATTTATAGGGTCACAAAGTTGTCATTTTGGATAATTACTGTGTTCTCATAATTATTCAGTCACTTATATGCTTTAGCAAATGTTATTGAAGTAAGGATATGTAAGTAGAATCACCAAAATAAACTTTTCAAAAAATAAAAATAAAATATATACCCAAATATGAGAATAAACATATTACATGGCAGGGATTAACGATTTATGCAAATTAGACATATTTCCACCACTTGGATTTTTGTAGATTTTTAGTATGTAATTCTAGGAACCTTATAGAAGTGCACTGTGGTGAAAAACAATTTGTTGCAATTTGTTTGAGGTCAACAAAGTAAAATTATGTATTTTGCCTGGACTATCATCACAAAGCGACCCCTTGCAACTGCTCTGTCTGCCATCGTGGCGATACAGTCATAGTTTACTGTACTTGGCGATACTCAATCAGATCTGGCTTGTAAAAGATTAAAAGGAATAGACGCGGTGAAAACCATTTCCAGGGATAACAATGATGAAGTTATCCTTCCATACACTATCACAAGAGTATTATTATGGAAATTTGCAGGGAGCTAGCGAGACTTGGGGACCTCTCTATCTTTATTTCTTTTGTCAGTAATTACCTGTGCCTCTCATTATTATGGTAATTGCCAAGCGCTCCTACTTGTAAAAAGCAGGACCATCACCGACCAATTGCATACTCGGATACGCTACCGATAGCCAATAATTATTAATTACAGTGATTTTGGGAGGATACGTAGTTCTGTAGGTCATTTACGTATCCGTCCGTAATAGTTTTGCAATCGCCCTAGTAGGGCGATTGCAAAACTATTACGGACGGATACGTAAATGACCTACAGAACTACGTATCCTCCCAAAATCACTGTAATGAATAATTATTAGCTATCGGTAGCGTATCCGAGTATGCAATTGGCCAGTGATGGTCCAGCCTTTGACAAGCAGGAGCGCTTGGCAATTACCATAATGAGACAAAAGAAAAAAATAAAGATAGAGAGGCCCCCAACTCTCGCTAGCCACCTGGAAATTTCCATAATAATACCCTTGTGATAGTGTACGGTAGGATAGCTTCATCATTGTTATCACTGGAAATGGTTTTCACCGCGTCTATTCCTTTTAATCTTTTACAAGCCAGATGTGATTGAGTATCGCCAAGTACAGTAAGCTTTGAGTGTATCGCCACGATGGCAGACAGAGCAGTTGCAAGGGGTCGCTTTGTAATGAGTGACCAAGAAAAGAGAGTAATTCGTAGAGGATGGCTGGTACACAGAAATAACTATGTCCGTTTGTTGGCTTATGTTAGGGACAGACTTTGTTATCCTCAACGCGGTGCTTAGACCACAGGGCATGGCTGTAAAATGTGCTCAGAAATCAATTTCCTTGGCGCACCTCTTGAATCTAAGTGGAATCACTGCAGTCTGTTAGCTGGGATCATGTGGATCACGAAAAACCAAAATCCCCAATTAAATGTTCACCAGTTAATTAAATATTTGCATTTTAATCACCTGTGTATAACGGGCGCCCTCTATTGACCAGGATTGGAAATGGGAAAAGATTGCTTATTGCAGTTGCTTGCTCAAAAGGGAATCTACAGAGACAGAATTCGATTAAAGAGGAATTAGGATGTGTTTTAATGTCTTAATACAAATTTTGTTCATTGCCATAATTTGAACTTTTTAATAGTGTCATTTTTTTATTGTTATTGTTTGATTTTTGTATTATAATTGTTTAATCTTTTTTTTTTTTGGGGGGGGGGTTAAAAATCTAAATGTAAATTGTATGAAAAAAATATATACACGACCAGAGTTTTTTTTTAGCTTTAGTCTTTGATACATGTTTATTCGTGACGGTAAAACTGAAATTTGTCCATGTCTTTAACAATGTACTTGTGAGTGGGTGAACAACAACTCGTACCGATTTACATTTAATACACAATTCTGTTATAACAAACATTTTGCCCATTTCCAGCTGAATTTATATTAGGGAGAGTCAGATGGAAAGCAGACTGTGTGATACAATGTTTCTGTGGTGACAAGATCCTTCCGTTCGATCTGTGAGAGCAGCCACTGATCTTCTTTTTTCCTCGCTGCTTCCAGAAGCTTTCCTGCAGTTAGCGTCTGGCATTGTGAATGTTTGTCAAGGACAGTTGTTCGGGTCTTTTTGTCCAAACTCCACCTCTGTTCTCTTTTTTTAACGGCATATACTCAACTACATCACGTACTGTTGACAATGCGGATTCCTGCGGTACATCAACCAGTGCGTGTACGATTGGAATGCCAATATGATCATCTCCGCTTTTAGGGCGATTTTTGCTTGGATACATTTGTCCACCTACCGGCACAAGCGTGGAATTTTTTTAAACTCTTTTCAGAGAACAACAAAACCCTGGAATCTGCATCTAAACCGTGCATAATATACTTTTTCTTTTTCAAATCGCTATCATCTGCGCAGCTCGTGTCAACAGCGCCTACGCTCGCTCTATTTTACAACGCCCGCTATTGGTCCATTTTCCCACTATTCGCACAAACGTGCCGCACCACGACAGAAGGGCCTCGTTGATTGGTCGTTGGAAAACATGAATTTTAAATTGAGATTTTATCGAGTACTGGTTCGCAGACCGTTTGGGGATTTTATTTGTGAGTTTCCCAACAACTTCCTAAGTAGTTTAAAGTAAAATTTATATAGATTCACGATATGCGTCAAGAAGGTGCAAGATAATCGGCCATGCCCTGTGGTCTAGCTCTCACTGACATCAAACAAAACCGAAAACGAATTAAAGTCCGGATATTTACGGAGCCAGATTAATGTCATTAGTAGTCGGTTCTGTTCATCTAGTAATGGGTTCCTTCCATTGCCCTCCCCCTCCAGAAGGTAAGTTCGTATGAACTCTAACAGCTGGCTAAAATAGGCTACGGTCTCCCCAGTCTCTCGCCAAAAAGATCTAGGATGGTCCTGCAGAGTGCTGAAAACGTCCCTTCCTCGAAATTCAATTGTTGGCTGTGTGAATACCAGTTCGTTAAACCTTGGCGGTACATTGGGCACCATGGGTAAGCCCACTCCCAAGATTGAGTATAATTCAACGATTTCAGTTACGAATTGTCCACAATATGGCGGCGGCCAAGTACTCACTTCGGCCGTACAAACAGCAGCAACTTTTCGCAGCATGTCCATTTTGCAACAAATGCAGTCAACAGCAGTGGTTAATAATTGTCGGAGGACGTTGTCTGTAATGCTGTGGAATGGAAAGGGCGTTAAACAAGTAAGACACACCCACACACGCACGCAAGTGGGTAAATGCCGTCAATAGGGGACGGGGCATTGTCCGACCGTCTTCCCTCTTTTGTTTGTACTCTAACGTTTTCGGATGATCGCCATAGGATTTGCACACGAGTCTGAATCGGGGACCTTTGCGGAATAGGGGACCCCATTGTTCCCTTTGTCATACGTCCCCTATTTCAATCAAAAACAAACGCACCCAATCATATAAACCCTTTGTTAGAGCCCAGTATGCGCCATCCAATCAGCATGCACATTGTGATACCTTATCGGGTACGTAACCTACGTATCCATCCGTAGTAGTTTTGCAATCTCCCTAGTTAGGAGTAGTCTTGTTTGCAAGACAACCCAATCGCGGTATACTGCGCGCGCGGCCGCCAATGCATACCCCGTTTATCCAGCTAGTGTATCTGATGCACAACCATGTCATTGTACATAACATACACTAGCTGGATGAACGGGGTATGTTCGTGGACAATGCCTCTCATTTTTAAACCGACTGATTCTGATGCCATCCTAAACTTTAAACAAATTAAAGGGTAGAATCAACTTAAGATGCTACGTTAATCTTATCTAGTTTCTATGCACCACAATGAACATAATATATTATGTGCAGCAACACTAGAGCCACACCCCGCTTTAAAAAAACCTGTAATTTCCTAATCTATTTCCATGCCACCCTGGGACTTGTACAACTACTAGATGATTAATAGGTTAATACGATTTGTAAATATTTTAAACTTTCTATGCATAGTTTTCCTGTGATTTATCGTCAAACGACGGGATCTAAATTAGTGCGTTGCACGATTATCGCATATAACAAACGCACGTATAGTCTATTATTATTACCCCATTCGACAGGACACATGACAAAATAGCCTAAGGAGTTCAATTTCTCGTTGTATCGTAAGGCCGAAGCAGTTTAATGCCAGGTTGATCTCACAACTTATTATTATTTCCAACTAACAGTATTTTACAATAGCATATTACCTAGTATATAAGTTTGCTTCCGATCGGTGCGCGAGTATCACTCTCATGTTTCAGTTATTTACCAAAATACCATAAAACCAATAACAGGATGCCAACAATAATTAAAACGCATCACCATCATGTTCTTGTTATTTACCGAAATAACTCAAACCCGATAATGGCGATGCCAACATTATCATGTCTCCGCACTTTACGGTAAACCCAATAATAATGTCCAGACTACCAGTGCACCGATCGCGAAATTAAAACGCATCCCATCATGTTCTAGTTATTTTCCAAAATAACACAAACCCGATAATGGCGATGCCAACATTATCATGTCTCCGCACTTTACTGTAAACCCAATAATAATGTCCAGACTACCAGTATACCGATCGCAAAATTAAAACGCATCACCATCATGTTCTAGTTATTTACCCAAATAACATAGAACCCGATAACAGTGATAACGCTATAGCAAAACTAAAAACGTACCGTTAACACAGCCGCCTCAACATAGCTGTAAATTACCATTAAGGTTAAACATGAAGCCGCAAACATTTATCATTACATTTGGTCTTAAAATTCGTATACTTGGCATGGCTTAAGTTGGTGTAAAGTTAGGTTATTGGGGCCTATGACGGCGTTCCGAATGCAATTCCGCCAAACGGTCATTCATGACCGCCGCCAATTAGGCCCAAATGTTGTCAAATAATAAAAGCATGAGAGAAGTGGCACAAATTATTAATAGTGATTCAGGTAGCATTCATCAGTTCTGCGTGTGTGCGGCAATAACTCCCGGGTCATTAGAGCCGACATTAAATGTTATAGTCCGGGTTCGATGGCTGTATCTCCCAGGTGTAGCCACTGGACGTTGCTAATGCGTGCAGAGCTTCTCAATGCGTGGTAATAACGTCAATTCGGCAGGTCCAATGACGACAACCTCACCCACAATCCACATTAAAGGCTTGTGCGCCCGTAGCACCATGGCTCGTGAAAGGAAGAAAAACACACAAAAACGACTAAATAGTAGGCGCACATAATATATATAGGAAATAATCAAATTACTCACTAGAAAGAACAATGAAGTGTACAACTATATTCATAAAAAGTGGGCAAGAAGTGGGTGGGTAGGGGGTTTAATTGCTAAGCGCGCCGGTAACCGAATGCGTACGGGGGGGCGACATAATCTCTTTATAAACACCGGCATGTTTATATGAAATTGCACCAAAGGTCGGCAGGCAAGGGAGTGATAATGGGGTATGCACCGGGCGCTAGCTGCCGGAACCTAGTCATCTGAAAGCGGGAAAGAGCATCGGCAATACCGTTATCAATGCCAGGAACGTCACGTGCTTTGAAATGAATATTCAAATCTGAACAACACACAACAAGCATGCGGACCAATTTCATTATCTTGGGACAGCGGGAAGTTTGCCGATTGATTATGGCCACGACTGCCGCGTTATCAGACCAGAATACCACCCGCTTATTCCTTAATGCCGGTCCCCATACACGCAGCGCTATAACAATGGGGAAAAGCTCGAGGAAAGCAATGGATAACTTCATGGAACGCACTGACAAGGGCCATCGTCCGTGTGTCCAATTACCACCAAAGAATGCACCGAAACCTATCTCTGATGAAGCGTCCGTGTACAAATGCAGATTATCGCTCGAGTGCCAAACTTGGTCGGGGAATATGACTGAACCGTTAAAATGTGTCAAAAACTGCTTCCATGCAAACATGTCAGCTCGTGCCCCCGATGAAATACGGACACGATAATGTGGTCTTTGAACGCCACTAGTTAAGTCGAACAAACGACGCAAAAACGCGCGGCCTGGGCGAACGGCCTTACAGATAAAATTCAAACTCCCCAACAATGACTGAAGCTCCCGCAGAGTAAGTTTCTGTCTACCCAATGCATTATCTAGTTTTGCAATGATCGAAACAATTTTGTCCGATGGGACTTGAATCTCCTGCGCGATAGTGTCGATTGCTAAGCCTAGGAAAGTGATATGAGTGGTCGGGCCCTCGGTTTTGTCCACCGCTAAGGGAACCCCAAACTTCGTACAAACTACTGTAAAGGAGTTAAGGGCGCGTGCGCTTTCATCGGAATTTGTACTCCCGACGAAAAAGAAATCGTCAAGGTAGTGAAGGATATTATCCGTGGCTGCTACTTTGCGGGAACAATATTCAAGAAAGGTGCTAAATCTCTCAAAGGTCACACATGATATTGAACAGCCCATGGGCATGCACTTATCATAGTAATATGACCCATTAAAGTAAAACCCTAACAAATCAAAGTCATCCGGGTGAACTGGTAGTAAGCGAAATGCCGATTTTATATCTGATTTGGCCATAAGGGCACCGGGACCTAAACTAGAAACCAAAGTAACAGCATCATCGAAACTTGTGTAACTAACAGTCGCAATAGACGGGTCAATGTAATCGTTGACGGAGTCACCTATAGGAGATGACAGATTGTGAATCAAACGAAATTGACCTGGGGTTTGTTTAGGTACCAGACCGATTGGGGAACAGCGTAAATTGGGCAAAGGAGGGGTTAAATAAGGACCGGCAACACGGTCCAACTGCACCTCGCGGGCAATTTTGTCATGTAACAATGCCTGATTTTCACGGACGGATACAAAATTCCGGGCAGAAGAACTAACACGCGGTCCGGAATATCCCAATCAAAAACCAAAAGTAAAACCATCTACCAATCTATGCGCATTATGTCGGTCGGGGTATGTGTTGAGAAACGGGCGCATACTAGTTAGGTTTACTGGGGTTGGCAATAGTGGTTGGGTTGGCTGCACCCCGTGCGGTGCGGGAATTACCTCGGCAATTGTCGGCCGAGTGGCCAAGGGACAAACAAGCGGAGCACTTGTGGGCAAATCGACACCCAGCCCGGAAACATTGGCCGCGGTTGAAGGCAAAACAGATACCGCTAGCAGCGGCTCGCTGGGTTTGTGCGGGACGACCCGCTCCGGCACTGGAATATCCAGATACGCGCTGCTGTGAGGTGGTATTGGGAAAGGGACGAAAATTAGTCTGGGTCGGGGCACCCACTAGCGTGAGCCACAATTCAGCATCGATGCTGGCCCAAGAGCGTGCCGGCAGGCGCGCTCGTCGCAGGCGAAATTGAATATCATAATCGCGCCAGCCAAAACCTACGCGACGAAATGCGGCCGAGCGGATAGTATCTGCATACTTCAGCAGTTGCCTAGCACGATTTCCATGACGCATCAAATAGATCGACGCAAAATCAAGAATGCCGAGGTCCATTGCTCAATGGACGTTACACGCACATTTTGGGCAGCGTGGGGGCGAATTTGCCAAGCGGGTGAATCGGGCGAGCCGACCATAAACACGCAATCATTTGGGGTGCCAGTATTGCTATGGCCCGGCCGCATTAGAGAACCAAATTCAACAAACTCCCCATTCCAAATTTTGTCCTGAATATGTTTAGGAACCCCCATCCCCAGATCTTCACAAACGCTAGTCAGCGCTGTGTAGTCTTGAACAGGCACAAGACTAGAGAAATGAGTGTTATCATTGGCCGTATTGGGACAGGTAACGGAAATCACGTTGGGAGCGGGTGGTAAATTTACCGGCATCTGAACGATATTATTAACGGTGGACTCACCAAACTCCGAAGTTATGAGCGGTGCAGCAGCACTCCGTAGGCTTCCAGGTACCGGGGCGGCAGCGTCAGGTACGGGGGCGGCAGTGAACCCCGGCGGTCGGTTGGGGTATGTGGGCACGACAACAGCCGGCGTCGTCTCCACAGCTGGCACCGGTCGTGTTGATCCAACACCAGCCTCCATGTTTTGATTAGACCGAGACGAACGGGGTCGTCCGCGTGGCTTTCTCTCCGCCGAAGCGTGTCCAGATGTAGATGCAACCGCTGTCTTCTTGGATTTAGGCATTGTTTTCGGCATGGAGGTAGGATGCGGGTCAGTTAATTGAACTCGACAAGAGCGTGAAAAACTCTAAACTCGAAAATTTAGATTTGGCTACGGTCGACGAACTGCGAAACACGATTATTCTTACTGTGAAAAATGTATGTAGAACTTCGAAACTTCGAAGTTAATACAAGAACCTATATCTACTCTGCTGAATAGCAAACAAACGACCTCCTGGCTTAAACTGCTGTGACAAAGTGATCGCTGTCCAGTCGTCAAGATTATGGCGGTATACCAGGCCTTGTCTGTTTTAACCACAGGGCCATAAAAATAGCGTCCCCATTCCCCAGTGACCTCCATGTGGCGTGGGAAATGGACATTGGTCTAGATCCCGGCATACCAATCTGTCTCGAGGTTAATAAATTCTTTGAAGCCTTATTTGGCTTAAAAGTGATTATACGGGTATACATTACGCGTTGATGGACGGGTATGTTCGGGAAAATGCCTCTCGTTGTTAAACAGATTATGATGCCACCCTAAACTTTGGACAAATTGGAGGATATAATCCACTGAAGATGCTAAGTTAATCACATCCAGTGATTTTGTGTAGTTTTCCTTCCAAAAGTCGAGGAACTCCAGCACCACATTGAAAATAATAAATTATTATTAGAGCCACACCCCGCTTGCAAATTGACCTGTAATTTCCGTATTCATTTCGATGCCACCCTGGGACCTTTACAACTTCTAGAGGGAGAATAGGTTAATACGATTTGTAAATATCTTGAACTTTCTGTGGGTATTTTTGTTGTTGTAATTTATCGTCAAATCATGGGATCAACATTAGCGCAGTGTCACAATTACCGCGTCACTTTTCGGTTGTGTACTGTGTGCTGTGTAATATTATTCACAATTTTTTACCTCGCTGATAGTGTACTTTGGGGTTGATGGCAAGTGCAGACCAATTAGTTATACCCTGCTTCCCATTAGTGTAATGGCTGCTTTGTTGTATTAATAATCATCGGCCCAACTGCGAAGGCCTGTGCCAATAATTGAAACTATGTATGTGTCTTGGCTAGGCTATTTACCCCGCATGGCTGACTATCTCATCTCTCCATCTTGCTCGAGCCGTGGTGTGCCACATTTTTCTTTCTTTTTCCTAGAAAAGGTTTTGCCATTATGTTGCGCCTAAATAATAAAAGCATGTAGAGTGCCATGGTCCAGTGGTTACGGCTTTTGACTCGTGTACGATGGTACGTGAGTTCGAACCCTGTTGGTTGTGCCCTTGGGAAAGACACTTAATAGTGGGTCCACGTTAAAAGTGTCATCGGCATTTTTTTTTTTATATAAAAGGACTTGGTAAGCAAATAACCAACATTGTAATATATTGTTTTCTATTGCCCGTTGCCATGCCAACAGGCCATTTTGTGTTTTGGAAATTTGTAGCCAGTTTGGGGCCGCAACAACATTTGTTTTGTTTATTTAAAAAACAAATACCCAGCCAAAATACCAAATTTTATCACAAAATCAACTATATCGTTACATCATCATAAGTATCATCATTGCCCTTTAGAAAAAATTTTAATGTTTTAAATGTCACTCTTATGCTATTTTTTAGAACATGCATTAAAGCATGTTTTCAGAACTTGTAAAATTGTATTTTTTAACCTATTTTTGTCCCTCAAAAAGTCAACTTGCCAGGGGTCTCAGAATATTTTTCTTTTGGATTTAATTAGAGCCAACATTCGTCTTTTCATATCCGGTTAGAAAAGTTTAGGCGATTGTATTCTCTTTAGGCAGTACTGCATCAAAAATTGTCATTTTCCCAAAAAAATGAAATTTGAGCTTTTCCTTCAGTTTGAAGTAATAATACACACAAACAGGAATATTTGTATAAATCTGGCACCTTTTACAAATCATAAGAGTGATTTGTAGAATCACTCCTACTGAATAAGCAGCATTTTTGACGGCGAAATCGACTATAAAGTAACCTCCCCCACAACATTTATTACATACCATTTTCTGATAACTTTTAATTAGTGGCATATACAAAGAGGAAACAATACTTGTTGTTAGTATTATTATTATTTATTTCTGGTAATGAAACCAAGGATCCCTCAAAAGCTCGCAAGCCGGCTGAAGAAACCTGCAGAGAGAAGACAATGAGAAGAAGGTACATATTGGCACAGGCCGGATTCGAACCCGGGTCATATTGGTGGAAGGCGAGGAAAGAACCGCTACGCCAACCTCATTCCCCCAACTAAAACATTATTTCTACATAACCCAACAGCCCCTTTAACCTTGCGACGTGCCATCGTACTTTTTTTCGAAGTCGCTTTGCAGTAAAAAAAATAGATTTGTCATCATTTGTTAAACAAATCTCATATTACATGTATTCCTACTTCAAAGCATGCCGAATAGCATGATAAGTGCCGCTTGAACCCTGGTTGAACCGGAGATCCAGCTTTTAGCAAAGCAAAGTGCTGCCCCACGAGTATCCCATTACTTTGTGTACATAAAGGGGCCTTTCAAGTCTGGGTTTTCCAGACCCACCCAAGCAATTAATCATGCTATTGTTGCCTTGCCCCTTTCAACAACACCAGCTGGGATCGAATATATTTAGACACTATGGGAATGTACTGGGTTGACAATTAAAACCATGAAACCGAACAGCATGGGGGTTACACACGAAATACAACCGACTTTGAAAAAAAGTACGAACGCGCGTTCGTGAAAAAACAAAATGGCCGCACGTCGAAAGGTTAAGCATGACGCCCCTCAAAAACACAGCTTTATTGCCTGCAATTGTATCCGAAATGCTGCGTTATAGCGCCCTCTATAGGCGGGACTGGAACCTGCGACCGCCAGAATAACGGACCAGCGCTCTACCAACTGAGCTATCTTGCCCCTAAATAGTCTTTGCCAACGGCCACTGCATTCGACAGTGTGACCGCTAACGACACGATTTACATTCCCATCAGCTCCCTAGATCACGCAATAGTCTTTGCAAATTGCTTAAATGAGGCGTGACGTTTTAAAGGGAAATTCCAGGCTCAATAATATTTTACCTATAGTCTAAAAGAATATATGATAACATACTGAATCCGCAGAGAATTTGTTTTGATTTGTTATCGAGAACGACTCACGCGCCTATTATATTCACGATTTCTTGCCGTTCAGAAGTACAAGGGCGCGTCCATATTGTTCAAATTTCCCGCCTCACCCGGGGCGCGATTTTTTTTCGTCGTACCACTAACGCGTCAGATCGGCCGTTTCATTGGAATGGGGCGACTTGAATGAAGACCAAAGCGTGCGCTTCAATTCGAATCGATTTTGATACGCGCGGAACGTATGAAGACCAACGACGTTGACAGCCATAATTCACCAAAATAAATGGATACAGTCCCTAGTTAATAATTGTATACAGTCCCTAGTTTTTCGTATACACGACTTTTATACCTTTTTCTATTAACCAAAATTATTGGTTAATAATCTCATCTAATTAGGGTCTTATAGAAAAAGGTATAAAAGTCTCTGACCAAGTCGTTCTGCGGAATACAATTAGCCGATCTGATGCGTTAGTGGTACGGGGAAAAAATCGCACCCGGGACATTATGACGTAGTGTCTGCACCTCAATGCACATCGCTTATTGTGTGTTGTTCGCACTGGTATCCTACCTTGACGCGGCCAACTGCATTATGCAGACGTATGCTGTACGGCGCCTGACTATTGCGAGTACATGTATTGCATTTCTGTGCAGAATATCGACTCGACGCGCCACAAACTATCGTTTATTTTTGTATTTTCTGAGAAGAATAGAAAATGAAAATATGTGAGCTAGTAATTATGGCATCAGGTCCTACTCCGTATGATTTTGAGCCCAGTTTCACATGTACAGTACACATTGTGTATACACTATGCCATACACAAAAGGGTTCACTTGCATTCCGTGCGCGTGCAGGGCCGCTATCGATCGGGCAGTGGTGCAGACACTACGTCACAATATCTCGGATGTACCGATAAACCAGAACAAAATGGCGGCTCGCATGACGGTAAGCGCAGTGCGAGAAAATAATTACCGAAACCGATAAAAATGAAATAAAAATCAAGTCACAATGGCAATTGACACTCTTTAACATTATGCAATTATAAACTATAGGTGGAGTTTCCCTTTATACAAATTCGACCATTCGGATATACATTACATAACCGAGCCCAATCTAATGCATTTTGTGGGTTATCGCGAATGTGTTTGTATAACCACAGGTACCAAATACCCCAACAGCAGTCACTTCACCCGCAACTATCAATCATTGACATGCCAAGGAAGCAGGGTGTCCTCGGAAGCTACATTACAGCTGTGTAATGCGTTTGGAGTGTGGTGCGAAATACGGTACCCTCTGGGGACGTGAACACAATGGGGACAATGGAAGTAAAAAGGTCTTCAAATGGTAATTTCTATATAGATGAATAGGTCTCCACTAGGAATTTCACGAATTTGATTTTTGGATTGTACTTAAATTACTCAAAAACTAGAGTTAGGATGTGGGTTAGGGTTAGGGTTTGGGTAGGGTATAATATAGGTATTATTGGGTCGAGATTTCAACCCAGGAAAATAATTGTGGTTAAAATGGGAGCATTTTGAAAAACGTGCTCGACTTTCTAACCATTTTAAACATTTCTAACCATTTCTGGACGGATAACGACAGACGGATAACGACGAACGCGCCTTGACCATAAGGCTACCCCCAGAATGGATGTTTTCCAACATGAAATTTCAGAAACATGTAAATTCATATAAATAGAGCTTTTTAGATTCCCAAAACTGCTTTCATATCACTTCAAGGTCTTATAAAACACCTGGGACTGTTGTTTGAGATAGGCTCAAGTAGAAACCTTTAAAACCCTTAAAAGGGGCGTGGCCTTCTTCTTCGTAGAAGCACAGTTTCAAACATAAAACATGACTAATCACTTTTAAACAATCTTGTGATTTTTTGTTTCATATTTGCATAACCACCAAGTTTAGATAATTTATCCATTGACATCATTTATAACCCAACTTATCAGCTTTGCGGTACAACATGTGCAAGTCCGTGCATATAATGGCGCCAGTTTACTGTACAGTTTTATGTAGCAACCTAAACGTAACATCCAGTGACGGCCGTCCACAGAAATCGAAACAGCTTACAAACCAGGACGGGAGGGTACGCACGAGGACCGTCGCGTTCGGTTGACTCTCCGTCCTGTATGCCCTACCGTCTCCAATCGAAAGGTCGCTAATATTGCAAACAGTACGGACTGGGTATAGATGCTGATCACAGGGTGTAGAAATTACACATTTCAAAAATACCTGATTACGCCGAAGTTCCGTGCCCCCCCCCCCCCCCCCCCCCCCCCCCCCCCCCCCCCCCCAACCCTCACAATTTAAGTCTTGAATTGCACATAAACATCAAATATCTTCAGTGCCTCTTGAACATTTGGTGCATTCCGAGTGCCTCCTATATAAATTCAACGGCAGACTCTGACTTCCATAGTCGCATGAGGGCGCTGTATAGGTTTTAAGGAAACCTGTCCTTAAAATAATGAAATCCAACAATAAAATCCTGGCGTTATCAACAATCAAAATAGTCACACTCTCTTATGCTGTAAACGTATATTAACTGTGTTACGAATTACGATTGATTGTTCACGATGTTGTTGCATCTTTGCTTCGCCTATCAAGGTACATTTTCTACCCCGTCGTCTCGTCTGTGTGTATCGTTCCGGAGTCTTCTTGCGTCATCATGGAGCGCAGGTCTTGCTTCAACAACTCCAGTTGCTGCTGTTTCTGCAAAATAGAGGTGAAGTTTTATAAGTTTTGTGTCGGAATAATTTTTTATTTCGTATTGGCCCTCTATACCCACGCGACGTTGTATTAAACTTCACTGTTAGGTGCTAAACTCTCAAAAAGTATTGGGTTAATGGAGGGCAAAACTCAACATAATAGCACAGAAGCACACATCAAATGGCATTGTTTCCCCTTTGTCCCTGTACTTAAGCATACCCCCATAGACTTTGTACGCAACATTCCTTGTCTCCACAACCGAACCATAGAATTGCCTAGTGGGGACCTATTCAGTCCCTTTGTGTCTACTGAGTTCATGTCTCCACAAGGTACCGATAGTAAATAGAGTGTGATGCTGCAAAGGGTGTTTTTACAGTTAAAACAGGCCTACATGTATTGTTTGTGCGTCACTACATTCCCGATTACCACAACCACTACAATGGTATGTATAAAAAGATGACACAGTGCCAATGACATTTAAAATCAAATCAAATTGGTTACTTCTTATAATTTACTGTACTTACATTCTTTAATAAAGTAGCCAGCTTGTCCGTTCGCGAATCGGCCTGCCGGAACGACCGGACGGTGCTTCCCGAGAACCTGTTTGCTTTCATCATGGTGATCGACAAGTCGCCGTCTTGGGTTCGCCAAAACAAAATCACCTTCCAAATACAAATGGACAAAGAAATCATTAAAATGTACATTACACACAAATGCCATTTTCGAATCCCTATTTTAATTCAATTTGTTATAGTGACGCTTATAACCAATAATGATTTGTTTGGGTAATTTGTGTAATGGCTGTCATTGCTTTTCTACCTATTTTTTTTTTCAAAGGGCAAATCTGCGATGGCCCTAAATATCTTTCTTATGACACAACCTGACAATGTGCCAAATGTCATGCTTGTATCATTAAAGGCCAATTCCCAAAACATATTTCCCCTAATTGCCCCACTAACAGACTTGTAGCCAACATGTCTACGATCTAACAACTCCAAGAATCTGGATTCTGTTTGGTCCGACATTCTTTTTGGGTTCAAAACAGACACTTCTCCGTAAAAGTGGGATTTTGACCCTGCGTCAACTTCACTTAATACGTCGCCAGGCCAAATATGACCAGGATTCCGGCTCAGATCTAACCCTGACTCACCTTTGGTAAAAACACCAGACACAAAACAACCGTAGTAGCAAAGATGACAGCGCCGCTCATAATGGAGTAAGTGAAGTTAACGTCGTCGCTCTTTAAGGACACCACGGGAACAGTGATGGAGACCGTTAGTGCCACAATATACACTGACATCGCAAGGTATTTACCTAGGAAAAAGTACAAGGGTTTGCCATCGATAGCTGGATAAATTGTGACGATTTGAAACATGGTTATCCGGTCCGTGGGCAATCAATTCATGGAGCAGCTATAGACTCAAAACAAATTGCTTAGCATAACATATCTTCTTTGGTAACAACAGGATTACAAACTGAATTTTCAGGTGATGCCTATTGTTTGTGACTGGTATTTTGCTGGTTTTTGCTTACTATGAAAAGCACATGGAGTTTCGGCTGGATACGGTTTTTACTTTTTTGTGCTGTAAGCAATTTTGTGTGTGCTTAGCAGCTTCATGAAATTGCCCTCGTTGCCTGGAGGTAGTAAATGCTAAATACACCAACTGACCAATCGAATGACAGTTTCCAAAAGAGTGACTTACTGTCGTTTAGTTCGGCGACGGTAATTGGTCGAGTTTCCCAGGCTAGGAAGATACCAAACGCAAGCAGGATTCCCTTGGTCAGGTATAATGCTGCCATGAAATACACCCAGTTCTCCGACCAGCAAAATTTCCGAACGGGAACGATAAAGATTTCTTTCCCCGGCTGTTTAGTATCTTTCTGCGTAACCCAAAAAGAAATATGTTATTTTGACCAATAGAAAATAACAGCGCCACCACAGGTCACGTTTGAGATGTACCTGACTTGTTCCAAAATGACATGTAAGCAAAGTATTATGATGGGCTCCAGCCATCGAGTTTTATTATAGAAACTACAGAGCGCACTTATCACGTGACCCCGTTCCAAAAATGATGCATGGACGCCTTTGTGTAAATGGGCAAAAAGTACGTATAGTCCACATAGCCTACGCATCTCTTAAATCTCTTTTCCGCGCGCGTCAAAGATATCATGATGCCTAAGAATTGTGCGTGCGTTGGCTGCACAAATTGGAGCAATGTCAACAATACCAGCAACGTCTCTTTTCGCAAGTAAATACTTTCTGGGATAGGGGTGCCGGCAGACGAGGTTGCTAAACACCACAAACATCCCGACAATGTCACCTGTTTATATTTTATTTTAAAACAAAACCTTGATTTTAATTTTGTCTTCGTCTGAGGCTTAATTCATGCAGTGTAGCCGGAGACGGAGCCAAAGCCAGGGTTTGGAAAACGGCCTTGGTCTAGTTTGAAACGGAGGTTCTGATTGGACGCATGAATCTTTGCGCTAATGTTACCACGGATCTTTCCGAATTTCCGCAGGGGTTTGAGCGCTATTAGTAGAAAGTAGAGCGCTATGCGTAACTAGCTAGTTGAATGAGCAATAACAATATATTAGCCACATTGCTAAAACTACTAAATAATCAGGACGCGAGGGGTCTAGCGCCGCCAATTTATGCTAAGTCCGAGGAAGAAAAATATACGTGGCCAGGTCGTTATTTTAAACTTCTTACAGGCCTACCTCCGCCTCTTTAGACACCGTCTCGACTGTGACGTCATCGACAGCAAGTCGAAGGACAATTATGCTGATGTCTACTACCACGGGAATGCACGCCCCCATGATCAATCGTCTGTCTGGAAGCTCCTACAAAAGGCACCAGACCAAAATGTGGGTCCACAATGAAACATATTGGAACGACTTTTGATTCACTATGCCAACAGTCTTGTTACCGAACACTAACTAATCTGGCAACAGACTCCTGGTTCATTATATACCACATTGCAACATATGCGTTATAGATTGAAATTTCGGCTAAAGTAAGTTATTCTTGTAAAATATTGTCAGCGTTAAGAATGTGTGATTAATTTGTGTGCTTCAATTTTGTATGAAACATTAGACTTGTTTTAGGTCATTCTGCTTCCGTATTAAGCATATTAACACCTAGTCAAATTTGATTAGAAAAGAAGTTTATGGGAAATTATAAACTTTCAAACCATCCCAAAAGTAACCAACAGAAATTATGTCTCAAAAGCTTACTTAGTTTAAAGATATGATTCTATTTTCCCTGGACAGTTTTTCTTTCTGGCATGCTGTAATTGAAAAATTCCATTTGTAGTTGGTTCAAAATCAAAATATTATAATATTATGTTCTCGGAATATACAGCATTCACAGAGCTAAAATTTCGCCAGGAGTATTGTCAAGCACCTTTCTTTATATGTTGACAACTTCAGCCGTTTTTTATAATACATTATGTAGTGACAAATGGTATACTATATAAGTGTTTCATAATTTTTACTAATCGGTGGTTGCTGATGAGCGACCATCATTACTAAAATAGGTCTACAGTTTAAAAAAGAAAAAAAATATTCTCTGAATAAAATAACAACTGAATAATAATAAGGACATATAATTATATGCGCCATTAGCAGGACACGCGCTAGCAGCAGGCGATAATTCCTATTGGCCACATAAACAAAATGGCGGTATACATTTACAAACAAAAATACATTAGAGGGTGCAATACATACAACTTTCTTCAGCTGCGTAACTGCCTTGGTGAAGATACGATGAATGCGAAAGGTCTTCATGAAGAGAGCTCCAAAGGCCAGTGAGAAACCCACAGAGAAGAGGAAAGTGGAGACCTAAAGACGTAAAAATTAAGGGTATTTGAATTCTCCAAATCCGAGTGGGGTGGTGAGGGTGGGGTATGTGTGGCAGGGTGAGGTAGGGGATGCCAGGGTGGGGTAAGGTGGTGGCAGGGTGGGATAGGGTGGTGGCAGAGTGGGCCAGGTGGGCGCTGGGGGGGTTTCCTACCTCATGGTTGAAGTCAACAAGTTTTCAAGGGTTGGGTTGATTGGTGCACAATATAATAATCATTGCTCACTTGATGATAAAAGCATGACATCAGTCAGAGTATGTCATGATAAAGATATTTGGCTATAGGGCTATCGTAGATTAACATTCAATGGCAGCCATTTTGAAAAAATTGAAAATTGCTTGTTATTCTACCTATATATTTTTCAAAGGACAAATCTGTGTGGCCCTATAGCCCAATATTAAAATGACAAACTTTGATTGTGTGCCAAAATCTATGTTTTTATAATTAGATTGAACCTTGTTTTCACCAATCTGTCTGACTAACACATAAAAAGACCAAGGCCTATAGATAATGACCTAACAAGAACATTTGTCGACATTGGTCGGTTGGGGAAGACCATGGAAATGTCCTTGGATAGAGTCAAATGACGTGACCTGTAGACAAAATAAAAAGCTATCACCGGGAAATCGATTCTGAATGACCACCTTTTGGGCCATTTATAAACACTCACGTGACAAAGAAAGATTATCGTGGTATCCGAAAAATCCGGGGAATCGATACTGTAGACGAAGACGAAGCTATAAAGGAGAAGCCCACCTGCCGCTGTTAAATTGTTGATCTTAGGATTGGATATCTTAATCGCTCTAGGATAAAAAAAACAAAAAAACGCCAAGGAACAAATTACCCACTCACGTTTCCATATTATTGTGTACACGGTTCCACAGCAGTACTCATTTCTTGGACTTATCCATAATCAAAACGCAGACTGGAGCGCACTGGGCAAAAGGTAAGTCAAAGTTTAGGTAAGTCAAAGTTTAGTATCGAGGCCATAAACTACGATAATTTAGTTGATAAAATGTGACCCTATTGAGGCTAACTTGAGTATGACACAACTGATTTCATTCCCTACTCGTGGTAATGCTACCCTGGACAAGATCTTCACCAATTTTCCTGTCCTGTTCAAGGAACCTGAGAGACTCCCACCTTTGGGAGCTAGTGATCATTACTGTGTCCTCCTCTCGGCGGTCTGTGAACTTCCTCAACATAAGAAGGGCGTAACAAGCTTTCGACCCTACAGAGATTCTTCGGTGCGTTCGTTTGGGCAGTGGATAGTCGACTACGACTGGAGCAGTGTACCCACTGACTCATGTACTGATTCAGTGGGAAACTTCTTGACTACAGTTAAAGATGCCTACAATTTCCATTTTCCACTGGTAACCTCTACACTGCAGAACAATGACAAACCTTGGATGACACATCGCTTGAAGCAGTTAGTTAAACAACGACAACACGCCTTCAGAAGTGGCAACATGGACAAATGGCGCTCACTTCGTAGCAAAATACGGCGGGAAATTAGGTCTGCCAAATGTGAGTTCTACAAGCACACTGTCCAACATCTGAAGTGTAGCCAGCCTGGCAAATGGCACAGACAAATTCAAAAACTTTGTCAGATTAAACCCAAATGTACCTTGATCCCTGGTGCAGATGTCGACCCAGAAACTACATCTGAAACAATCAATGGCCACTTCGCTGATATATGCAATCAGTTGCCTGCCCTTGATCTCCAAGGGTTACCTTCATATCTACTAGCCAAGTCACCACCCCCTCTTATATACAGGGGGCAAGTGCTTAAGACCCTTAATGGTCTGAAGCCAACTAAAGCTGGCCATCCCTCCGATTTGCCAGTACGGCTGATCAGTGAGTTTGCTCATGAATTGGCTGACCCTCTCACCGACTTGTACAATGCCTGCCTATTTGAAGGAAAATTTCCCTCCGTTTGGAAGACAGCAACTATTGTGCCCATTCCTAAGGAGAGGAATATATCAAGCCTTGACCAGCTTCGGCCAATCTCCCTCACACCGATTTTCGCAAGAGTGTTTGAAACCTTTCTTGCAAAGTGGATCCTCGAAGACATTTCTTCAAAGCTGGATGTCAATCAGTATGGCAACGTCAAAGGCAGCTCCACTGTACACTATCTTGTGGACATGCTTAACTTTGTGCATGAGGGTCTTGATCGATCTGGTCATTTTGCTAACCTTTGTGCCATAGATTTTACGAAGGCTTTTGATCGGGTGAACCATAATATTGTTATTCGAAAGCTCATTAAACTTGGGGTTAGACATTCTATTGTTCCCACTGTCTGCAGTTTTCTCACTGAGCGTACCCATAATACTAAGCTCTGTGGTCATCTGTCAAAGACTCAGGGTATTTCTTGTGGGGTTCCTCAAGGCACCAAATTGGGTCCAATTCTGTTTCTGATTTTGGTTAATGATGCATCTGTTGAAAACTGCAGACATTGGAAATATGTTGATGATTTAACTATAGGTGAAATAGTGAAGCATGGCCAACCATCTCACATGCAAAGCTATCTTGATGATTTGTCAAGTTGGTGTTATGACAACAGTGTACTTCCAAAGCCATCTAAATGTCAGACTATGACAGTAAGTTTTTTGAAGCGTGACATACCTAGGTCCTCATTTAAACTTGATGACATAGCTTTGAATCCTGTGACCTCTATGAAGTTACTCGGTGTTACTGTACAAAACAACCTGAAATGGGACATCCATATCACAGATATTGTCTCTAAGGCATCCCGTAGGTTGTACACTCTGTGTATTCTTAAGAAGGCTAATATACCCACCTCTCACATGGTTGCTGTGTACACTGGCTACATAAGGCCCATTTTAGAGTATGCTGGTCAGGTTTGGCACAGCTCTATTAGTGTTCGCCAAAGTGATGCCATTGAAAGCATACAGAAACGTGCAGTGCGTATCATTCTTGGCCATGGCTATGATTCCTACACCGCAGTACTCAGTGTGCTTGGTTTGCCTACCCTTAAAACTAGGAGGGAGAATCTGCTGCTTAAGTTTGGTAACAAACTTCTTAACTCTAATAGATTTAGAAACATGCTGCCACCACTTAGGGAAAGTGTGTGTAGCAGAGAGCTTAGATCAACCACCATCACTGGCATGCAGGTCCCTAAGTGTAGGTCTGTTAGATACAACAAGTCCACCATTCCATCATTAGTTAGCATATTAAATAGTATCAACTAGTGGTTTAACTTGGGTATGTAGTACATTTACACTTGTGGTTTTATATATTTCCAGTGATACCAGTAATGGAATGTAAATGTTCACCTTTGGTGTGTGAATTTTATGCTTTGTATCATGTCTGTTTGTTAGCTTTTTCTTTAAAATTTTACTGTAACTGTGACGATATGAACTTTTAGCCTGATTTTGTAAATATTGTAATTGTCAGCATTTATGCTGTTGTGTACAATATATTTTGTTGTTTTTTTGTTTTTTAATAATAAACCAGAATAAATAAAATAAATAAATAAACAATCGCTTTGTACTATGTTAAAACGCTGATTAAAAAGTAGTTAAAACAAGTTAAACAACCAACCCAGGTTGTTCATGTATACACGGTTTGTTTAGCAGGGCACTTAAAACAACAGCGTTTGAACAGCGTTTTAACAGTGTAGTTGCACAAAACTGACACTAGTTGTGCGCAAAGACATCGCCTTGTTGCTGGTCCAGCAAAGATTAATTCAGTTTGTTATTTCCCCATTTCTTGATTACCGTGCGCCAAGCGAAATTGACCGTTACATAACACAATCGCAACGCTTTTGATGTGTGTTGTGAGTTTATCACAGCGATAATCTCGATCGCTACAGTGAGCTAAATCGTATGTTACACTGTCTTCATTTGTTTTGGCTACTATAGTAGCCAGGCTACTATAGTAGCCAGCAGGACGTGCCATATTGCACAGTCGGTGATTGGTTGTCAGGACACCGACACCGACGTCCACCGACACAAGAGAACCCCAAACAGTTACGCTAGCATCCAAAACGTGCTCGACTTTCTAACCATTCTTTCTAAGCTTGCAACCAACCCAGCAAACACATAACATTTTAAAAACATTTGTTACAATTTGTAGTCAAAACATTGTAAAAATAACATAAAAATAATGTTGTAAAAACTTTTAATTGAAAACATTGTTCTATTCACTCTTTGGTATTGCTGTGAACGTTATGACAACTTTGTAGGATGTTTTCTGCATGGCAACATTTTAATTATGTTAGCTACAATATCATTGTGATGATGTTGACCCCAAGTGGGCGTGGTACAACTTGATGAAACAATGTTGTCACTTTTGTCAACATGAACGTTATGTTTCGCGCAATAGCGACATGTTTTAGGGTGTTTTCATAGAGATATTTGTGTAATATTTAATTACTCCAAGTCTCAAAGGAAACAAATGCCCCAAAAGAGGGAAAAACAAATACAAATTAATTGCAAACTGTGATTACAGACGGCGGTGATATTGGGTACAAATATACCATTTACGTAAGGATTGTATTATAGGAGTGGCAAGCTCATAAGAGTAGTATTGTAGTGTTGTAGTATGTATTAGTCGTAATTAGTAGTTATTATAATAATTTATTAAATAATTGCATATCGTTACTTGAGCAGTATTTCTAACGTAATATCGCTACACTAATTGCATACAAGTCAAAGGTAAAATGCTCTGAGAGCATAATAAAAGGGCCAACGGGTTTCCAGTTAAAGTAAAATGCTGTGCGAGCATTCCAGCTAAAGTAAAATGCTGTCTCAGCACTGCACTCGCGTCAAAAAGGAAGTGGACAAGAGAATGCCAACGGGTTTTACCTCTTACCCCCCCAACAAGCGCAGACCGAGCGAAAGGTCAGCAGGTGTGGGCCACTAGTTCGGTGTGGGCGGGTCGAAACCGTTGCCCTCCCACCGAGCAGTAGATGTTAACTGGTTAGCACCGTACCGTAATCACTGCATTTATTTGCATACACTAATGCTGGTGGGTCATCGTAAGATAGCCATTACGGCTTGGTCGGAGTTCAATTTTGGTTTTGCGTAGCTATAAAGAGTACTATCACCAATGTTCGATATACGCTGCGCGCTCTCCTGCACTGACGACACTGTCTGAGAGGTCCTAGGTGCCGCTATGCACGCTCTTCTACTCTGGCGCATACTAGCTACGCCCATAATTCTAACCTACACCCTCCAGCTAGCCCAAGACACTTGACAGCCTTCGCTCCGCTTTGCATGCACATCTGCGCCGGCGTACTTTCAGCATCTGTCACTACACCTAATGCATGAGCGCCTGTGCCTGCATAGGGTTGTACTTCATACACTGCAACAGGTCATCACGTCAGTTGACAATGACAATTCTACTTATTAGCACCGCCTTCTTTCTCCGCCTTTAGACCACCGTACGTAGCTGTGCATTGCGCGCATTTGTCTCACAAACGCTCGCAAATACACAGCGAACGCACGCTTTCTCTAATTCATCCGACACGTGTGCCGGATTCAAAAAAAAACGATGTCACCTTGCTTCAATACTTAACAACTTTTGCACGGAAACATGTGAGCGCCAACAGCAGCATACTTACTACTTGATACACAGCGCGCACAGAGCGGGTAAGAAGTGAACTTCACCGTGGGCCCACAGCGCGCGTCGAGATTATCCGTTAATAAGCCCATTATAAGCTTATTTATAAGCTCGTGCTCATCCGCCCTATCGCGCGAGCACGAGTTATTGTTTACGCGCCGTCCATTTCGTGCCAGTTATTCAGCTACGTGACCACCGACCGCGTTACATAGCCGGTGATCGCCTTCCCACTCTCTTGCGTTGCGGCCTTCTCTCTCTCGCAGAGAGTGCAGCGCTTTCCCCTCCAATGCGTGTGTCTCTCTCTCATTGGCTCATTGAGTCGGTGCTTTAGACTACCCGATTGTGAGTCCATGCTGCTATGGGAGGAGGGGGCGAGGTGGGAGGGCAACGGTTTCGACCCGCCCACACCGAACTAGTGGCCCACACCTGCTGACCTTTCGCTCGGTCTGCGCTTGTTGGGGGGGTAAGAGGTAAAACCCGTTGGCATTCTCTTGTCCACTTCCTTTTTGACGCGAGTGCAGTGCTGAGACAGCATTTTACTTTAGCTGGAATGCTCGCACAGCATTTTACTTTAACTGGAAACCCGTTGGCCCTTTTATTATGCTCTCAGAGCATTTTACCTTTGACTTGTCCACTTCCTTTTATTTAGTAGCTTGTGTTTGAACAGTAAGAAGTTTTTCGCGCGCCGACAGAATGCAGTCACCGTCCGCCGCCAGGGCAACAAGCTCACGCAAGCGCGCTTCGAGCGCGTCACGGTTGTCGGCGCGACTGTCGTAAGCGGCAAACTCGGCGTCGACAGCGGCCGACAGCAACTGCCGCAGACGCTCGCGCTGCTCTTTGCGCTTCGGTTGCGCCCGCTTTTGCGGTGGCGGCGCTGCGCTGCTTGGCTGCACGGATGTGCTGGTGGCGGCGCGCTTGGGCAGATTTTTCACTGCAACGCTCGCGCGCTTCTTTTTGGCTTTCGCCGTACGAGCGCCAGCGACGTGACCGAGCATCGTCATGTCGGCGCCGGGCGACTGTACGATTTGCATGGCAGGCGTTGGGAGCGACGTCTGCTCGACCGTCACGGGCGGCGCCAGCAGCGCTTTTGCGCCCGTTTGCGCCCACCACTGCGCATCCTCTTTGAAGAGGAGCTCGATGATGGTGGCTGGCGACGGCGGCAGCAGCGCTTTGACGCCCGTGTGCGCCCACCACTGCGCATCCTCTTTGAAGAGGCGGGCGATACGCCGCTTGTGCGTGCGCAGTCGGCGCATTTTCTCGTATGCCGCGTAGAGGCGCGCGCAAATGTACTCGGAGGGTAGACTTGACCCAAGTCAGACTTACCATGGAGTTAAGACTACCAATTTGCTTTCGTCAATCCGGCCGAATAGTTATGTGCTTTGTTGGCCTTAGAAAAAAGGCGCCGTCATCTGGTTGTCGTTCCGCTATCGGCAACAACGCGATGTCATCATGTCAGTGCAGTAAATCCGACTTGACGGATCGGCCAATCAAACCCCCCGCGGTGATATGTAGTTATTCATAAATTATTTGCATACGCATCACATGGTTATGCGCGATGTATGCCAAATAAGTCCGCCAATCGGTACGGACTCGCTAGACCGCTAACGGACTATGGAGGAATGGTAGGCAGTACTGTCACTAGATGCCTTTTTCAAATTAAATAACTGCGTCCATACTTCGTTTATTTAGTTAGAGTATGGTATAGTGCAAACTTAACGGCCGGACAATGTACACGATAGCAAGACTATTAAACCGTTTGTACATTTACACATAATGTACACTATGCACATGTGTATGTACATTGTACATCACAATGTCCACGTATGTCCGTCACACAACTGGGTCAAAGTTCATATTATTACAGATATATGCTAATTTATACAATTCTGCAATTTGATTGGCCGCTACCGTTTTCGGTAGATGAGCCCATAGGTTGTGTACAAACGTGTGGCACATCCGTCAAGTCGGGATTTCTGAACCACACATGAGCATGGGTGGCGCATGAGGGCGCGCTACTGATAAGCGTGGACGTGACGCGAGGCGCACAGTGTGGATGACCATGAGCAATGTTACCACATAATCCCGACTTGGATCAAGTCTACTCGGAGGGCAGCTGGCTGCACTTGCCGGCACACTTCTGTTTGTGCGGCAGTGAGGTGCCCTTGTACTGCGGCGGGCTGTTGTTGCAGAGTGTCAGCTCACTCTCTCGCTTGGTAATGGTGAGCGGCGCCGGCGCATGGAACTTGGGGCGTCGCTTTCGATGCGGAATGCGCGCCATGCGGTCGCGACGCGCGTCCAGCCATATGTGCATGAACTGCGTGTAGATCGAGCAGCTGCACGTGCTGGGCCGGACGCGTGTCGTCGCGTGGCTGCGCGGAGTGACTGCGCCGACGCCGATTGATCTTATGCGCCCTATCGCGCGAGCACGAGTGCGCCCGCGCGCGATGCGCCGCCTGCGGCCCGGTGTTGTCGCCGCAGGGCGACTTGGGCATGTGCGCTTGTATCTCGTGCGCGTCGCTAGTGTACTGCGACTGGCTGCTGTCGACGAGTGGCAGCTCACTCTCCCGCGCCCCGTAGGGTTTGCGACGCAGTCGGCGACGCGGCGACGCCTTGGGTGGCCGTCGCTTGTCGGCCGCACTGCGCGCCATTATTTTTTTTAGTTTTGTGTTTTGTTTGAGCGAAGGAAACCTGCAAAAAAACACAAATGATGTAAGTTTGCCGATGTGCGAACAAACAGCAAACGGTTGTTGAGTATAGATGCAAGTTGACACCTCGGTACACGTTGTTCCCACACAGAACAGAACCACCCGTTACAGTTAGTCGAGCCACTAACCTACCCGACTCTAAATAAACCAATCAGCCTACTTTGCCGTCAGACCTACGGTGTTGCGTCTTGCCACAGACCTACGGGCTACTAGTATGTATATACTATATAGTACTGTACACCATTACATTGTTCTCCGTATACCCATTAGCTCCTACCCTGTGAGGAGATAGCACTAGTCAATAGCAGCTGCTACTTCGTTGTTTCTGTCTTAATTGTCTAAATTGGTCACTTTTGAAGCCAAAATACGTTTTAGCTTCGTTATTTCGGATGTTTTGTTACTTATTTTAACCTCCCCCCCCCCCCTCCTGCGAGTCGGCGTCGTCGTTGTCATCGGCGAACGTCTGCGATTGTGATGATATTGCCCAGCGTCAAGTTGCCGTTGTGCTTCACTACAAAGGGCACACTGTGACTGCTGCAAAAAAAGCGAAATAGTTTGACAATTTTCAGCAGGAAATGAAACAAAATTGCGGCAGAAGCAAGAAAGTTAGACAGAAACACAGAATTGACCGAAATTGCCGATAATTTGAAGCGATTCAGACAGCGAAAATTATTACCAGAGCTGAAATTTGTGGTTGTGTGCGCAAGCGTTTTGGCGGCATTTGCGCAGCGCACACTTGCAAACAACGCCGCACAATTGCGCAGTATATGCGCACTGTACACTAGCAAATGCTAAAACGCCCGAAACTCACAAAAACGCAAGAAATATCACACATTCTTGCACCGAGTTTCACTTAGGAATGCATTCATTCACATATGCTTTTAGTGCCGTTTTCGTCGAACTGAGGAAATTCACATGTCAGATGGTCAGATTCGTATGACAACCCCCTCTGAGAAGTCGAAAATCTAAATTCTGTCCCAATAGAACTCATGCCCTTGATCTCCTGATCATTTTCGTTATATGGGTTCTTTTCGATTCCGTGGAGCGATCGCGAGTTATTCCAGTCGGACTGAAGAAGAAAGAAAGAAGAAGAAAATTAACGCAAAATCGGTTCACTGGCAAAGTAAGGGTGCCGCGGCGCTGCCACTCCCAGCCGGGCGAACCCCCTCACATGTCAGATGGTCAGATTCGTATGACAACCCCCTCTGTCGTCGAACTGAGGAAATTCATTCACATGTCAGTTGCAACCCAGTCTCCTTCTTAAATTGTGTACATATCACAATTGACCAATTGTGTGTATATCACAATTAAGAAACTGTACATGCGCAGTAATGCTGGCAAAACGGAGGTTGGCCCTCAAAGAGTGAATAAACAAGTGTATGATGTTCTTATTAGTTGCAGTAGTTGTTTAAGTTTGGGATTGGAAAAGGAAAAAGTCGGGTTAGGGTACAAGAAAAAAACAATTCATATTACCGCATTAACAGCAATTCTTATTATTGTTATTATTTGACGCAAGTTTAATTGCATTGTATCTCAAGTTTTGTTTTTCTTTCTGTACCCTAACCCGACTTTTCCCTTATTCTACCCCAAAACAAAGTAATGAACTTAAACCAACTAATTCAAGTAATAAGAACATCATACACTTGTTTATTCACTCTTTCAAGACCAACCTCCGTTTTGCCGGTATTACTGCGCATGTACATTTTCTTAAATTGTGATATACACACAATTGGTCAATTGTGATATGTACACAATTTAAGAAGGAGACTGGGTTGGTCAGATGGTCAGATTCGTATGACAACCCCCTCTGTCGTCGAACTGAGGAAATTCATTTTCACATTTTTTTTGGTCATTGTCAGATGGTCAGATTCGTATGACAACCCCCTCTGAGAAGTCGAAAATCAAAATTCTGTCCCAATAGAACTCATGCCCTTGATCTCCTGATCATTTTCGTTATTGGGTTCTTTTCGATTCCGTGGAGCGATCGCGAGTTATTCCAGTCGGACTGAAGAAGAAAGAAAGAATAAAATTAACGCAAAATCGGTGCACTGGCAAAGTAAGGGTGCCGCGGCGCTGCCACTTCCAGCCGGGCGAACCCGTTGGGCGTGACGCTCCCGCGTCACCCTAGATACACGATTACCCACTAAATTTAGGAAACGCTGTTTTTAACATTTTAAAAACCTATGTCTAATAACCAATATTAATTGGTTGCGTGTTAACCAATATGAATTGGTTGCAGCCCTACCATTATGTATAGGTTAGTTCTATAACCAATATGGATTGGTTACGTGGTAACCAATACAAGTTAGTTGGAGTCCTACCATTGTGGATTGGTTAAAATAACCAACATTGCATTGGTTGGTGTTGTAACCAATATGGATTGGTTAAAAAGGTAACCAATATCAGATTGGTTATTTTAACCAATATTTTGGTTATTCACATATCTACCAACTGGATTGGTTGAAATCGACCAATATATTGGTTATTTTTAACCAATATGTTTTTAGAGTGTATAATAAGAACGCCGTTATGTAAGTTTTCCTAAACTACGCAATAACTATTACGGTTTGAATAAACGAAAATATAATGTTGAAATATTGTTTTGCCGCTGCGAGTACTGTGTTTTTGGCGCCACATGGAGTCGTTCGCGCTGTAACTTTATGGCGCATGCCCTAGTGACGTCACAAACCAACCACCAGTGAATCATTGGTTCTTGGCAGTCGAACTTGCTCCACGTTGTTCCCTAGGGGCGCATGTCACTATATCTCTGAAAGTCACTGCGCGCAAGCTCAATAACATTTCAATTTCATAATATAGGTTTTCCCGGACGATATCGCAAAATGTGCACATAAATTTGTAACTGGTGCATTCGTTTTCGTGCGAAATAGTATGAACGTTCACATTCCCGTTTTCTATTTAACAATAGATAATTCGTTTTTGCATAATGGTGCATCCAGTCGTAAGAAATCAGCGCACGATTTCCCGAATGTGCACTGAATTTAGTATATTGATAGTTCATTTTAGCGCGAATTTGAATGCACACCCGCAATCATGTTTTCCTTTTAATTTATCAACAATCAATTTCGCTAAATGTGCAGCCGATTTTCTACGCATTTGTATGCCTGGTCAAGCATTGGAATCCATATGTGTTATCAAAAGTAACATTATTGGGAATTAAACCAGGTGGTCTCGTCTTTGAAACTACCAAATAAATGCTATATAAACCACTAAGTTGAAGAAAAAAAATCTTTCTTTGCTCAGCATTTGCCACGATCGCATCATATAGCTAGACTTTACTTTATGCCCCCTAAAATTTTCCAATAATGGCTGCAAGAGGGAGATACAGACGAGTTTCGGACGTTGATCGAAATCGTCTTATCGATGCCTTTGAGGCTGACGACGCGGACTACTTAGATGTAGCAAATAGACTGGACATCAACCACTCATGTCTTGGTGGACAATTCATTAACGGATAGACAATTGAACTGATAAAATGATAGAGAAGTCATTAACAAAAACAAAATAACCTCAATTCTTCAAAATCCTCATTTGGATAAATTCCTAAGTAGCCTCAATCCTGCAAATTCATCTGATGCATCAACTCCCACGTGACCGCATTCCTGCAAAAACCTCCAATTTGCAAGGAGGATTTTGGAGGATTTGGGATGGTTAGGGTTAAAATAAATTTAAGTGCCAACACATAAATGATCAATTAGTCCCACGATACATTGATTTATTAATGATTTAATCCAAGTTGTATCGTGAGTTATATAGCCATATGTACTTTATTGAAATTGAACGCAGAATATGCGAATTTAAATTATAACAAATGAAAAAGAATATTCAATTCAGGCCGTGACACCATGAAAAATCGATTTGCTGCGAAATAGATTGCACACTCTTAATAATCGGCCACGCATACGTCAAACCGAAAGCCCAATCACGTGTTTGTAATCGTTTAAATGAAACGCTAAGCACATTCATTTATTTGAATTAAACAAAATAAAATTGAATGCTCGTTTTTGCGAAAATGAAACTCGGATATACGTCGTTCTGAAATTCAGCGCGAAATTGAATACATATTTTACAAATGAATGTGCACATTTTGCGATATCGTCCGGGAAAACCTATATTGCCGCCTTACTCTGAGCGTCACCTGGCGGCGCTCTTTCTTTCTATTTTTGTTTTGGTTACAATGAGCGCCGTATTTAGTGGAGTGGAACCACTGACCTCTCCACCTGGACGGACCGTTGTCAATATTCTGCTGTGCTAACGCTTGAAGTCGGCGCGAACTGGAAGTGCAACATGGCGGACCCAAGACGTCACTTCTGTGAGCCAATGAAATGTCCAGGTGTAGAGGTCAATGGATTTACTCTGTACATTTTGTATTTATAAACATTATGTCATACTTACCGTACCCACTAAACTGTACACCTGGACATTTCATTGGCTCACAGAGTGACGTCGTGGGTCCGCCATGTTGTACTTCCAGTTCGCGCCGACTTAAGTGTGAAGCAATGATGATCTGTCCATGTGTGGAGGTCAGTGAATATAATCGATAAGACGATTTCGATCAACGTCCGAGACTCGTCTGTATCTCCCTCTTGCAGCCATTATTGGAAGATTTTAGGGGGCATAAAGTAAAATCTAGCTATATGATGCGATCGTGGCAAATGCAGAGCAAAAAAAGTTTTTTTTCTTCAACTTAGTGGTTTATATAGCATTTATTTGGTAGTTTCAAAGACGAGACCACCTGGTTTAATTCCCCATATGTTACTTTTGATAACACATATGGATTCCAATGCTTGACCAGGTATACAAATGCGTAGAAAATCGGCTGCACATTTAGCGAAATTGATTGTTGATAAATTAAAAGGGAAACATGATTGCGGGTGTGCATTCAAATTCGCGCTAAAATGAACTATCAATATACTAAATTCAGTGCACATTCGGGAAATCGTGTGATGATTTCTTACGACTGGATGCACCATTATGCAAAAACGAATTATCTATTGTTAAATAGAAATCGGGAATGTAAACGTTCATAATATTTCGCACAAAAACGAATGCACCAGTTACACATTTATGTGCACATTTTTCGATATCGTCCGGGAAAACCTATAGTATCGGGGAATATCAGGGAACCAACGAAATCGGCAATACCCAAACCTCATATTCCGTTAGCGCACGTTGACATAGACAAAACAGACAGCGATGGCCACGCCCACTGTGCCGACCACTGCCACCGAAATGCGTAGACTCAGTGACGGCACCAGGAAATGCTCCTGAAAAGTTTTACCGTCAACAGGAGGGCCTTCTCCTGCGAAAATTAAAAGAAATTCCTCAAGAAATGCCAAATGAAGTATGATTGTTAGACATAAAGACTGAACATAGTTTTGTTTGTTAAGGTAGACCAAAACACGTTTGTATGTGCTGACAGGGTTTGAAGTCATCAGCTGACACCATCCAATAAGAGAACTTATTTGACCAATAGCAAACTAGTATAGTAAATATTGATCCAGCTTATGTTGTGGACTCACGAAGACATTTTAATAATATTAAAAGGAGAGACTTATATTGAAGAAAAAAGGTAACACGGACTTAATTAATCCAACAAAGCAGAGGACCGATCAAACAATACGATCACATAAAAGAACGATGCAGACACTGTAATTATAATTAACGCACCTGGCCAAACGAACGAGTTGTTGGCGATGCGGGCGAAGTGCGGCTCTTGTCCCAAGTGCTCCAGCAGTAAAACACGCTTCATCGGGTCGTCCAGGAACACGGCGGTGTTAATAATAAAGGGAAAAGGCCATCACCATTAAAGGTAGTATGCACCATTTGCAGTTAACGAAAATATTTACTACCGAATTATTAAGAAATATCTTACTCATTTGAAAGTAAATAATGATTCTAGGCATCCTGCAAAATGATTGCGCTAGATATACTGTAGTTATTCCGAAAAATATAATTTAAAAATTAAATAAGTTAAGAGGGCCTAATATTTCGATCTTAACCAGATCTTCTTCAGAGACATAATAGCTGTGTACAAGAAACAAACATATATAGGGCAACATACAGCATGATGCACATCATTGCTGGCGGGAGAAAAACAAAATAAAAAGCATGTACAGAGTTCTGTGAAACAACAAAAGGAGGATTAGGCTAAAAGATTAAAGGTCAGTGTGGGTAGGATCAAAGAAAGAACTAACAAAAAAATATTAATAGGAGAAATGTGAAGGGGGGGGGGGGTAGGACAATAGACAAGGGGAAACCAGAGGAGTGAAAACAAATAAGAACAAACTGCTGGCAAGGATTAAATCTGAAACAGATGACAAATGGGAGAAAACAATAGAAGTTAATCATTTCCTAGTTGTATGTTAAGCCCATGTGGTTGAATTGTCCGAAGACGATTCATCCAAACTTTCTCCCGGCTGAGACGGACTGAGTCTTTCCGATGGCCAAGTGAATCTATGCCCTGTAGAATCATATCAGAAATGCAATGGTTAGGCCGATTGAAGTGGTGACCGACGGGGGTATCTAGTTTCTTGGTGTTGACAGTCAATCGCCTTTTTAGGGCATTGTTGGTCTCTCCGACATACTGAACTCCACAAAACCTGCAAGAGATGAGATATACGACATTAGATGTACTACAAGTGATGTTACCAATAATTTTATGGGTGGTACCAGAAGAGTGGCCAGAAGAGGAGTCAGACCCCTGGATGTGGATCTGGCAAACCACACATCTGGAACTGCACTTGAAAGTTCCGTGCTGGATGGGAGGAGATGTATCCAAGCTGGAAACTTCGGCTCGAACAATGAAGTCTCGTAGATTACGAGGGCGTCTATAAGCCATTACAGGGCTGTCATGGACGGCACGGACAAGGCGATCTGAAGTGTGGAGAATGTGATGGCTGTCATTAGTGATTTTGCGAAGGGAAGGGAGACTGGGGTGAAAGGTAGTCACCAGAGGGATCATGGGTTTGGCATTAGTCTGGGGGCCTTTACCTTTAGAGCCGAATTTCTGGGTACAGCTTTGGCTCTGGCAATGGCCCGTTGAAATTGGCGGGAGCTGTGACCCCTGGCAACCAAGTTATTCTTCAGTATATGTGAATGGCGGGAGAAATCATAGTCGTTAGAACAAATCCTTCTGAGTCTGAGGCCCTGACTAAATGCTATACCAGTCGTACAATGCCTATGGTGACAGCTAGAGGAGTGGAGATACTGGTGTGTGTCTGTGGGTTTAGAATACAGATCAGTGGTTATTAAGTTATTCTCCTTGCGGATGGTGACATCCAGGAAGTGGGCCTGATGATGTGAGTACTCTGATGTGAACTTTGGTGAACAGATGTGAACAGTTGGTGAAATAAATTTGTGAGCTTTTTTTGACAGTTGGTCATGTGATCGCATGTCATCAAGCAACTGCTAATGTGATAAAGAAAAATTCGCGATCGCCGGACGGCGATCGCGAAAAAACAAAGATAACATAAGAACAACTGCCCAACACCCGTTGAAAACAAATTTTTCGTGCTTTTCTCGGCATCCATGATTGTAAAACTTCGGTCAGTTAAACGATATTTCCTATGAAATACAACCTCCCATTAATGAGAATTCAAGCAATTACCAATGGTGTATCCTACCTTTAAACACAATGCAAACATAAAACTGGTATTGACTCATACAGATTTAAAGTTCATGGTGGAAACATACAATATTGGGTGCACGATAATTGAACATTTTGAGATGTGCTCAGGAAACCGGGTGATCATTTGAAACAGCATCACCATAAATCATAAGAGGAGCCGTCATACAATGGGATTGGCGGTGAAATAAATGTAGCTTAGTTTAATACAGAGGAGAAAGTCGTGAAATTGTAGGGTTTGTCATGCGAAAGGGTTAGAAGAGGATGATATACCTTTCTGTGAGACTCTAGTGAGACTCTAGTTAACACCACTATGATATACCTTCCGGTGAGACTCTAGTTAACACCAGTTAACACCATACAGGTGTTAAGTGGTATAACACGCCTGGTACTTCACAGAGTGAGAATGCGTTGATTTGAGACAAAAACAGCATATACGAGAAGAAGATAATGATACCACCAAGAAAGGACACCATTCAATTTATAATTCTTTCAATAAGTGAGAATCAGAATGAGAATGCATGACATTTGAATTGGTCGTTATGAGTAAAGATCAAGTTAATACATAGACTATATTTATCTAGGAATAAGGGCTGCAACAGAAATTGTCATGTTGAAGGAAACCTTGAAAGGACCACACCAACCTTTTTTTTTAATTGAAAGTTGTGATCGCGTGAAATCAACTTTCACAACTTTCATTATGACCCGGGTTCAAAACCAATTATGTTGATTGGGTTTTTAGTCCCTTCCCGACTCCGTGGGTTTTTCCCAGGATATTCTTCTGGGGTGTTTCTCCTACCTCTAAAACTGTACCTTATTCTCATTGTCATCTCCCTACGGGTTTCTTCAGGCTTGCGAGCTACAGTGCCTTGGGCGCTTTTGAGGGATCTTTAGTTTCAATACCAGAAATATATAATAATAATAATAATAATAATAATGTCCATCCCACCCTACCTTTGATTTTTCTACGGCTGGTATTTTTGTCTGTGTTTCCTAAGTTATTTTCCCCCTCACTTTTCCCCACCATCTGAAGCACGATGTGTGGCAGAGAACCCCCCCCCCCCCCCCCCCCCCCCTCTTTTGTGTTGACCATTGTGTTCCCGGACTCTCAAGAATTCTTTTTAGGTTTCAAAGGGGGATGTGTTAGGTAACAACAATGTGGAGTGTGTATAACCTACAAGGGGGTAACCCCTCTGCCACATATCGTGCTCAGTATAACCCACACCCCCCAAATTGTAGAGTCTGGCACCGCCACTGATAGCATTACAGTTACAACTGACAAGCCCATACCTAGCCTTGGTCAAGGCGCATTCGTCGTTATTCGTCTGTCGTTATCCGTCCAGAAATACACGCCACGCGTGTCCCGAATATGCTGCTATAGCTCGCGCTCCCCGTGCAAAGATACAGCGCGACCAGCGACCTCATAGGCCACTATTTATGCAAATCAACTGAAGTTACTTTTTCGCCTTGGATCAACCGTTTTTGAAATCTTATGTTTTTTCTATATTTTGCGCCACATTTCTAGCGCATGACCTCGTATGTGAATACAGATAAGTATAGGCGGGCCTAAAATGTGGAGTGTCCAATCACGACGCGATTGAATCCCGACGTCATCAAATCGGACGCAGTTACTTATTTGCAGCATGACATTTAAGACAACATGGCAGATTATATTCAGCGTCGTCTGTCGTCCGAAGATCTGTCGTGTTGTTTGAATTCTGCAGCGAAAATAGTATCCCTCAAAGATTTTTGACCCGAGCAGCGAAAGGCCTTAGAATCCTTTCTTTGTGGTCACGATGTTTTTGTGAATTTGCCGACAGGTTATGGGAAATCCGTCATTTTTCAGACAGCCCCAATTTGCTCGGAGCTCGCACGTACGGCCAGGTACTCAGCGTTTTTCAGCGTCTTTGGTCAGTTTCTTATCGCCGCATAATCGGCATTATACCCAGGCATGCTGGTCTGTGCGTTATCGCCACATTGTATGGTCCAAGCATGGTCCAACGCTGTGGGGAGGGGGCATGTTTACGGCTGCAGAACCAACCTTAAAAATGATCGCATTATCGTAATTTAACAGGAACAAGTGTCTTATATCCTCAATAACTGCTCTAATTATTTTTTTGGCGAAATTCAGCCGGCAAGGCATTTAATTATCAGAGTTCCGCGTTTTACCGAGGCAATTCAGCTGGATTAGATGCGTGCGATATAATGTAGGGCCGAGTTCGACACTTTTCAATAGAGTCGCGGCCTTCTCCAGTTGCCGCGGTTGAAAACTCAAAACTAAGCAGCTAAACACAACTAGTTTTGACTATAACATTGTCAACGTTCAAGCAAATACCCAACAAAACGAGCGAAAATAACTGCGACCCTCACCAATCAAGCAAGACAGTTCAAATCTTCATGTGTAATTCCTACAAGCCTTCGTAAAAATAACTCAACTTTCTCCGATAAAATATTCTGTCAACGATGGCGGTGTTCGTAAACACTTGCGAGCTAGCTAAGACATTTCACCGCTAGCTCAAATTATGCATTATGCAATAAGAAAACGACTATAAAGGTCAGCTTAATCTATTAGCATAATGAGCACTGCCCCCAAAACCCAAGGCGTTCATATATCTTCAGTTAATTTGCATATAATAGTGGCCGCGTGAGGTCGTGGTTTGAGCTCCGATTACCGCTGCGCTCGCTGTACGTACGGACGGGTACCGATGAACGCCTTGACCAAGGCTAAGTGTGGCGTTGAATTTATTGCGACTGGTGCCGATTTGTGATGATTAGCTGGAAGATTGTGGGAGTTTAGCGTCGACTCGAAAGGCCGCAATAGAACAGCCTCGGCTGCAATTATATTATTTAGACTTGATT